>VZTE01006576.1:133146-294500 GCA_013397775.1 Eulacestoma nigropectus
TTTTTTTTTTTTGGCATGGAATTCTGAACCCTCACTTTTGTGCCAAACACCTGGGTTTTGAGCTGGTGTTTTGGCACAAAAATCCTGCGCCATGTTGGGAAGTCCAGGATGCACTTCCCATGGATTTTCTGTGTTCGTGTTCATCACACCAAGCACTGAGCAACCCTTGAGGTGGGAAGGGATTAAAATCAGAAAGTAATTTATATAACCGAAATATAGATAATACATACAAATTAACCTCGCGATGATCGTTGAAGCGGCTCTGCTAGGAAATGCAGCATCTCTACTACGAGGTTACAGTCCCTGGGAGAGGAGGAGGAGGAGGGTACTCACTGCTTGTAGCTGACCATGACGATGAGGATGGCTGGCATGCAGCACAGGATGATGATGACAGCCAGGGCCAGCAGTGCCCCCTCCGTGTAGCCCATGGCCTGCGCCTGCTTCTTCACATTGGCCACCACGTCTGGCGTGCGGATCTCCAGGATTCGCCCGCCCTGGCCCAGGTAGGGCTGGAACTCCTTGTTGATATCCAGCAGTTTGCCATCCAGGAACCTTCAATGGCACAAAACCACCCCACTATTAGGGCCAAGTTCATGAAGAGAGTTTTAATTACGGCGGGTTAACAGCCCAATAAAGCACATACGTCGTCTTTGTGGGCTTTGGAATAGTGGCAATTCCCTGTGATCCCAGTGCCAGGGACAATTCCAACGCACTTAACACCAGGATGCAGTTTAAACACTGAAAAGGAGGGCTGAGCTGAGCTTATGCTGATTTCCAGGGGCACAAAGTCCTCGGTGGCATCACAAAGGCCTTGCTTTGTGCTTTTCCTTCTCTGCTCTGATCCCGAGGATCAACCAACCCTTTCTGGACACACCCCTAGGGACCGCTCTGCCCTAAAGATCACCTTGGTCTTGCCCAGGGCAGTGGTGGAGTCACCATCCCTCGAAGTGTTCAAAAAACCTGTGGGTGGGGCACCTGGGGACATGGGTCAGTGGTGGCCTTGGCGGTGCTGGGGAAATGTTGGATTTGATGACCTCAGCTGTCTTTTCCACCCTTAATGATTCTATGATTGCTGTTACCCTAAAATCAGGAAATTTTTAGAGGATTTGCTCAGCTCCTTAGGGAAATTCTTCGGCTGGCTGGACAAAAAATACATTGGCCAAAGCTTTAACTTCCAAAGGAAAGTAAAATAAAATCATAAAATCCTTGGATCACTCCAGAAGTGAGGTTTGAGCGTCTCACAAGCTGCCCAGCTCCAAAGACCAAAGCAGGAGATGTGTTAGGAAGGAGGATCCTAAAAGCTGGGAGCTACAGCAGAATTCCAGATCCTTACATGTACAGGGGTTCTCCGGGAGAAAGATGAAGGGAAAAAAACTTCAGAAAACTTCAAATAAAAAAACAACAAAAAAATTCCGTATTTTTGTGTATAAACTCTGAGTGTCTAAAGAAAGCCTGAGGTAGCTTTGATTTCCTTACTCTGATCATGAGACAGAAATTCCACTCCTCAAAGACCATTTCTTCAAGGGTGGTAATTTAATTTCCTGATAAATCCTTGTAGCATTTCTTGTCCCTGCTTTATTTTTTTTTGAATTCTGGGGAGGATCCACTCTGCTCTGGGTGTGCAGTGCATGAACGGGATCTCATCATAAGCAGAACAACTCGTCCTGAACGATGAATTTGGGCTGGTTCCATGATACTGAGGGTGAAGAGGCTGCTCACCCTCACCCTTACAATGGTATCTGGAAGAATGATTCCCATTCCTGATGTGTTCCACAAACCATTTCCTTGGTACTTGAGAAAAAATCCCTTTTCCAACCTAAATGATGGCATAAAGTGAATAGAAACATTCTTTTGCTGCTCACTAGATGTCACTGGTGTATGCCCCACGTCCTTTAAGCTGGCAAAAGCCTTCCCAGCAGGACGGCATTAAATCCCTGAGTGATTTTAACCATCTCTCTGTTGAAATTCCACTGGCATTTCCCTGACAAACCCTTTTTAACAGGTTCGTAACTCAGCCGTGAGCGTTTACTCCATGATGGAACCTGACGCGTTGTGCAGGAGCTTCACACAGTTTCTTTTTAACAGGGGACATTTTCCACTTAATTTATGCAGGAGGAATTTGCTGGATTCAACTGTTTTTTATGCTCCAATAAATCAAAGCCTCTTCCCTATAAAAGATAGGAAAGGAGACTGAACGTTTCAGTCTGGGAAATTATCTGAGTGACCTCTGAGTCTTTTAGGGGTTTGTGGGAGAGGGAGGAAATAGTGAAGTACAGGTACTATTCAGACCCATTTTTGGGGTGTAATCAAACAGATTTGGAACAAAAATCAGATGAGAAGCGGCTGAGGGAGCTGGGAAAGGGGCTCAGCCTGGAGAAAAGGAGGCTCAGGGGGGCCCTTCTGGCTCTGCACAACTCCCTGACAGGAGGGGGCAGCCGGGGGGGGTCGGGCTCTGCTCCCAGGGAACAGGGACAGGACAAGGGGAAACGGCCTCAGGCTGGGCCAGGGGAGGCTCAGGTTGGACAGCAGCAGGAATTTCTCCATGGAAAGGGTGCTCAGGCCTTGGCAGGGGCTGCCCAGGGAGGTTTGGAGTCCCCATCCCTGGAGGTCTTCCATAAACGTGTGGATGTGAGGACATGGTTTAATGGTGGGCTTGGAAGTGCTGGGTTAAGGGTTGGACCTGATGAGCTCAGAGACTCTTTCCAACCTAAACTATTCTGTTTTATGGGATCCCTGATTAATAAAAATGCCAGCTAATCAATCATAAGAGTCTTAAGGAAAAACATGGATCTCTCGTTGTGTGTCAGTCCTACAAAGTACAGGACAGGGAAAATTCTGCATATCTTGAGAAACACATGGCTTTCACCCCCTGGCAGTGGCTGCTACATCCATGACTTCTAAATCCTGCCTCTGTTTGCCAGCCAAACATTTTCCTGGAATTATTGTGGGATTAATATTATGGATTACGGGAGCCTCATGCTTTGGTTCAGTGGGGTTTGCTTCTCATGGTGACAAATGTGACTCTGTTCAGCTGCTGCTGGGATGAGCTGCTGTGTCCACCCCCTTCTCCCAACTCCAGCTGCTTTGGGTTCGGATCCCTGACTCCTGCCTGTATCCCTGCAGTTCTCCACCTGCTGCTCCACACCATCCTCAATTCCCCCTGCATTCGACCTTCACAAATAATTGTTTTCAAACAGTGACAGGTCCACAAGAAATTCTGTTAAATCAGAGCCTCCACTTTGTTTTAGGAGCAGAACACAGCAGGGTGTTCCCAAAAAAGCTCATTCTGGAAAAGCCCCAGGTATCATTCAATACACAATCATCTGGTGAGCTGTATAAAAATCCCAGCTGGCAGAAGTCACTAACTCTGTGCTGTTGGTCCTGGATACATCACGGAATTATTGAACACCTGGAAAATCACCTGTGGGAATTTATCTTCCTTATTGGTAATTCAATGTTTAAACCAGGAAGTTCTGTTTCTTTCGGAATTCTTCACCTTTCTCCCATCATATCCAGTTTATGAAATGATCCTTTCTCCCACTGATCCCTTTTCTGTCAGATCCAGAGCAGGTTCCTGGCTGGCAGAAGGGTGGTTGGGACTCGTGGCTTCCCAGTGAGGGGACAACCACTGCTAAAGTCCTGTGACTGTGGCAGGAAGAACCCTGAGCCATCCCTCTGAAATCAAACTCCCAGGAGGGAGCTTCATCTTTTTAAGGGGTTAAAATCTTTGTAGGTTTGGGTGCATCCCTGGCCCAAATCTCCTGAGGTTCTCCCACTTTCCAGTGAAAACTTGGGAACTCTAGCTGCAAAACTCTGTCTCCTTACTCCGGTGAGCTGACACTCACTCACCTCTACCCTAAAGCCAGGGAAGCATTCTCTGGGATTTTGCCGATTTAAATATTTAAAAGCTTTTGAAGAGAAGAAAAAAAGCCCCTAAAAAGCTGAGTGTGCAGGCACAGGGTGCATTTTAATGAGGTTGTTTCTCAGAGGATTCCCCCTTCCCTTCCTGTTGGAAAATCTGATTTTTAACCCATCTTAACTCTATTCTGCTCTGGGTGCTTCACTGGACATGTGAACATCCCTTATAAGACATTCTGATATTTTCAAAGGGTGCCAAAATGAAGAGGGATAGTTTTTTTTGGCCATGGAGAGAATCAGCAAAGGGAAAAGTTTATTTTTCCTGGAATTCAAAGAGCCAACTGCCTCCATGCTCAGATAACAGCTGATTTTCATATCCTGATAATAGTGGATTGACTGAGAGCTTTCCAAAAGGAGGAGGAAAAGGGTGTCAGAATCTTGAATAAAACTGGGAAAAAATCACAGTGACTCCATTCTGGGAATGACCAATAGTGGACAAGTGACCAGAAACACCCAACGCATCACTGAGACCTGAAAGCACTGAATGACCATGGGGATACCTAAAAACAAATGCCAGGAGAAGGAAGGAGGCTCTATTGCCACCCCTCTGAAAGCCGCCTTTGCTATTAATTATATTTTATATAACATTTTTATATAAAATATTTTTATATTCCTAGTTCAGAAAAATGATGCTGGAAGACTGGAGAGGGTTCAGAGAAAACTTTAGGTGATTAAAAGAATGAAAACATAGCCCAGAGCAGAACTTCTCAAGAATAAAAGTACAGAGGATGATGTGATCATGAGCCTAGACCTTGGTGAGACCCAGAAATTAAAAGCAGCAATGGATGCTTTAATTTAGCACCCAAAATTGTAACAATACTCAGCCTGGACAAATTAAAAATAAAAGACAAAAGGCCTAATTTTTAACAGGGAATTACTCTGCAATAGCAACACCCAGGCTGTAGTTGATTGGATTTTCTGGTGCAGTTGCTTTGCTGACAGATATGTTCCAAGCAGAATTATTTTGGGGAGTTCCCAAACTTGCTCAGACTGATCCCAGTGATGTTTCCCAGCCTCTAAACTGGATATCTGCAGAGCTTTCCTGTGCTGTGGTTCTTCTGCACTCCACCAGGAGCTTGGGAGAAGCAGCCCTTTTCCCTCTTTTCCAACCCCATTTCCCTGTCGTGGTTTGCAGCCTTTTCCTGCTAGGCTGCTGAAGACATGCTCAGCACAGGAAGAGCCTGGTGGGGTTCTCACCGAGATAAAAACCAACACCAAGGTGAAACACGTGTAAAAAAAAACCAAAAAAGGATTTTTGTCTTTAGAAGAAGAGCCCTTTCCCTTTCCCTTCCCCTTCCCCTTCCCCTTTCCCTTCCCTTTTCCCTTTCCCTTCCCTTTCTTCCTCTCCCTCCGTTCCCAAAGAAAAGAAGAAAGGACTCATGCTCCAAACAGAAACAGTGGGAAGCCCAAAGGTCAACACTGCAGCACCAAAGCCTGGAGATCACATAGGACTTTTGGTACACAGGAAGGAAAATCCTTGGAGGAATTTCAGCTAGAAGCTCCTGCACAGGGTGGACAAAACCTATTTCAAGCAATATCTGATTCATGTGCATTGGGACAATTTAGCTTGAGGCACTGGACTGAACTAGGATGTGGCAAATTCCCAAGCTATCCATAGGGGATATCCATGCAGCAGCTGCTTCAATGGGTTTTTCTATTCTCGTTATGCTGAACCAGTTTGTAAGAGAGCAATAGATTCCCAAACAATCCATGGAAACAGAGGGAGACTAAGAAATGAAATACTCACTTAAAAAGTTCGTTCCTCATGATGGCTCTGTTGGTTTGCGGGTCGATGGCGTAGACCATGAGGTCGGACTTGGTGTAATCCTCCTCGGAATATCCATCCCCAAACCTCCGTGCTCCGATGGATTCTACCACAACCGTCGCCCCTGGAATCTGGTCTTGGATGTAGCGTTCCAAAATCCTAAAGGGAAGACGGAGCCAGAAAGCTGCAGTGATTGATTTGTGCCACTGGCCACAGCCCAAATGAGGTACTGATAGGCAAACCCCACAGGATGAGAAGGATTTTGACCTTCAGAGCACTTTAAAAAAGGAATCCCTGCTCCATATAACCTTTGAAATGCTGAACTCCTGGGAAAAGCTCAGCAGTGCTCGGAGAGGTCTTCAGAAATTGTGTCCTTAAGTCGAGCTCTTTGTATTTATGACCCCAGTTGAGTTTTAAACAGCTCATGGGAAACACCACCTATATTTCACACAAACCCCTCTGTCATCCTTTTATTAAGTTATATGATTCCAGCACTTCCATTCCAACCTTCCATAGGGTGCATTCCATAAATTTTCACCCAGAGAAACACCCAGTTGAACAATTTTTGGTGGGATATTTCATCCAGCCCTCTGATATCACACATTTCAGGGGCTGCAGCACCTGCTGCTCCAAAAGGCACCAGCTTTTACAGGTGGGAGCAAATTGGAATATTGGGCTGACATGTTTACCACAGGAAATAAAAATCAAATAAACTGCAGCAGGATTCCACAAGCTGGGGAAAAAAAGGCTGAGAGGATTCATAGATAACAGCAATAACAACAAAAACAACACCACCACTCAGACTTGCTAAGGTTGATGAGGTTTCCAACGTGGGACCAAGAAAAGTTCACTCAAAGCCCACAAAAAGTTTGATAAACAAAGGCATAAAAGCAAATATCATCAACTCTGGGCAAAAAAGGAGGGAGAAATAAACCAGAGCATTTGGAAGTCTAAACTTTCCATCTAAACTTACAAGAAAATACAGAATTTCCTGGGCTAATTGATATGGTCAGAAAATCAAAAAGCAATAGCTGAGCTGGGAGGCAGAAGCAAGGGAATGAGAGGGAATGTGCTGCCTGATCCATCAAGGATGCACCAGGGTGTGGAGGAAGACACGTCTCCCACAATAAAGCACATCAGTGACTTTAAGAAGTTGCTTGTTTAACACAAAACCTTCTGCGGTTGCTGAGGTTACATTTTTGCTCTTGTGGTTTTTTTTTTCCTGACACAAGATTTCCACCAGCTCCTGATTTTTCAAGACTTCTGATTCACATTTATCCAAGGAACATCTCTTCTCTTTGTGTGGAAGTTTAGTGTGCCCTTAAAACTCATTCTAAGCTTTAAAGCTTTTTTATAAGATCATGAAAAGTCCAGGTTTGTCAGAGCCAGGTCATAGCTGAGGAGTGAATATATGGAATTATTGTGAAGGAAATAGGGATACAGATTGGCTGACATGGTGCTTGTGGAGTGCTGTCCTCTGAACAAGCTCTCCTGTTTGCAGATATGGAAAACTCTGCTTATCTCTGCTCCTGGCATGCTGTGCACTGGCAGCCAAGGTGAGGACCTGTCACAGACACCTCAGCAACAATAATTCCCGCAGGGAAAACCTGACAGGACCAATCTGGGATATAGAGATTATTATAAACCCCACCAAACATGATGGGAGTGCAAATGGATAAAAAGAAACCACAACCATTCTTACAGGGTTTTTTTGCACAAGGTGTCAAGCAGAACAAGTATGTAAAGGATTTGCCTCCATAATTAGTATTTAATCATCTTCTCTTGCTGCAGGAGGAGATGCTTTTCATGGAATCACGGAATCTCAGAATCCACCCTGTGCCCAATGCCCACCTTGTCCCCAGCCCAGAGCACTGAGTGCCACCTCCAGCCCTTCCTTGGACACCTCCAGGGATGGCGACTCCAAACCTCCCTGGGCAGCCCCTGCCAAGGCCTGAGCACCCTTTCCATGGAGAAATTCCTGCTGCTGTCCAACCTGAGCCTCCCCTGGCCCAGCCTGAGGCCGTTTCCCCTTGTCCTTTTCTGTTTCCTTGTACAAAACCCTTTTTACACCCAAGACAGAAATGCTCCATAAGGGTGGAAGGTGATAATGTAGGGTCACTTCTGGCAGAATCGGTAACAACATTCCCTTTCCTTAGAAAACCCTGGCATTCTGCTGGAGTTCATTGCCTTTGAGAATATCTTTGTCTAAAACATTTTTAAAACTGAAGAACAAACAGAATAGTTTGGACAAGGGCCTGGAGTGCCAGGACACAGGGAATGTCTTCCCAGTGCCAGAGGGCAGGGATGGATGGGATATTGGGAAGGAATTGTTCCCGGTGAGGGTGGGCAGGCCCTGGCACAGGGTGCCCAGAGAAGCTGTGGCTGCCGCTGGATCCCTGGAAGTGTCCAAGGCCAGCCTGGATGGGACTTGGAGCAAACTGGGTTAGTGGAAGGTGTCCCTGCCCATGGCAGGAGGTGGCACTGGATGGGCTTTGAGGTCCCTTCCAACCCAGACCATTCAGGAATTCTGTGACAGGGCTTGCTGAGAAATGGGTACATTGCAGCCATTGGCTTTACTGACATTGCAGGAAACCCCACAAAGCCCAGCAGTGTTCAATTTGAAACACACAGATTGCAAGTTCAGGTTAAAACAGAGAATAAAATCACATTGAAGACTGAAAAGCAGCAATTAAAGAATTCACTTAAAAATAGGGCAGTTCCCTGTAGAGTTGTTTGAAAAATCCTTCAGCTGAACTTGTGATGCTGAAAACACTGTCGAGTTTTAGAACTCCACTGAAAGCGGCCACTTGCTTCTAGTGGTACTCACAAGAACCAATTTTTTTAGATTCCTCCTTTTAAGTAACAACAGCGGCCGAAGCTCTGCTGTATTGATCAGCATCCAAATTAAAATGAGTCTGTCACTTGTTAATGCCACGAGGGTCATTCCCATCCTCCTGACAGCCAGAGGTGGAAGCAGGGGCAGGACAGGTGATGAGGCTTTTTAAGTGCTCCAACGCCACTGGAGCTGCTCAGCAGTGAGGGAAATGCCTCCCACTGCATCTCCATGAGCACAGCTCTCCCAGTTCCCAGCAGTGACACTGAACAAGAGGATTTGCTCTGCCACTGAGGGATCTTGTGGCCCAAATTTCCCTGAAAATCCTCAGGTGACTTTTTTCATCTTCAGATGAGAAAGAAATGGAAAGGCAAAATAATACAGGAGTGTTGGTCTGCTGAGCTGGCCCTTGGCTGGGGAATTCTGCTCCATGGAATCCCTGAATGGTTTGGGTTGGAAGGGACCTCAGAGCCCATCCGGTCCCACCCCCTGCCACGGGCAGGGACACCTTCCACTATCCCAGGCTGCTCCAAGCCCTGTCCAGCCTGGCCTTGGACACTGCCAGGGATCCAGGGGCAGCCACAGCTTCTCTGGGCACCCTGTGCCAGGGCCTGCCCACCCTCCCAGGGAACAATTCCTTCCCAATATCCCATCTATCCCTGCCCTCTGGCAATGGGAAGCCATTCCCCTTGTCCTGGTACTTCCCACTCTTGTGAAAGTCCCATCCCCAGACTTCTTGCACGTCCCCTTGAGGCACTGGAAAGGGGCTTTCAGAACATTCCTGAACTGGAACTTCCCAGAACATCCCTGAAAGCAGCAGACCAAAGCCCAAAATCTGGGATAAGGCATCGCATTCCTAGCCTGCTCTCAGTGCTATGTCCATGTATTTGTATCCACACCGGAGGTTGCTGTACCCCCTTCAAGGGTACAAAACCCTGGAGAGCACAGGATTAAATTTAGGGGTTCACCCTGGCATCACAGCAGGAAGCTCTTCAGTAATTTAACAGGCTGTTATGATTTTGGAGCACATAAAATACTTTAAAAAAATGGAAAACAACAACAACAACAACAACAACAAAAAAAAAAAAAAAAACAAAAAAAAAAAAAAAAAACAAACCCAAACATTCTTTCCTTCAGGACTCAAATCACCAAACACTTGGAGTGAGGAGAGCTGAAGACTTGATATCCTGCACAATTTTTGGCCAAAATTCTAGTTCCCAAAAATAACCTGGTACAGAAATATGTGGTGGTGCAGGTGGCTGAGGTCTCCCAGATCCCCAAGGATAGTACCGACCCCACACAGTGGTGGTTCAGGGCTTAAGCCTGACTTCTCACTCCTAGTTAGGGTGAGGGACCACAATCTCCCAGTTCTGCATTTTACAGACTTTGTTGTGGTTGGTTCATGTTTTCCCCTCCCTGTTCTATGTATAAGACTATGAATATTCATTTCCCCTAGTTAATATGCATACATTCTGGAAAGTTCTGTTTCACTCGACACCCCACTGCTTCCCTCCCTAAGTCCCTCCTATGTGCATTCCTCATTGGTACACTCACTGTCAACCCCGCCTTCCTTCCCTTATCCCATTGGCTGGATCCCTTATCCCCGCCTTTACCACTCCCCCTAGAAAATCCTGGACCCTCACCAAAAATTCGATTCTTCGTCCCTGCTCATTTGTGAGAATGAACCTCTACGTGGATTACCATACGAGGAAGCCCCTCTCTCCTTTACCTTCCCTTGCAGGCTGAACGGACAGCACAGGGAAGGCCCCTCGGGTGAGGAGCTCATCCTCGGCTGCTTTTGTGTGTGCTGGCTTATGGAAGATGCAGCAGCCAGACCTCCGGGCTTTCTTTACCTGGGCTTACGTGCCTTAGTAATAACCATAAATTTCTATTCTAGGTATTTGGAAATACAGATTTGGCAATGATGCGGAGCTGAGAGCACCCAGCTCCCCCCATCAGCATCAATGCAGGCTTGTCAAGTGCTTTAATGAACTCAATTCTGCTCCACTTCAGCCAAATTCTGGCCATGTGGAGTCTTTGTGGGATTTATAATTGACCATGAAACCGCTGGATTTTCAACTGGACTTTCTCAAAGAGACAAGGACCAATTGCAGCCCCTCTGGTGCAGTCAGTGATAGGTTTGGGGGGGATACGCTGGAGTCCCAGCTCCCAGATTCCTTATTACAACATAAGCAGAGCTGAGGGAAGGGTTTGTTTTTGCTGTGGTGGCTGGGGTTTATTCCAAGCCTAAAACCATCACTTTTTTATAAAACAGCCTTTCACAAAGGTTATTTTTCTATTATACATGTGTCCAGCAGGAAGGAAAAGCACTGAGCTAATTCCCTATTCATAAAATAACATTTCCAATATTCAGAAAACAACTCAGAGCCAATGCCTTTATACCTACTTAGCCTAATCCTATAAAAGCAGAGTATCAGGAATCATTAAGGCTGGAGAAGGCCTTTAAGATTCAGGTCCCACTGTCACCCCAGCACCACCACAAGCAGATTGGATTGCATACCAGAAAGGAAATTTGCTTTCTTATGCACTGCTGAAATTGCTTTCCTTCTCTTTGTGCTCGTCCTGTAAAATCCTGCCCTCCAAAACCCCTACACACACTCTGACTTTTTATTTCAGCCTCATTTGTCCCAGTCGCAGGAGGAACACTGCGCTCATCCAAAGAATAATACCCAGAGATATCTCCCCTCTGACCCCAAGGACAATCTCCAGATCTCAGCACAAAAGGGCTTTTTCTGCAATAGTCAGCAGTTCGCAGGGAAAGCGGGAGTTACAGCTTCATCCCCGAGGCTGTGCACTGCATTAGAGAGCTTTGGGGAGATCAATCACCTCAACAGCCCCGGGAGGCACGAGAGCAGGAGCTCGCTGACCCAGGCCTCCCAGCTGCCAGGGGGGGAGTAGCAAGTGGAAAAGCTGGAGTTGTAGAAGCTTGGGTCTCCGTTACCCAACTTAATAAAGGTGGCCTGCAGTTATTAATCACTCTGATTGCCCAGCAGGGAGGCTGAGGGTGGAACAGGCTCTGTGAACACTGCACCAAGCCACGGGACACTCCCAGCAAAGCCAGACTGGCTGGACATCAAACAGGACAATGGTGGCACATATCCCTCTCATCTGTTTATTTCATCAGATGGGATCCTTTTAATCTAATTCAACCAATTCTGTTATTATCTAATCTGTTCCTTTTCTACGTCTGCAACTTAATTTGGAATGAAATGTTATAGTATGAAGGAGCGACAGAGAAAAAGGGGAGGGGAGGTGGAGCGGAGGGACAGGAGCAAAGGGACCCCAAAATGTTCCTGTCAGGAAGGTAAGGACAAAGGGTACAGGGTAAAGGACAAGGCAGCTGACCCCAAAATGTTCCTGTCAGGGAGGTGAAGGGCAAAGGGAACAGGGTAAAGGACAAGGCAGCTGACCCCAAAATGTTCCTGTCAGGGAGGTGAAGGGCAAAGGGTAAAGGACAAGGCAGCTACAGCTGGACCCGTGACTCAGGAACATTTCAGAAACTGCAGGAAACCAAGTGCCACCTGTGGAGGGGGCTCAAGGGCAAGGTCACTGCCACCACCCCAACAGGCAAACGGCCTAGTCAGCTGTAATTAGATTTAATTCAGTAATTACCTGGCAAAAATCATAAAGTGAGCACCGAAATGTGACTTCTCCTGTGGGAAAAGTAATGATGCTGAGCGATTTACACCCTGCAGCTGAGATGTGCTCATTTTTTTACCAATTCAGGGACTGAGGAGAAGGAAAAAAAAAAACTGCAGGGAAATCATCCACGTTCTGAAACACTCCCCTGAGGAGAGGACTGTGTGTTCTAGTTCCCACATATAAAATTTATTGTCTCATATACTCTGATTAGACATAAAATCATATATGATGCACAATGTACACGTGAGGTGTATTATGATCTATAATTTACACCAGGATTTACTGCTGTAGTATTTGATAACATCTCTTTTAAGTGCAGCACAGTTTCTGTACATTAAGTAGAGTTCCCTTGAGGAATGATGGCAGTCAGCTTTAGATAGGCAAACCATTAAGTCGGAAGGTTCAATGTTCATATTCCAAAAAAAACCCTCAGCAATATCTCCAAGGATCAGCACTTGATTCGACATTCGGATTTTCAGGGAAAAACCTGCCTGGCCATTTCTGCATTGTGTTAGAGGGCCTAGCATGGATTTTCCTCACCCAGGGAACTGCCTCATTCTGTTAAGAGTGTGAAACTGAGTGAGAAAAGCATGGCTGAAGTGCAGGGAAAAACCCCAGGAGGCTGCACAGGGAGGACCTGGGCGTCCTGATATCCCAGGGGCAGCAGGAAGAGCATTCCCAGCAGGGCAGGGAGGGATCCTGCCCCTCTGGCCAGCCCTGGAGGCACCTCTGGAGTGCTGTGTCCAGCTCTGGGCTCCTCAGCACAGCAGGGCCAGGGAGCTGCTGGAGCGGGGCCAGCGGAGGCTGCGGAGCTGAGGAAGGGCCTGGAGCATCTCCGTGCCCAGGGAAGGCTGAGGGAGCTGGGGCTGCTCAGCCTGGAGAGGAGCCCCAGCTGAGAGGGGCCCTCAGCCCTGGGTGTCCCTGGCTGCAGGGAGGGCTCCGAGCAGGGCCCAGGCTCTGCTCCGGGGGCCCAGCAATGGCACCAGAGCAACGGGCAGGGCCTGGTGCCAGCAATTCCCCCTGCACAGGAGGCAGAACTTCTGCCCTGGGCAGTGCCCAGCCCTGAACAGATTGTGCAGAGAGGCTCTGGGGTCTCCTCCCTGGGGCTGTTCCAGAGCTGTGTGCACACAATGCTGTGCCCTGTGCTCTGGGATGGCCCAGCTGGAGCAGGGAGGTGCCACCAGGTGCCCTCTGTGCTCCCTTCCAGCGTGATCTGTCCTGTGACTCTTTATATTTGATCCAAACTCTCATTTTAAGCCACTCCACTATTCCAGCTCGGAGGAACTGATGTGACATCTCATCTATACAGGAGTGTACAGAGGAATTCACTTCCCAGGACAGTTCTCTTCCCTGAAGGATGGGAGAAGCTCAGGTCTCTCCTGGCAGTGTGGCTCATCTGACTGTAGGCAGGGCTTTAAGTTGCTATCACATGAAAACCAAAGAATTAAATGCTCTGAGAACCACATTGGCTGTTTTACTCCAGCTGAATTTCAGGAGTGGTACTCTATGATGCCTCTGGGTCGCTTCCAACTGAGGATATGCTATGATTCCATGAAATGCTGTTCCTTGCCCAGCAAACAAGCACTCCCCAAAACTTACTTATTTCAAGAACCCTTTGGTGTCTGTTTCCACCAACTTTCCTGAAGGAGAGGAGCACACACTGAATTTTCCACGAAGCCTCAGCCAATTTTCTCTGCCCCCTCTGCAGCAGGCAGAAATGGGCCTCTCTGCATAGCCACAATTCAAGTGGGCAGGAGAAATGGCAAATGTGACATTGATGTGCAGCCCAGAGAATGTGAAAAGCTGAATGAAATTAAAGCAGCTGGAGGAAAACATTGAATGACTGCAAAATATCCTACTGGAAGTGTCAGGGAAGACAAGTCCATTGGATCCCTCCAAAAACTCCCAAGCCAAATAATGATGCTTTAAATCTTCTCTTCCCGGCTTTGCTTCCTTTACGTGGACCATTAACTCCCACCCATCTCTGGCTGTGCTGAGTGTGGAAAAACTGAATTATAGAATTCTTTATACCTCATAACTCCTTGTGAAAATTACAGAACCTGGTATAACTTTTCCCCCAAAGTTGTTTAAACCACTGTTCATTTTATTGTGAAAAATCACTGTAATTCCACAAATGACCCCTGTGCCTCCTTCCCTAACATTCCCTATCACCAACTAAATGTTCCATTTTCAGGGGTTAATATTTGCCAAAATGAGAGGAGAAAGAGCTGAGTAACCTGTGTAGTGACTAATTCAGTTCACAGCTCACGGAATGGTTTGTGTTGGGAACAGATCTTTAAGATAAACTTGTTCCAACTTCCCTGCCATGGGCAGGGACACCTCCCACTAGACAGGGTTGATGATAAAGTCTTTTTATCTCTTAATTAATTACACATTCAATTTTTATAAATTAGTACATTATTTGAAGTGGCAAAACTACTTCGGTCTGAGACTCCAAATAATTTGGTTTCCATTTGCCTGTGGTTGCACACAAAAAATCACAAATTCTTACTTTGTTTTTATGGGCTGCACGAATTATTAAACCTGTATAAAAACAGGGAGAGGGCGATCTTCTAAATTTAGGAAGAAAACATGAGAAATTTGAAGAGAGCAGTGAAATAAATAGATTTCTCTGTGAAATAGACATTTTTACACAGCTGCAAAATTATTTTTGAGATATTTGTTCTCTGCAAATATTTTCAGGAATGAATGGGTCAATTTTAAAATAAGTTCATGTAATTCTTCTGGCAAAGGCTGTCCTTAAAAACTTATTCTTAGAAGAGAAATTCTCCAGCTACAGTGATCTGCTCATGGTGTTTGTGAAGGTAAAGACTTCCCAAACTGATTTGGAGAACTCAAAACTTGGTAGTATTGTGGGTTTTTTTAACTTTTGAAAGCTCATTCCAAAGCTTTGTTCACTGAAATACAGAATCACAGAATGGGTTGGGTTGGAAGTGACCTCCAAGGGCACCAAGTCCAACCATCAACCACCATCACTCTGTTCGCCACTAACCCCTGTCCTCATGTGCCACTTCCACATGGTGTTGAACACTTCCAGGGATGGGGACTCAACACTTGCCTGGACAGCCCCTTCCAATGCTGAAACCACCCTTCCCATGAAGAAATTCTCCCTAAAAATCCAATCTAAACCTCCCCTGGTGCAGCCTGAGGTTGTTTCCTCTCCTGAGCTTGATCTCACCTCAGCAGAACCTCCTTTCAGGAAGTTATTCCTGGTTCCAGCCAATTCCTTCTTTCAGGAAATTTTTTCTATTTCTAGGCAATATCTCCTTTCAGGAAGTTATTCCTGGTTCCAGGAAGTGCAGTCTCTGTGAGTTCAGCCCATTGCCTGAACAACTTCTTTGGTGGTTCTGACGTTTGAATCTCTCAGCGCCAACTCACACCTGGCCCGAAACAGAGGGAGAAAAGGGGAATATGCCCCAAATCTCCAGAAGCAAATCCATCAGGAATTTTTCCTAGTCCAGTGAAGACGTGAGGCACTCAGAGACTTTTCCAACGAGTGGTTGCACCATCAACCCCAAGGTATTTCAAATTCCTTGGAGAACAACAGGCAGAGTGGACCAGACCTGTGGGAATCTGAGAGGTGCCACTCATCGCTGATTGAAGTGACCAAGAAAAGGACAAAGATTGGTTATAAACTGTTTCCTACAGCATTTTCTATCCCATGTTGTCTAATTCCATGACACCAAGTAGAGAAAATTGTCTCTGTGTTGCAAAAAGAAGCCGGAAGTGCAAACCTGACCCCTGGAAGCTGCTGCTGATGTGGTGTCTGGGGGGCTCTTATTGACCAGATAAAAAACCTCCCTCACTCCCCGATCGATCTAATCCCAAAGCCAGGGAATTGTCTGATATTTGTAGAGGAAATAAATTGATTACCCAATGAGTTGGTCTTTGTTTTGCTCCACAAGAGTGGGAGGAACGTTGGAGACGATCACTTGCATGTCCAACTGATTGACCACGGAGACCTGGAATGAAAAGAAGGAAATTCAATCGGCACTGCCAGGCACAGCCCCCTCCCCATCCAACAGCAATGGAAAAATTCCCTTCCTGCCTCCACACCATGCCCTGATATCCAGATTTCTCCTTTTAATTCCAAATGGGAGAGCTGGGAAATCTTGCAGCCAAAGCCCATGAACATCAGGCAAAGATTTAACTGGAATTGTAATTCCAGGTCTGCATCAGAATTACGGATTTTTAAGGTAGAGACAGCAAAAGCTGTTCTTAGTTTAGACTCGACTTAGAGAATCCCAGATCTCCCACGGGCTGTATTCAAAATTACTTCTGAGCATTTGGGTGGTTTGGATGCCAGGAAAACCTTCCCTTGGAGCCATGCAATGTGCACCAAGGGAAATGGAAATACAGGATTAATTCCACGAAATCAATGCTACTTCGTTAGAAAATCAGGATGGAAATTGTTCATTTACATTGAAGCCATCAGTGAGAGGTTTTATTTTAATCTCCAATTGTTTTGCTTCTCCCTCTGTCATAAAACTGCACATTTTACCATTGAGCTTTTTCCTTAAAAAAAAACCAGGAAAAAATGCTTCTAATCCACTCAATACCTGTGTGCTTTGTTGGAATAAAATTAAATTCCAGTTTTCCACCAAGGTGTGGAGTGACCTCAGACCACATCCCTGGCAACTGGTATTTTTTACTAAGAAGCCAACGTCACTCCAATCCCGTAGAGAATTCTAGAGGAAAATTTGGAAAACTAGGCCAATGTTAAAGCTGGTAAATTTAAAAATCAAGGGTTAGTTGATTGTAAAAGAAATAAACAAGCCCTGATTTTCCAAAGAGGAGCCCTGGAAGCACAGCAACAGAAAAGCCTGGATGTGCTTCCACATCAAACACTGATTCACCAGCTTTGAAGCTTAATTCAACTTTAAATATTTAAATGTTCTTGAAATGTCATCGGATGCCCTGATCAGCACGTAGAGGCTTCTGTGTAAGAAGCACAGAATTATAATGAGCTCCAAATAAATTTTAGACTAAAATCACGCAACGGAACTGGAAAGCAATGATTAATTTAATAGAATTAATTACATTAGCCAATTCAAGCAACCACTGTGCACCCGGAACTGAGAACAGCATAAAGGCAACACCAAAAACAAAGGCAGTAATTCTTTTAATATTGGAGAAATCACAATTATCATCACTTGTTCTTGTACAAAACCAGGGATAAACACACATTCATGACAAGCTACAGGAAACCAAGGGTGTTGGACAAAAATCAAGCAACATTTGAGGTTTCCATGGTAACACTGACTTGCTTGTTATTCCCATTTGTAAAGGCAGGCAAAGCAGAAAATTGTTGGTAAACTCTAGCCCTCGAGTGATACCCCTTTGATCTCAAGCTTTGCTCATTAGGCACTTCCCAAGTTTTAAATCCAGCAAGGTAAAGCCTACAGAGAGTCTTGATCATGATATGGCACCAATGGATTCCTGGGAGTAGCTGGGACCTGAACGAGGACGGGCCTTGAAACCCCCTCAAACCCCAATAAACATTTAACTAAAGATGATACCCATGATCTGGAATAATGATAGTGAATATCCACTGTGGACATTTCCTCAGCACCTTTTGGTGCTTCCTTGCAGCAAACTCATTTTAAAATGTAATTTTTTAATCTCTTTTGTCTCACAAATGCTGAGAAGGAAAATTCCATCACGTGGAAGCAAACTGTCAACCCACAGGTGTCTGACTCGAGCCTCGTCCTTCCCATGTACTGTCCCCACCAGCATGAAGACCTCTGACCAGGAGATTTGGCAGGTCCTGCTGCTCCCAGAGCTGTGCAAGGCTCTGAGGAAGCATCCTGGTCCCAGTTCTGGAGGATACCTTGCTCTGATCAGCTTCTTCCCAGTATTGTCCCTCTGGTGGTGTCCTGCCTCTTCTCCCGAGACCTCTTCCCAGTGCAGTCCTATTTTCTTCCCCCACATCTTATTCTTTTGCATGGGAGTAATTAAATTAATTTCCATGTTCTCTGTGCACTTTTTGAGCTGATTTTGAAAGAAATAACACCTGAGAGCTTGAGCCCCTGACCGCAGAGCAGGAAAATCCTGTTAAAATCATGGGAAAGGATCTTGGTATAGGGCTTGGTGCATAAAATCAGAGAATCCCAGAATGGCTTGGCTTGGAGGGACCTTAAAGCCCATCCTGTTCCAACCTCCTGCCATGGGACACCTTCCACCATCCCAGGCTGCTCCAAGCTCCAGTGTCCAACCTGGCCTTGGACACTGCCAGGGATCCAGGGGCAGCCCCAGCTTCTCTGGGCACCCTGTGCCAGGGCCTGCCCACCCTCCCAGGGAACAATTCCTTCCCAATAACCCATCTCTCCCTGCCCTCTGGCACTGGGAAGCCATTCCCTGTGTCCTGTCCCTCCATCCCTTGGAAATTGTCTCTCTGTGTTTCTTGTCTGCTTCTTCAGGTCTTGGACGGCCACAATGAGGTCACCCCAAAGCTTCTCCTCTCCAGGCTGAACAATCCCAGCTCTCCCAGCCTTTCCTCCCAGCAGAGCTGCTCCACCCCCCTCTGATCATCCTGGAGCCTCCTCTGGACTCATTCCAACAGGTCCATGTGCCAGTGTTCTAGGCAGGATGGGGTCGGTCTGGAATTGTATCTCCAGCTCCTCCAAGCTTCCAGGCCCTGCTCAAAGCCACTGGGTGCACTGCTCATCACTCAGCCAGACATCTTAAAGAAACCTCTATAAATTAATGAGACATCCTTCACTTTCTAATGTTAATGTCGATTCCTTCTGGCTATATTTTAATATCCCATTAGTGCCTAAATTGTCTGAGAATGCCCCATCATTCTGGGAGGTCAAGTATGAGGGCGTCATCCTTTATGTTTATTTGGTGAACTCCTGCAGAGCTCCCACACCAAGGATTCTGGCTCTCATCAGTACCCTTTGACAGTGTTCCCATGAAGTGGATAACGCACTCCACCCCTTCCACATTATGCTAATATTGAGCCAATCCATCAAGTTTATTGGTTTTAAGGAAATTTAGCTTGAATGGTTTCTGTGGCTCAACTAAGTCAATGTTCTTTGAACAGCACAAAACCATGAGCCTGAGGCCTGAAGGCCGTGCCAGTTCTAAAATGTTGCTTTCACAGGGGCTTAAAAGTTCATTCTCAGCCCAAAATTGTTCCTTGACATAACCAACTAAGACAACTTGGACATGACCAGCAGGCTCATAGAATCATGGAATGCTTTGGGCTGGAAGGACTTTAAAGCCCATCCAGTACCACTCCTTGCCACGGGCAGGGACACCTCCCACTGTCCCAGGCTGCTCCAAGCCCCAGCCAACCTGGCCTTGGACACTGCCAGGGATCCAGGGGCAGCCACAGCTTCTCTGGGCACCCTGTGCCAGGGCCTCTCCACCCTTCCCGGGAACAATTCCTTCCCAATATCCCATCCATCCCTGCCCTCTGGCACTGGGAAGCCATTCCCTGTGTCCTGTCACTCCAGGCCCTTGCCCTAAGTCTCTCTCCACATTTCTTGTAGCTTCTTCAGGTCCTGGAAGGCCACAATGAGGTCACCCCAAAGCTTCTCTCTTTTGCAGGCTGAACAATCCCAGCTCTCCCAGCCTTTCCTCCCAGCAGAGCTGCTCCATCCCTCTGATCATCCTGGTGCCTTCTTTGGACTCACTCCAACAAGTCAGAAAATCCTTTTGTTTAAGAAACTAAAAGCTTTATTCCAGTGCCTTCAAAAATTCAGCACAAGCACGTTATGGCTTTTTTCTAGCCCTGCCTGGAATTCAACTTTCTGCAGTGTTTGCATTTCCTCAGTGTCAAGAATGAGACAACTCGCTTTTGTTGTTAAAATTAAAAATGTTTATTTCACAACAAAAGCAAAAGAAAAGGGATCCTTAAAAATAACTGAAATAGAAAACACCGGGGAACGCGGGGATCAGGCACCAGGGCCACCGCAGGGCTGCCCAGAACAGGGAGCTGTACAGTGCCGAGGGGAGTCTCAGTAAAACTGAGGCTCCAGTAAAAATTAGAAAAGTCTCTAATAGAGATACAGGCCAGGCTCCTCAGCTCTGGGCTTTCTCACCACTAGCTGGCTAAAAAGCAAGACCCCGCCTTGTGCGGGGCTTTTTATATGGTGGTGGCTCCTCCCCTCGCCCGGCCTCCATGGTCCCGCTGGATTGGTGGAGTTATCCAGTGAGGCAATCCTGCCCTGCTAAAGGGGGAAAGGACCTCATTGGTATTCCGGGTTTCCATGGAGCCCAGTTACGGGTGGGGCACTGAGCAGCTATTTTTAGAAAATGACAGTTAGGAAGCCCAGCCAAGTCAGCCTGGCCCTGGAATTTAATTTTCTAATAGAACATAAATTTTGCTGTTAAAATAAAGTTTTCACCTTAGAACATAAACAACAATATAGCTAACAGAAACTGTAAACTTATGGAAATGGTATTTTAAAGGTAGAGCCTTAAAATAGTTCATATTAACTAGTAAAACATTTAAAATCCTTAGGAATGGGGGAAATGGTCACTCTGTGGGGATTGCTCGGGGTCAGTTTATGCTTGTGAGAGTGACTTTAACAAGGAACTTTTGAATATAAGCAACATTCATCAACACTAATTACATTAAAGTTAGAAGTATTTTGAAATGGGGAAAACAGCCACTCTGTGGGGTGCTTGGGGTTAGCTTGTGCTTTTTGGAGTGGCTTTTAACTAACAACTTCACACGAAACACAACAATTGTACAACACAACATCAATTAACTATAACAACTAATTAATTTGGTGGTTCACAGCAGAACAATTAGTGATGCAAAGGCCAATTCTAAGTTGCTGTATATGACACTCAGGAATTATTTAATAATAATAACCCTTGGCTGATACTTACAAGCACTTCTGCTTTGCTGCTCAGCCCTTTGCCGTAATCATCAGTGGCAATGACCTGGAACTTGAAATAGGATCTCCTCATGTTTTTGAAGAGCATGGCAGTTTTGATCAGCCCTGTGTAAGCCTCGATCACAAAGCCTTCCTTGCCATCCTTGATGGGGGGAATGATGAGCCTGTATTGCATGGCACTGTAATTCCCAGTGTCCTTATCATCAGCCTAATGGGGAAAACAAAACAAGCAGAGACACAAGGTAAGTATGCATGGAAGGAGTCATTAACCTTGTCCTTTAAATAAAGTTACATCTTGGTCCAGCAAATTTCTGCCACTCTGACATTTAAAACACGAGATCCCAGAGCACAGATACGGCTGCTACTTTAAATGCTTCATTTAACTTTGCTGCGCTCAGTTTTGCTTTTCCAGCAATTTCTTCCTCCTCTGTTGGCATTAAACTGCTCCAAAAGAAAGAAAAAAAATGAAAAAGTAGAAAAATATAAGTTGACTTTCAAGTCTGCAACAATACCTAAGAACTGCTTAATTCTGAGAAACCTCCACTGCCAAATTCTCGTTGAAAAGGAAATATCAAAGAAAAAACCATCTCAGCAACTTGTGCACAGACTTACACAAGAATGTCCTTCATCTTAGAGATATTCTGATGGGGCACAGGTATTTTTGGAGCAAGCAAATAATTTTTTATTAAAGTAAGGAAGGATTGAGTGGCACTTCTGCAGTGGTGCATGGGGACCTCCTGGGCACCCCAGTTCAGGACACAGAGCATATTCTGCACCAGCACTGATGGAGGATAGGTATTTTTAGAGCAATGAAATAATGTTTTATTAAAATAAGGAAGGGTTGAGTGGCATTCCTGCAGTGGTGCACAAGGACCTGCTGTGCAGGACACAGAGCTGCCCTGGCTCTGCCCTGTTGCTGAATGGGATCAGGATGCAGAGCTGGCATCAACCAGGCAGCCCCAGGAATTGTTACTCCACCTTCCCTGCTCCTGGCAGCCCTGTGTAGCCCCATCCTGGCCTCTCCAGCCCCATTCTTTATGCTCCTTTTCAATCTGTATCCACAGGGAAGTGTTTCCAAGGACCCCTACAGAGCTTTCCTGTGCTCCTTCCAGGGATCAGTGAGGTGGGACCTAATTAATGCTGAGCACTCATTAGTCTTGGGCATGGCCTCAGCATCTGGGACACTTCAGGATCTATCAGCAGGTTTGTATGGAAATATTGGCATGGCTCCTGAGGCTGTGGCTTAAGCTAATGCTGGAATAAAAAGCAGCCTTTACTTCAAAAAGGTGCATAAAAAAATCCATGGAAAATCCATACTGTGCCATGACTTAATGAAAAACAAAAAGGGTTTATGTCAGCATGAAGAGTTCATAGAATCATGGAATATCCTGACTTGGAAGGGACCCACAGGGATCCCCCAGTCCAGCTCCTGGCCCTGCACAGACACCCCAACAATCCCACCCTGGGCATCCCTGGCAGTGCTGTCCAAACGCTCCTGGAGCTCTGGCAGCCTCGGGGCCGTGCCCATTCCCTGGGGAGCCTGGGCAGTGCCCAGCACCCTCTGGGGGAAGAACCTTTCCCTAATTCCCAACCTGACCCAGCTCCAGCCGTTCCCTGGGTCCTGTCCCTGGTCGCAGGGAGCAGAGAGCAGAGCTGTTTACGAGACACCTCAGCTGCTCAAAGAGAATTATCTGTGCAAGGTCATTAAGCCTTCAGTAGGGGGCCATTAATAATCATTAATTGTTTCCTCACCAGCACCGAACAAGTTCTATATGGTGGAAATTGTCCCTTCTGGGTTTTTTTCATTTTCAGATAACTTTTCAGGGAATACCAGCAGCACATGAGGGATCCAGGTACCCAAAGCTATGTGTGCTTCATGCTGCTCCAACTCCTATCAGCCCGGATTCCCAGACGGAACCATCCAGCACTTAAGGATAATATCCAGGCTGGATGAGCTGGAAAGAACAAACAGTTTTCATTCAGAGCTGCCCAAAAGATGAGCTCCTGGAATGACACCGGCTGTCACTCATCATTGACATACAACTGGTTAAATTCCCACCTTCTCTCAATATTTTGCTTTCTTCTAAACTGACAAAGCCTCATCTGGCTCAGCTACCAAAAGCATAAATATAAAATGTGTTAAGTTTGTTTTGTTCTCCATCTCTGTAGTTTTTTTTCAGGCTTTTAAAATCGAGATTGCTGCCTCCTGGGTGAGCTCAAACCCGTTTATTCGCAATTTTAGGAAAGATAGGAAGGTTAAAAAGCTTTCTGAAATTTACTCTGTTCTGTCAGTCAAAAATGGAAAGATATCAGTGGGCTTTTCCAGAGCATTCCAGCTTTCCAACTGGCATGGGGAAATGCAACCCCACAACCTCCCAGAGCCAGCAGATGGGAGCTTGACAAGTGGAGAGTCGGGAAAATTGTTGGCTTTCCACGTAAACAAATTGCTGAAGGAAGAAATAAATGTGAAAACATGCTATGTCATAGAATCATGGAATTTTTAAGGTTGGAAAACACCCCCAAGGTCACTCAATCCAACCTTTGATCATCACCTTGCCCATTAAACCACATTGTGCAGTGCCACGTCCACTCATTCCTTGACCACTTCCAAGGCTGGTGGCTCCACCATTCCCTTGGCAGCCCCTTCCAGTGCTCAGCCACTCTTTCATGAAGAAACTTTTCCTAATATCCAACATGAACGCAAGGAAGTGGCTGGAGACAAACACCAGGTTGATGCTTGGATAGTGAGAAACAAAGACAAAAATTGAAGCAGCACCTCAGCTGTGCCTGGAGGGACAGGACACAGGGAATGGCTTCCGACTGCCAGAGGGCAGGGCTGGATGGGATATTGGGAAGGAATTGTTCCCTGGGAGGGTGGGGAGGCCCTGGCACAGGGTGCCCAGAGCAGCTGTGGCTGCCCCTGGATCCCTGGCAGTGCCCAAGGCCAGGTTGGACACTGGGGCTTGGAGCAGCCTGGGACAGTGGGAGGTGTCCCTGCCCATAGCAGAGGTGGCACTGGATGAGCTTTTAGGGCCCTTTCAACCCAAAACATCCTGGGATTCCAGGGTAAGTTCAGCTCACACAACACAGCTCAGGATAAATCCATGACCAATCCAGAAAAGTCCTGCCTGGCCAAACCCTCTGGTTTATCCACACTCTACTTGGCATGTTTGTGGAAAGAAAACCAGAATTCCTGTAACCCCACACGGCACACGAGGGACCCAGCAGCAGCCACAGGAGCAGTGTCCGGTTCGGCTCCTTTGGGGTTATCCCCGAGCGAGCCAATTTCCCCAGTGAGTGTCCAGCAAAGTCCAAAGGCTCCCTGGAGGTGCCCTGAAGAGGAGCATGACGCCCTTCCAATAAAAAGCCAATTTCTTATTTAAAATGGATTTATGAGGTTGGTTCAGCTGGGTCAGAAGCCCATCATATTTTTAATGTTAGCAAATTCTCTCTCAATAAAAGCTACAGCTTTTAATAGTCGCTGCTTTCAATGACACCAGAAATCAATTTCACCTTCAGCATTTCACGCCTGGCGATGTGTGTGACTAAAAACAAACAAAATTTGGATTCAAATTAAGGTATTGATGCTGCAGGCACAGGTATTAAATGAAGTCAGCCCTTCTGCACAAAGCTCAGGGCACTGGAGCTCAGCACTAATGAGATGTTTAAGTCTTGCAGCTGAGTTTAAGGCATTAAACTCCAGGGAAAGAGGCCTTTTGACATTTGAAGCTCACAGCTTGCGAAGTCCTGCAGAGTTCAGGTGCCCCGAGCTGGTGGACAGGCTCTGAGTTAATTGTCACCAGTTATGAGAGCTCAGTGCCACCCCACAGCCGTCGGCAGCCTCAGCAACATCACAGCTCAGGCTCTTTCCACATCCACCCAGAGATGAGCAAACAGGTGCCAAACAGCCTGGAAAAATGATCACATTCCAGCTGCAAATATTTGAACTTTGTTGTTTGCATTCTCCCCTTCTTCTGCTCTTTGGCTGAAACCTATGGACACTCGGCTTGGCAGGACCAGCAGAGAGAGCTTGTGAGCTGCTCCCAGGAACACCCCAAACTTCTCCAATGCAGAGGAAGGATGTTTGCTATTCCTGTAATTTGTCCTGAAGGTAAATATTTTTGACACTTCATTAGGAAGAGATCTATGACATCTCAAGAGTTGCATTATGACTGTCAAAGAAGAGAAAGAGCTGCACTTAATCTTAATATTCCAGCAGCATGTCTGCCTTTTGTTCTGTGCAAGAAATACAGATGTCTCCTAAATCCTGCTGTGATTGAGGGCTGATAAATATGGATGATCTCAGGAATTACCAGGCCAGATTCCAGCCTCCTGTGACTGAGTGTAGGTGTGCCCTCACAAAGTGAGTTGGGTCAGCATCGCTGCCGCTGCCTCTGGCCCTTTCCCATCCCCTCCCACAGAGGAGGAGGAGGCACAAATCCTGGGGTGCTCCCTAATCCCAGCACAAAAGCACAGAGGATATTTTTACTCAGAGGGTGGGCAGGCCCTGGCACAGGGTGCCCAGAGCAGCTGTGGCTGTCCCTGGATCCCTGGCAGTGCCCAAGGCCAGGTTGGACACTGGGGCTTGGAGCAGCCTGGGACAACTGAAGGTGTCCCTGCCCATGGCAGGGGTGGCACTGGATGGGCTTTAAGGTCCCTTCCAGCCCAAACCATTCAGTTCTCTCAGTGACCAACCCATTCTTTTTCACTTCTTTGTAAGAAGGCCCAAAAATGATGCCTTTAAGCATAGATTCATTCATCTCTGGCTCTGTGTGGCTGCACAAACACAGCTCTGTGGCAGGACACCCAGGGAGGCTGGCAAACCCCACCCCTTGTGACAGCAGCACCCTGACACTGTCACCAAAAATCACCAGTGGCATGTTTGGGATGAGCATAAAAATCATCAGTGACTGTAATTCCTGAAGCTGTTGCACAATCACTGATGATCCCAGTTTTTAGCATTATCAGCCTGAGCTAAATCCAGATTTGCTGCTGAGCATGAAATGCAATTGTAAATTTGAAATGTTTTCCACCTCCCTCGTAGGGTCACCCTTAACCACTAGCCCGAGGCTGCTAACGGGGCATGGAAAATGCCAGGATTGGGATTGGACTGCCGAGAGTTTTTTCCCCTCTTCCTAACAGATGGCAGCTCCAATGTTCCCAATTACGGCTGGCACATAAAGCGGCTTTTAGAACCTGGCCGTTTTTGCCGGCACGAATTTCCAGATTGTTGCAGATTTCCAGTTCTGCCGGCACAGCTGCCCCTGTGCTGATTTAGGGGAGGTTTCACTAGGTGTCCTACAGCCACCTAAGCCTGGAAATTTGGTGTAGCCATTGCAATTTTCCTTTTTTTCCTGCATTTCTTCACTTCCATGCTCTTTTACACCCTCGTCTGGCTCAGGCTCTTTGGAACTCCTGCCCCTTGGTTTGCCACTGGCTGCCTCAGGAATTTGTAGCCTTGAATTTGCTTTGAATTCGTATTTTACTTATATAATATATTAATATAGATGTAAATTATATTATATTTATATATTATACTTATGTTTTCTGTACTCATTTCTATTCATATTTATATTCATATTCTATTTAAATTTACAACTATTAAGATATAACAATTAATATATATTTATATGGTATTTATGTATTATACATTTATTTTTATATATTCATTTATAGTCACATTTATATTAATATTTTAATAGAATAATATATAGTATATTAATATATTTATTTTATATTTATATTTTATATATTCATTTCTATTTATATTTCATATATTCATTTCTATTTATATTTCTATTCATATTGCTTTGAATTTATATATCACTACCTCCCTGATACTGATCACTGCCCAGCCCACTCCCAGTACCCCCAGTGCCAGGAATCTTCTGAGGAACACAGGTAGGAAGAAATACGGCGAGTGGGAATTGCTCTTTTTGTCCTCCAATGGTGTCCAAAACCTCCCAGGTGCCAAAGGAAACATGGATTCATTCTGACAGGCTGTCTCATGGGTAAAGGTGTTGAATAAGAGGGGTTCCCAAAGCCAGATTTTGAAACAAATAATCCTGGGGTAATCAATTGGAAAAATTGATTTCTTGCCATTTTTCTTCTGCCAATGGCAGTTAGTGCTTGATAGAATAAGTTTGTGGGTGTGTGAGAGGGAGTAAAGGCCACACACATGGATTTCCTCTATGCGGTGGGAATGATCCAGGCACAGTCCCCACTCCCAGCCCCTGTAGGAGCCTTTACTCAGGAAGGCACGTGCAGGACCAGCAGTCTTGAAAATGTGCAAGAACACCAAAGGAATGGAAATAATCTCCAATTACACTGGAAAAAAATCCCAATTGCTGTCAGAGGAAAGTAATAGGAAAGCAAGAGATTTTCAAGTAAAAAGTTCAGGAAGCCAACATGAAAACCAGGAATATTGTGAAGGAAATGACCTCTGTGCTTGGCATTCCTGTAATATTTGCCATAGCAGGACACACAGCTTTTTTGAGGGCCGGATGTTCCAGCAGTTGGAGGCTGGGCTGCTGTCACTGCAATGAGCTTTCAGAGGAGATTTTTCCTCCTACCAAGCATCTTTTTCTCCCTACTCTGAGATCCATAAATCTCATCTTAAGGAAGAAAAGGCTGTGACTGCCAAAGCAGTTGAGTTTCACACACAAGTCATGCAACAGCCAAAGAAGGGACGAGCCAAATGTTACCCTGAAAGCTGTCCCAAATGCCCAAGGTGGAATCTCTGGAATTCCAGAACTTGCCAGGCTAAAGATTTCTTTGTCATGCCAAGGAAAAGGAAATATCAAAAGAGATCTACAGGTTAGAGGCATGGATAGAAAAAAAAATAGAGATTTGACATGGATAACACGTCTGGGCAAAAAAGCAATCCCCGGTATTGTCTCCCTATCCATACCCTGGAATTTTAACTATTTCTTTTATCCATTGTTTTAGCTCGTTATGGGATCTCTTAAGATGCTTTTGAGGTGAAGAAAAGAGGAATTCCTGCCCGCCTGTGTGTCCGCAGGGTCAGAACCTGCGGCCTAAAATGGCTTTGGTTTATTTTGCTCTCTTCTGGTGAGATATTCCAAGGGCAAGAAAGGATATTCAATATTCAATAAAGGATATTCCAAGGGAATAAAGGATAAAGTTCCATTAAAAAGCTGATCAGAAAGGAGTATAAAGCATGGGAAAGGGCTGAAATGAAACTATTGTAAGAATCAAGGCATTTCCATCAAATACAGCCAATTCCAGAGCCTTGGACTCACTGGCATTATTTAGGCAAGGTTCCCTCCCTGCAAACATTTTCAGGATTAAAATAAAACTGAGCAGCAATTCAGAAAATTCTCCTTCTTCACTAGAATTAGGACCTCTGATATTTCCTCATTTAAATCCATAATAATTCAATAATCTAATAAATAAAGGAAGAAACCCAGAGGTTAATACTGTTAATATTTAAGAAGCAAGGGCTAATAACACCCTGTTATAGGGAGAAGCCAATTCCTGCTGGTAATTTCCCTAAATAATCTGTTGTTTGTGGGTTTCTTTCCTGGAGCAGATTGAAAATATTGTGTTTGGGGCCCAAGGAAGCCTGGTTGGAATTCTGAGGGGGAACAACCATGAAAATACCAGTGAAAAGCAAAATAATTCTAATACAAGGAAAAGCAAAGCAAAGCTCAAGGCACAGAATTAATATAATTAGAGGCTATGAGTGTTACATCTAGTTTTAATTAGTATATTCCTAATGAAAAGTACAAAAAGGTCTTTAATTAAGGAAATGGACTCTCAAATACATTGGAAATTCTGGGCGGAAAAACGGGAATTGCAGAGAAGGGGACTTCAAGCAGCAAGGAGCAAATCCTTGGCTAAAAATTGCCATTTTATTCAAATACATCCCTTTTGTTTTTCTCTTGGAGCATCTGTACCTCCCAGCTTTCGGAGGCCACTGCTCTTAATCTAATCAGATCCATAGAGAATAATTCATGTGGTTTGTCACTCCCCAAATTAATTCAGATTAAAAATGACTTTTGGAGAACGATTTGTAGCATTCTGCTGAACTTAAGCTTCCTTTTTATCTTCTTAGAGGAATCTTATTAGAAATCTAGAGCAAGGCAGCTCATTACCCTCTTCTGAAAGGCTTTTATACTCAAATTAATGTATTTAAGAGGATGCTGCTGGCAGCAAACCCAATGACCTTAGAGAGTTGGGAGAAGCTCCATAGGATTGGCCTTGGCACATATCAACCCTGTGGATGATGAAAGAAGTTTTTATCCAATATTTTACTGGTCTGTTTGTCTCTAAATAAATTTGTGTGGAAGATTATGGACTCAGGATCAGTTTTCTTCTCCCTTTATTTTTTTTTTAATTTTAATTTTTTTTTATGTTTGATTTTTTTTTTATTTGTTAAGTTTTGTTCAGGCCAGACTTGAGCACGACTGAAGCAACTGAAGCCAAGCATCTGAATGTTCAGCAGTGTATTTGTGATGAATTGATCCAAAACTGATTTACATCAACTACTCTATTAATAATTAAAGACTACAGTTCTTAATTATCCCCATAAGTTATTATGTGTTGTTAAAGAACTAATTACGGGATTTTGGGGTTGTTTTTGGAAGTTGTAGTTTTTCATTGGGTCATTTGAAAGGCTAGGAGAGTTAGAGTTGTTCAGCCTGGACAAGAGAAGCCCTGGGAAAACTTTAGAGCCCCTTCCAGGGCTTAAAGGGGCTCCAGGAGAGCTGGAGGGGGACTTGGGACAAGGGATGGAGGGACAGGACACAGGGGAATGATTTCCCAGTGCCAGAGGGCAGGGATGGATGGGATATTGGGTAGGAATTGTTCCCTGGGAGGGTGGGCAGGCCCTGGCACAGGGTGCCCAGAGAAGCTGTGGCTGCCCCTGGATCCCTGGCAGTGCCCAAGGCCAGGCTGGACGGGGCTTGGAGCAGCCTGGGACAGTGGAAGGTGTCCCTGCCATGGCAGGGGTGGCACTGGATGGGCTTTAAGGTCCTTCCAACCCAAACCATCTTGGAATTCTCTGATTTCAATATCCCACATTTGAGGCTTATCAAGGTTGTTGCCAGTGCCAGCAATAGTGAGAAGGTACTGAGAAAATCGCTTTCTTCTCAGAATTACTCAGTTGATGTGAAAGAAAGTGAGCAACTGTTAATGAATGCAGAAGATGAAAGCAGATGCATTAAAAACTCCTCCTAAGAACCCGAATTTCCCCCTGGAATCCAAACCTGAATAATTTCTACAGTGGAAGCACTGTGTGTACTTTATTAATGTTCTCCTAAATTTCAGCTTGGAAAGCTGCTGATTTCATTCTACTCCTCAAGAACAGACATTCATTTGATTAATTATTCGTAAACCAGGCTGGAATAGGGATTGTGTTTAACTAACAGAGCAATTACTTTTGCTTTCTAAAGGCCAGGAAAAAAGGTAACGAGCACTGACTGCTGCGAGTGTTCGGTGCTACAACAATAAATTCCAGCCCGATCCTCTGCAACAAGAGCATTTCTTAATTATTTCTAATTTTACTTTCACTAAACACACAATTATGTTTAATGCCATCCACTTATACCAACTCCTAGCTTAGGCCTCGTTCCATTTTGTGGCAGCAGAATCAGGGAGGATTGGAACAGAAATACCTTAAAGGCATAAAATTGTCATTTCTTTTGGTCCTCCTTTGTGGTCTGCTCACCTGCTTTGAGTCAAACGTTTCTAAAGGGCAAAAGCAGGTTCCCTTTCTTCACCCCCAAATTTCCCTTAGCTCTTTTCCACCCATTTCTTATCCCCCAACTGACACACAGAAATTCCTATGCCTCAAAAATCCTCTAGGAAAACCAGGGAGGATTTTCACAATCTGTTGATGTTTCTTTTGTGTGATGACTCCAAACATCATTTGACATTTGTGCCTCATGTTTCATTTGCTTTCAGACACAAACCCCTCCTTTCCCTAAATTACTTGGCCTTCCAGAATTTTTCCTCTTCCTTTTTCCTCTTATCTGCCCTCTACAGTTCCCTGGAAGAAGGATGGAGCGAGGTGGGGCTCGGTCAAGGGACAGGAGGACAGGAAACAGTCTCGGATTGTTCCAGAAGAGGTTTAGATTGGATAATTGGAGGAATTTCTTCATGGAAAGGATAGTTAAGCATTGACCAGGGCTGTGGTAGAGTCACCACCCCTGGAAGTGTCCCAAAATGTGTGGAAGTGGCACTTGGGGACATTATTGGTGGTGACCATGGTGGTGCCAGTGGATGGTTGGACTTGATGACCTTAAAGGTCTTTTCCAAACTTAACGATGCCGTGATTCTTCAGCAGTTCTGAAGATCATGGATTTCACACAATTTTTGGATTCGCCACCATTTTTGGATTCCTAATTTTGATGAAGTAGAAGCTTCCCAATTTCCCACTGCTTTGCCATTTCTGGGCTTATTTTGGGAAGGACTGCTATGAAAGCAACCAAAAAATGCCAAGTAGGGACAACTTTAATAAGCTCTCAACTTCTTTTTTTTTTTTCAGTCCTGGTGCTCTAAACACATCATTTATTTGTTTTGTTGAAACAAAGAGCTTTTACTCTTGGCTATTAATGCCTGATGCTAACTGTAGTCTGTATATTATATTTCCATTAATTTTCTCTCTCTTTAAAAAAAAAAAAACAAAAACCAACAGATGGATGATTAATTTTATTCCCACTTTCCTCCCAGTGCAGACTTGAAATTGCTGGTTTTTCCCTGTTAAAGCCTAAACAAGCTGCTGCCAAAACCAGAAAAAACTTCAGGTGAAAACAGATGTTGAACATACAAGAAATGATTAAATGTTAACAGATCTAACATGAGAGCCACAAACTGGCATGAGAAACAAGCACCTAAAATTGAGTAGAAATAAAACCTGTGTTTTAACGCAAAATCATCCTTGTGTCAACATTAACCATCAAGCAGCTTTAGAAGACACAAATTTCAAAGCCTCCTGTAAAAAATCAAACCAATGAGTACAAATTTCCCCTCTGCAAGTGGAGCTTATTTTAAAAACTTCAGCCTTACCTTCACTTTGAGCACAGAAGAAAACATTCTGGCATCTTCAGACACCCCTCCAATGTACATTTTTTTGGTAAACACAGGCACGTGGTCATTTTCATCCTTCACCTCAATAAAGACCTTGGCTGTATTACCTAAAAAGAGGAAAGGAAAAGGGAAAACAGAATATTTTGTAATAATTTGTAACATCTACTGGCATTCATGCACTTACAGCCCAAGGAGATAATGCACAATGAGAGTAGGGATAATAATGTAAAAAGAAGTCCATTAGGCATCAGAAAATGCTAAAATTGGATAACCCCAGAGTCACTGAGGCTGGAAAAGCCCTCCCAGCCCATGGAGTCCAAGCTGTGCCCGATGCCCACCTTGTCCCCAGCCCAGAGCTCTGAGTGCCACCTCCAGCCCTTCCTTGGACACCTCCAGGGATGGCGACTCCAAACCTCCCTGGGCAGCCCCTGCCAAGGCCTGAGCACCCTTTCCATGGAGAAATTCCTGCTGCTGTCCAACCTGAGCCTCCCCTGGCCCAGCCTGAGGCCGTTTCCCCTTGTCCTGTCCCTGTTCCCTGGGAGCAGAGCCCGACCCCCCCCGGCTGCCCCCTCCTGTCAGGGAGTTGTGCAGAGCCAGAAGGGCCCCCCTGAGCCTCCTTCTCTCCAGGCTGAGCCCCTTTCCCAGCTCCCTCAGCCGCTCCTGGGGCTCCAGACCCTTCTCTTCCCTAGACAAGAAATAGGGATCCATAGCACACCTTGGTTCCACAGGTTTTGGTCCCATTAAATACCCACAGGTGTCCCCAAGAGGTAATGAAGAGGTGCCACAAAGAGCTCATTAACAGCAGCTCTGCACCTTGCTTTATCTATTTTAATTATTCCTACTGCCATGCAAATTCTTAACAGCTGATTCAGTCCTGGTGTCTGTAAACCCGTAAACGGTCACACAAAGCCCTGGCTCAGCAGCCTCAACACTTAATTAATTTCCTGTGTTAATTGAAAGCATCCCTAAGCCTGTCCTACTCCCAAACCTGTCCTGGCCCAGGAGAACTCCACAAGTGTTGCCTCCTCTGAGAGGTTCAACACAAAACACCAGAGGTTTAACACAAAACCCCACTGTTAATTTGGTTTTATTAAACGGTTCCTGCTCCAGCCCATTGAGCAATAAACATCTCCATCCTTCTGCAAGGGAAAAAAACATCCAGCAAAAGCCATGGACCCGGTGCCAAACAGATTCCACTGCGCAGTAATCTCCACCAACATCTGCTTCCCTCTTTCAGAATCGTATCATCCAGAAAGATTGCTGGAAATGATGATATCCAGTTCATTAAAACCACATTTGCAAGTGATAAATTGCCTCCTTTCTGAGCTGGTTTTCCCAGCTCTTTTCAGTGCCAGGATAATTTCAGTGTTGCACAGGTGCCACTGATCTGAGTTACTTGTACAATGCAGGCTCTTTATAAAAGGCTTAGGAGCTGTATCTTTAGGGGAGGAAAAAATTAAACCCCCATTTCTGACATGGCCAAAGTCATAATCTGCCTATCTGACAGTCCAACTGATGGGAAACAAATGATGGCTTCATAAATGGAACTGAAATCTGAAAAAATCCCAAATATTTAAAATGCTGTCCCTGAGCCAGTGGAGTGTCCTGGGGCCAAGGAGGCCAATGGGATCCTGGGGGCAGCAGGAAGAGCATTCCCAGCAGGGCAGGGAGGGATCCTGCCCCTCTGGCCAGCCCTGGAGGCACCTCTGGAGTGCTGTGTCCAGCTCTGGGCTCCTCAGCACAGCAGGGCCAGGGAGCTGCTGGAGCGGGGCCAGCGGAGGCTGCGGAGCTGAGGAAGGGCCTGGAGCATCTCCGTGCCCAGGGAAGGCTGAGGGAGCTGGGGCTGCTCAGCCTGGAGAGGAGCCCCAGCTGAGAGGGGCCCTCAGCCCTGGGTGTCCCTGGCTGCAGGGAGGGCTCCGAGCAGGGCCCAGGCTCTGCTCCGGGGGCCCAGCAATGGCACCAGAGCAACGGGCAGGGCCTGGTGCCAGCAATTCCCCCTGCACAGGAGGCAGAACTTCTGCCCTGGGCAGTGCCCAGCCCTGAGCAGATTGTGCAGAGAGGCTCTGGGGTCTCCTCCCTGGGGCTGTTCCAGAGCTGTGTGCACACAATGCTGTGCCCTGTGCTCTGGGATGGCCCTGCTGGAGCAGGGAGGTGCCACCAGGTGCCCTCTGTGCTCCCTGCAGCCTGAGCCATCCTGTGGGGTTCTTCAGTATGGAGAGAAGGGGTAAAAAAGAAAGGAAAGAAAAGAAAGAAAATTACATGAATTGTCAAAGCTCTGTCTTCTTAAACCAGATCCCTAATGTTTCTCGCTGCAATAGCAAACTACGGTAGGAAATCGAGATTCCCAGGCAGACTTTCCCACTGCAGTGCCACCCTTTAGAAAAGAAGGTGGCATTAAAAGCAGGATTACGTGTGGAAGTGACCTTGCCCTGCTGAGCCTATAACCAGTCCTATCACTGGCTGCCACCAGTTTGGTGCTGGAGAGAAGATCCTGATTTTATCTGGGCAGGTGGGATCAGGTGTTGGTTCACCTGCACTGGTTCTCTCTAATTCAAATTAAACATCATTTGCATAATGCTCACTGTTGTCATGTCAGGCCAGTTTGGGTGAAGTGGCTGAGCCTTGTGCAAAGTTTGCCTTGCAATTTGCTCAGCTCCCCATTTGTTTAATTTTCTGGCAGTTCTCTGAGCTGCCAAAACGCCCATTTGTTTAGTAAAGGGTGAATGCTTTGAGAATGGAGAAACGGAAGTTATTACATTAAAGCATAAAGGAAATTAAACATTCTGCATATCCACAAGCCAACATCAGCATGGTCACCACTGAACATCTATCTGCACTTCAGCTTCCTGTCTGATTCTGGACACAGTCTTTCGTTCTCGCAGATGGAGTGGAATGTGGCATCTCTATGCTCCTCCCTGTCCCAGCCTTCGGATCCAATTCCTACAGCTGGCTGCAGGAACGGGCTCCCCGCCAGCTGCAGAGGTTGCCTTACCCTCACGTCGGAGTTCTCACTAAACCTCTCAGCAGCAGCTGTGCCATGTGGGAAGATCATGCCAGATCCTCTCCCATGGGGATTTTCCCAGTCCCTCTGCTTGATTCAGGACTATCCCCTGCAGAGGGGCTCTGGTGCTCCCAAATCCACCACTCGTGCACCTCCAGCATCCAGCCTGATGGAAAAGGCCACTGATGAAGCACAGTCTTAGAGAGGCTGGTTTAGACTCTGCCATTAGACTGCTTTTCCCTTCATATTCCAAATTTTTAACTGCTTTTCTAAACAGTCTTTGAGTGTGGCTCGAACCCTCTTTGTTAGGACAGTGATCATCACAGGCTGTCAGTATTCACACTCACCTTCCAGAGGAGAAATTTATACCCCCATGTATGTAAAACCTTCCATCTTTGGTGTTCTAGGTCTGGAATCCAGCTCCAGTTAATTCTTTTTTTCATGGATTCCAGGAGTTGAAAGCAGGATTTACTCGTCTGTGGTACTTTTTGTGAGACCTCACAGAATCCAAATATAATTCTTATTACTGTGACTGAGCTACCTAAAGAGCTGGCCAGGTGAAAGAACAAAAAGCATCTTTCCCCGGACAAAGCAGCACAGGCTGCTAAGGCAGCCAAAAACAGCCAAGAAAATTGATTTCAGTGCTACCTCAGTCTCCTACAAGATCCCTTTTTCCTCCTCTGTTCCAGCCCCCCAGAGATGAGATGCAGTGCACAGAAAATACAGAAGTGCAGCTGCTTCTAAGTCATCCTCAGCTTCTAAGAACCAGCTAAATAATCACTGCCAAGACTTTTGGATCTTTCATCTTCTGTGGTTTGCTTAAGGGGAGTGAAAACACCCTGAAAGCTCCTCTAAAGCAAAGCTGAGGAACCTCTGAAACACCTAAAACGAGTAGACCATGAAAAAGTAACACAGAAAACAAACCCAACAGAAACTCCTGGGTCACTACTGAGTACTAACATTTCATCCCAGAAGATTTTCCTGAAGATCCTTGTTGAAAGCTCTTTTCCAGTCTCCCCATCTAAAAATGTGCCAGATCCATGTGAGCCTGTAGTTCCTTGCCAGGCTGCAGAAATGAAGCTGAACTGAAGCAATGAATTTTGGACACTGGGAAAGCACCAATGGTGTTTTGAGTGCTCCCAGGTGAGTTTTACTCCGTGCTTTCACCAGCAGCGCTGCACTGGCCTTCTGCAACATTCCAACTCAGCCACGGATCCAGCTGCTCTTCATGCATGGATAATTCTGGCATAAATCCCTGCATCTCCAAAAGCAGTTCTGCAGGAGGCAACAGCAGATTTCGAAGAACCTTTCCAAAGTTCATTTGATCCAACTGGGAGGGAGAGCTGTAATTTGCTTTCCTCCTGCCTTACAAGTGCGTGGAGCAGGCTTTGTGCTTTGGCAGGTGAGCTGAGCTGAACTACAGCTGGGCTCCATCTCACATTCCTGGATTTGGCAGAACCAAGTAGGAATCAGCACTGAATATTTTTCAGTGGCATTTAGATCTAAACGAGCCCATAAGGTCTGAAGAAGCTCATCATGTGCTGTCACTGCTCAGAGAGTGCAGAAAGAAGCAAACAGCAATGTGTTTTGACCAGCACCGATCCAAGGTCTGATTCAAATCCATATAAAACGTCTTTTTCGAACAAATAATGACCCGAGTGGGAGCTCAGGTTTTATGCAGCCTCTCTAAAATGCACTGCTTTGCTGCCCAAAGAAATTGAAGTTTGTCCCAAGCTCCCCCAGAGCTGTGAGGCAGCGAAATGAGCTCTCCAGGCTCTGCTTGCATTGAGTCCATCTGTCACAACTCCTGGATTTGGGAACTGCCGGAGCAGCCAACTTGTACAGCACCACCGGCACCAACTTTTGCAACTAAAAACATAAGGCTGCTTTACTGTTACATCGACACCACAGGGACACAGAATTCATGCTCATGTTTAACGCAGTAGAACCATCATTCCCATTTACCATGGAGCAGTTGCAGAATGTTAGTTGTAAAACTTCCATTTCCACTTTATTCCCAAAGGGTATGTTTTGGGTTTAGGAAACCAAAAAACTGAAGGAGACAGAACTGCTGCCTTACCCCCAACCCCAGAGCACAGCCCTGCTCACAGCTGGGAGTACAGCAGAGCCAGTGCAGTGCCTCTGTATCAGCCCTGGGGGTGCCAAAGGGGACAAACAGTTCTACCTGACTGGATAAAGCATGGAAATAATCAATGGGATGTGATTTTGACTTAAAATCTTCTGACAGCAAGATGAAAACCATGTCTAACAAGGTTCTGTCATAGAATCACCCAGGTTGGAAAAGACTTCCAAGATCAAGGAGTACGACCTGTGACCAATCCCCACCTTGTCACCCAGTCACTTAATTCCTTTTAAATACAGGAAAAGCCACCACGTGGTTCTGTCATTATCTTTACATCTCTAGGAATGTAAAATCATGGAATCATGGAATGCTTTGGGTTGGAAGGGACCTTAAAGCTCCTCCCATCCCCTGCCATGCAGGGACACCTTCCACTATCCCAGGCTGCTCCAAGCCCCGTCCAACCTGGCCTTGGACACTGCCAGGGATCCAGGGGCAGCCACAGCTTCTCTGGGAATGCCCCCCAATGCTTTGGTTCCACAGCTGGGACCAGGTTGAATTTGGTGGTAAAAGCCTCTCTTTGTCCCTCCTTGTCCATCCTGCTCCACTGCTCTTTGTTCCTGTGTTTAGGCAGCACTTTCTCTTTGCTGCTCCCTCTGCTTCCACACAAATCCTTCAGCTTCCTCCTACCCCTCCTCTCTTGCCTCAAGGAGCATCAAGTCCAAGTCCTGGCCCTGCACAGGACAGCCTCAAGAATCCCACCCTGTGCCTGAGAGCGTTGTCCGAACTCAATTAATATGGAAGGTCCTTCAGGGCTCAGCATCACCAGAATCCTCAAGGAGAACTCCAAGCTTTTTAACTCATCCTCATCACCAAACCCAACTCTCCTTCCATGCCAGTGAAGTAAAACCACACAGCAATTTCATATCGTGAAGTTTCACTTAAAGTAACTCCTATAATGAGTTTGACTCTGCTGAAAGCAGGAATGTGACTTCGCATGATTTAGCATCATCTATTAAACCCCCAGTTTAAGTCACCAATTTGATGTTCTCATACTCCAAAGGACATCTCAATTTACTTTCTCTCCTCACATAGTTATTCAAGTATTGCCACGCTATCAGCTGGCACCATCACTGAAGACAAACTGAGTTACACTCAATGCACTTTCACTTTTCCCTTCCACAGATGCAGACTCCAACTCCTACTTCTCTATAATTATTTCCTATAATACCATCACTGAAAACAATTTGGTACCAAGCTTCTGAGCTTGGCAAAATTCAGTCCTGTGTGGTGGCTGAGCAGTTTGTCAGGGCTTTGTTATTTACAGAATCCCAGGATCCCTGAGCTGGGAAAAGCCCTCCCAGGCCATGGAGTCCACCCTGTGCCCGATGCCCACCTTGTCCCCAGCCCAGAGCACTGAGTGCCACCTCCAGCCCTTCCCTGGACAGCTCCAGGGATGGGGACTCCAAACCTCCCTGGGCAGCCCCTGCCAAGGCCTGAGCCCCCTTTCCATGGAGAAATTCCTGCTGCTGTCCAACCTGAGCCTCCCCTGGCCCAGCCTGAGGCCGTTTCCCCTTGTCCTGTCCCTGTTCCCTGGGAGCAGAGCCCGACCCCCCCCGGCTGCCCCCTCCTGTCAGGGAGTTGTGCAGAGCCAGAAGGGCCCCCCTGAGCCTCCTTTTCTCCAGGCTGAGCCCCTTTCCCAGCTCCCTCAGCCGCTCCTGGGGCTCCAGCCCCTTCTCCAGCTCCGTTCCCTGCCCTGGACACACTCAATCTGTATCTCAAAGTGAGGGGCCCAGAAATCCCTGCAGCTCCAGAGAAGGTCATCGACAAATTCCAAAACAAATTCCACCAATTCAGGGGTATCCAAGACCAGAACTGGCAGCAGGTCATTGCCACTGGGTGTCTGTATTAATTGTGTCACACAATCCTGGGGCTGTGCATTCCAAGTCACCCAGCTCCAAAGTGGTTCATCAGCTCAACCTCAGCAAAGCCCACAGTAATGTGTTAATTGTGCCCCATCTCCTCCCACTGCAGCTCATCAGTTCAGTGCCCTGAAACTCAGAAGTAGCATTTAACCTGATTAAAATTCCTCAAAAACGAACAAAGCGCCGAGAAAATGGAAAGGAATTCATTGTATCAAGGCAGGAATCAAACCCAGAGGTCAAGGGATCTCCATTACAAAGTCAGAAGTGATTCAGCTGGCCAGATACTTCTGAAGTATTTTAAATATATACATTTATCAAATTCTTTAGCCATCCCTGCAGCACAGTGCAGATTCCAAGGAATATATATGTTGTATACTCCCGGAGAGACAAACACACCCAGTTTGTCTTCATTTAAGCTGGCCTGAAGTCAAACTCCAGCCATTATCAAGCATTCCTGAATAAAGTAACTCAGCTATCACTTTTCTTGGAACTGCTGCTCAGCTGGGAGAGCTGCTCTAGTGCAGAGTGTGAGTCAGAAGAGGGAATGGAGGGAAGGACCTGCTGACTCCCTCATGTCTTCAGCCACGTCAGAGAAAGGTTTGGAAAAGGCTGTGTGCTGCATGGAAGCCTCATCTGCTCCCTGGGTATTCCTTGGCTGTATTTTTATGGATATAACCTTACCTGGATTTCTCCCAGGTACAGGGAAAAGCAGGCAGCTCTTTCTCTCCCCTGCCAGGTATATCCTCGATGGTGGCTAAACCAGCACAAGATCTCACCCTGCTCCTAACAAAGCCAAGCTCCTGACCACTGCTTAACCTTGACGTGTCCCACCCCACACACTCCATTCTTGCTCAAGGAAAAAGAAATATCCATGATAATCCAGGCTCAAAATCTCAAAATCTCCTGCTGGTTCTGTGGGTAGCATTGGAAAGAAACCCTGGTGAAGGTGTTGGAACTGCCTCAGGCCATTCCCAAGTTTTATGGCATGTTCCCAGATACTTGAGCCCCTTCAGTTAACACAGAATCACAGAATCCCAGGATGGTTTAGGTCGGAAGGGACCTTAAAGCCCATCGAGTGCCACCTCTGCCATGGGCAGGGACACCTTCCACTGTCCCAGGCTGCTCCAAGCCCCATCTGACCTGGCCTTGGACACTGCCAGGGATCCAGGGGCAGCCACAGCTTCTCTGGGCAAGTCAGGCAGAGAGACCCAAAAATGCACTGTGGGCTGTGATCCCATCATCACTGTCACAGCCCTAAAACACAGCAAGGTCACTGGAGTGCAGTTTCAACATTCTTAGCAAATCCCAGCAATATCTGTGTAAAAAAGATGGAAAAGGAAGGATTTTTGACACTTACTTTTGGAGGGGACCCGCAGATTGGATCTCACCACCTGCAGGGAGTCTGCCTGCACTCGCAGCTCGTAACTTTGGACACGTTCATAATCCAGAGGCTTTTTCACGGAGATCACTCCTGTTCTGTTGTTAATGGCAAACACATCTGGAAGCCAACAAAAACATAGGAATTTTCTGAGATGCATAAACAGGGTTTTTCAATACCCAAGGGTTTTATTTTGGGAATGACACAATCCAAGCAAGTCATTTCCTCCCTGCCTCCCTCCCTCCCTCAGGCCTGGAAAAGCCCACGTAGGTCCACTTTGAAGATATTTTTAAGGAGCAGAGCAGCTGGATCCAACCTGCTGCTGGGATAAACAACCCAGAATCATGGAATATCCTGAGCTAGGAGGGACTGACAAGGATCAGGGAGTGCAACTCCCTGCACAGGACTTGAGGACAAGTGGAAAGATGGGACAAGACAAAGAGCCCACACCCACAAAAAGGAGGATGGGATGGGGAATTCATTACATCCTTCCCAATGATTCTGTGTTATTTTGTCAGGATATCCAGGTGGATCATAGAGAGTATCCCAGCCGGATGTTTTGCTTGAATATCAGGCTCTAATCCAAAATTTATTACAGCATGGCCAAGTCTGTAATCCCTCAAACCAGATTTTTAAGCAAGTACAACTCCATCAAAGCTATCTCTGTTTTTATTTTGATGTGCCATGGGCTCACACCACATGGAATTCATGGGAATTTTCACATCAGTGAGTATTTTTCCTTGTAATTTTGCTAATTAATTTGAGCTTCAGGTGATCTCCAAAGGTTTGATAATGGGAGTTACAGAATGATAGAATGGCTTGGGTTGGAAAGGCCCTCAAAGCCCAGCCAGTGCCACTCCCTGCCATGGGCAGGGACACCTTCCACTGTCCCAGGCTGCTCCAAGCCCCAGTGTCCAGCCTGGCCTTGGACACTGCCAGGGATCCAGGGGCAGCCACAGCTTCTCTGGGCACCCTGTGCCAGGGCCTCACCACCCTGCCAGGGAACAATTCTTCCCCAGTATCCCATCTAAACTTCTCTGTTTCAGCTTGTAGCCATTCCCCCTTGCCCTGTCACTACATGCTCTTATAAAAAGTCCCTCTCCAGGTTTCTTGTAGGCTCCAGCCCTTGAATTCCCTCCTGCTTGTCCAGATGAGGTGAGATTTCACCTCGAAGATCTTAGAGGTCTTTTCCAGCCTTAACGATTCTATGATTCACCTCAGCAGCTTTACTTCTCCACACTTTCTTGCAGACCTCCAGTGCACCCGCCAGGCTTAGCATAACCACAAGGCTGAAATATTAATATTAGTATTAATATTATTCCACTTACCCTCTTCATTCCCTGACACAATGGAGTACACAACTGTCTGGTTCAAGGCGGCCGCGGTGACAACGGCGACCACGGTTCCCTTTGGGGCACTTTCACTCACTGGGGGCGGTCTGCAGAGAGGAGCAGAAGGATTTGTGTTACATTCCTGAACAGCAGATTATTGACAATTATTCCTCAGGTTAGTATTTCCACCATCTATTAGGCTGCAAAAGGATCTATTATTAGGGAAAATCAGATTAAAAAGGAAAGTGTTTAACCTTTGCAAATGCAAAACCCACTGAGAAGTCCAATAGACAAGAGGTGGCAATGAAAATATCTAATGGTTCTTGGATGTGAGAAATGGGAAAACAGGGAATAACGAGGAGAAGCAAGAACCACCACAGCCTGATAAATTGGAAGTAAAAGACAAAATAGGTCTTTTATATACATTTTATATAGATATAAAGTTCTCTTTTATAATAGATCTTGAATATATTCAAGTCTACTGAAAAATCTCAGTAATCTGTCAGAAAACCACGCAGGAAAATTCATTCATGGGTGAAATTCTGTGCCTTAAACAGGAATCACTTTGGAGCCACCTCAATGGGAATTTCCACTCTTCACAAAGATCCAAAAATTTTCCTGTCAACACATTTTGGTACTAAAACCCAAGATGCTTTTCTGGAAATGAGCTGCAACCCAAGGCTACCCAAACACTGCGAGGGTGGGCAGGCCCTGGCACAGGGTGCCCAGAGAAGCTGTGGCTGCCCCTGGATCCCTGGCAGTGTCCAAGGCCAGGTTGGACATTGGGGCTTGGAGCAGCCTGGGATAGTGGAAGGTGTCCCTGCCCATGGCAGAGGTGGCACTCGATGGGCTTTGAGGCCCTTTGAACCCAAACCATTGCATGACTCTGTGCTGATGTCTTTAAACCAGCAATCCAAACAATTTTAAAGAGGAGAAGTGAGAGGTTTGAGCTCATTTCAAATCCTCCTCCTCAGATTTTCCTCATGGGAAGAAAAGGTTGAATTCACACTTCAAACTCTTCAAAATAAATTTAAAAGGAATTTTTGACACTCATCCATGAATGCTGATGGATTTTTATTAACGCATTATGCAGATATTTTCAATTTTTAAAAACTACACTAATTTGATAGATAACAAGATAAACACCAGATAAGGATCTGCTCAGAGAGGCTCCTGATTTTGAAGATCAGTTGTGCACTGATCTTCAAAATTCTGGACAATATCTATGCTTATTTCCAGGGAATATCATGGAGGTATTGGAGGACCAAATGGCACCTGGGGACACGGTCTAGTGGTGGCCCTGCCAGTGCTGAGGGAACAACTGAATTTGATGATCTCAGGGGTCTTTTTAGGCCTAAATAATTCTATGATTCCATGAATATTTGATCACTTTCCCCTTCCGTCTTTCAGGTGGTTTTCAAATCCTCCACCCTACACCACATTTTCCTATTCTAAGGGCAGGGAATGGGCACGGCCCCGAGGCTGCCAGAGCTCCAGGAGTGTTGGGAGAACGCTCCCAGGGACAGGGTGGGATTGTTGGGGTGTCTGTGCAGGGCCAGGAGTTGGGCTCCATTATCCTTGTGAGTTCCTTCCAACTCAGGGTATTCCATGATCATACGGAAGTTGGAACCCCAGGACACAATCCCAACTATTGAACCCAAACTTTTCCTATCAAGAAGTGGCCAGTCTTCCCTTGAACTCTTCAAACAATGAAAATCCTAGAAAAACATCCTAGAAAAATTTCAAGATACTGAATATATGGAACAGAGTCTTGAATCATGCAACAGAACAGTGATCTCCTCTTTTTTTTCACTGATGGAAAAATCCCCTTTTACTCAAACACACGTGCATGGAGCAGATTCCTCTGCTCCCACCATTCTGTATCAGTGGTTGGAATAAAATTCCTTGTTGCTCCTTGAGTTTTAAAACCATTGCTATGAAAAGCTTTTTAGTGTGCATTTCACCAATGCCAGTGTTAATCTTAGGGATTAAAAAGCTGCCAAAAGACAGGGAAAGACAGGGACAAAAAGCTGCCAAAGCTGGAGGCATTTAAAGCTGGAGTTCTTTTGATGAGGTCAGAGAGGAAAATATCCTTTTTATGCTGCATTATAGATGACGTTGTTTTCTTAATCTTCTGAAGGGGTGGGAGCGGAACAAAAGCCCCACATTTCATTCCCAGCACAATTCCAGGATATTTCTGCAGTGGGAATGGCCTTGTAGCTCCCTCTGCCAGTGCTGAATCCAATGGATTGACTAATCAGTAATTAGGGAGAGGTTTTGTGTTTGCTCTGGAGGGAGGGGGCAGAACCGCCTCCATGGTAGTTGCACTGATTTCATTCCCCTCCTTTAATTCCAGGGATTGGGAAAAACAGGAGCAATGCATCAGCTGGAGTAAAACACCCAGCTCATCCCTGCTGTAAAACACTCTCCTCCCTGGACTGTGCAGAAGCAAAGCAAAAAAAGACGAGCATCCAACTTCCCATATCCTGCTCTTTATCCTGTGTTTCCAGCTCTGACCACCTTTCTTAGGGAATAAGTTCCTTATTTTCCAACATTTGAATGACTAAGGTGGAAAATGGTGCTTTTTTTCCGACATATTATTTGAAGGAGTTTTAGGGCACAGGCAAAGGTGGCTTTATGCCATAATTTTGCATTACTGGATGATAAAAGCTGGAATTCTTGTGGGAAGAGGAAAGCAGGAGAATCCAGCCCAAACCACCCAGAAAAGGATTGAAAAACTCCCATGGGAGAGGAAGAGAAGGGAACTTCTGTGGGCTCAACACCACTGGGGGAGCAGGGAGGGTGAAGGGATTGGTGTGTGTCACCCAGCTGTGAGTTGTGTGTCACTGTCACATGGGGGGGATTGGTGTGTCACTGTCACCCAGGTGGGGTTGGTGTGTCACTGTCACCTCAATGGCATTGATGGGTCACTGTCACACAGCTGGGAATGGTGTGTCACTGCCAACTCAATGGCATTGGTGTGTTAAAGTCACCCAGGTGGGGTTGGTGTGTCAGTGTCACCCAGGTGGGGTTGGTGTGTCACTGTCACCTCAATGGCATTGGTGTGTCACTGTCACCCAGGTGGGGTTGGTGTGTCACTGTCCCCTCAATGGCATTGATGGGTCACTGTCACACAGCTGGGAATGGTGTGTCACTGCCAACTCAATGGGATTGGTGTGTCCCTGTCACCTGGGTGGGGTTGGTGTGTCCCTGCCTCCCAGCCCAGCGCTGATTCCATGGAACCAGAGTTGTTGAGGTTGGAAAAACCTCCAAGGTCATCGAGTCCAACCAGCAGCACCCTGCTCACCTGTAACCATGTCCCCAGGCGCCATATCCACACAGTTTGTGAACACCTCCAGGGATGGGGACTCCAAACCTCCCTGGGCAGCCCCTGCCAAGGCCTGAGCACCCTTTCCATGGAGAAATTCCTGCTGCTGTCCAACCTGAGCCTCCCCTGGCCCAGCCTGAGGCCGTTTCCCCTTGTCCTGTCCCTGTTCCCTGGGAGCAGAGCCCGACCCCCCCCGGCTGCCCCCTCCTGTCAGGGAGTTGTGCAGAGCCAGAAGGGCCCCCCTGAGCCTCCTTTTCTCCAGGCTGAGCCCCTTTCCCAGCTCCCTCAGCCGCTCCTGGGGCTCCAGCCCCTTCCCCAGCTCCATTCCCTTTCCTGGAATTACTTTGAAATATTTGAAATATTTTCAATAAAATGGTTCCTTTCTGAGCTTCTGAACTCACCACTTCTCAAATCTGTGATTTCTGATTCCTCCTCAAGACTCACATGCCTGGGATCCACATCCATCCCGGATGTAAGAAGGTCCCTTGCAACAAATGATAATCCACCTGCATCCCATAAATCCCACCTGCATCCCATAAATCATCCCATAAAGATAAACCACAATTAATACCCACTTTAATCCCCATCCCACCTCAGCCTTATCTGGAGTTTTAATCTTTCCTTCTCCACACAACCATCCTTTGACCAGGACAATTTTAATCTATTCCCAGATCAGTGTTTCATCCATTTCCATGGTATTTTTTTCCATAACCATCACAGCAATGCGGCATTTAGGCTGTTTGATTCACTTTTCCACAGGAGTAATAAATGGTATCTTGGGAGCATCCAAGATGGGATGGAGACCAGGAGAGACCCCACTGATTTCTTTGAGTATGAAACCACAAAATGGGTTTGTCCCTCAGGAAATAAACAAAGTAACCACAAAGAAGAACAGGATTAAAATAAAATCATTATGTGTGCACAAAAATACTGAAATTAAATACAAATTTAAGAAAAAAAAAATCTTTGAATTTGCTATATCTTAATTATCTGTGTCTTGATCAGAGTGGGAAAGGGAGATTGAGCACGTCTCAAATACATTGCAGGGCACAAGTACTGAAGTGTCCAAGGGAAGTTTTAACTTTTCCTCTCTACTTTTCTGCTTCTTCTTTTTCCCTGTGCTAAACACGTCACTCCCAGCCCTTTTTCAATTTGCCTGATAGCCAATATACCTTAAATTCACCATGAAACTTGTCTATCTCCAACAGCATGAACACGAGATTTCATAAAAAATTAAATTTCAAGCCAGCAAACCCAATAATAATTTGGAAAATTGGTTTAGTGCTGAAGCTTAATAGTGGGATGTGTATGGACTCCATATGAGCCACTTCAGTCAACTTGACTTTGTGAACGTTACACTTTGTATCTGTTTCTACAGAAAATTATAACACAAAATCTTTTATATGTTCATATTTTAACTGATGGAGGTCTATAAAGACCTCTCAGAAATTAAGTTTTTTAATTACATTGCTCACCTCAACTTGATTAATATTGAGGGTATTTTTATTCTTAGGGTGGTGAGAGTGTCAGAGGAGCTGTGGCTGCCCCTGGATCCTGGAAGTGTCCAAGGCCAGGCTGGCCGGGGCTTGGAGCAGCCTGGGACAGTGGGAGGTGTCCCTGCCCATGGCAGGGGTGGCACTGGGTGGGCTTCAAGGTCCCTTCCCACCCAAACTACTCTGGAATTCCATGGCTGCTCCTTTAATCCTTTCACCAGCACATTAAAACTACCCTGGCTTTCTGCACTTCCTCAAAAAAAGATAGACCTGGACACATTTTAGAGCAACAATCCATCATTTTATCAAGTTTTATACACATTTTAGAGCAATAATCCATCATTTTATCGAGTTTTTCCTGTCCTAGTAACTACTCGAACAGCTTGTCCCACACAATGATATTTTTTTTCCTGGAAAAGAATATTTTCATCTTAATTAGATGTATTTATCGAGCAGTTTATCTTCAGAATGTCACATATTCCTTCCTGGCCTTCATATCCTGCCTTTCTGTCTCAATTCCCAAATTGGTTGGAGGCACTCTGACCTTCCCATGGTATTTATCTCCAAAACAAACAACAAGGGAGTCTGGACATTCTCCAGTGGTCCCATCATAACCTATTGTTTTTTAACCCAAATGTCACGTTTTGCTCTCCTGATCTCTCTGTGTTCATCTTATCCCTTCAGTCTTCCCAAATTAAACCTGAAGCCATGAAGGAATATTCCTGTCAGGATTGGTGGAATTCCCACCAAGCACAACGTAGGGCACAGTCAGACACCTGGATTGGTCAGACTGACAGGATAAATTCCAAGGATAACATGGCTGGAAGGATAACACGGCTGGAAGGATAACACATTGCTGGAAGCCAATAGGGTTTAATACTAAAATTATGGATAATTTCAATTCCATATCCACGCCCCCAGAGTGATTTACTCCTACATTTCATTAACACAGTGTTGGGGGCTCCAACCCTCAGCCTCTCCAAGCACAGATTCCCTGCCTGGATCTGGCTCCCTGTGCTTTCCTCTTCCCCAGGAAACATCTCAGCATAACATTTCATTGAAAAATAATTCCTAAAATTCCAGTTTCCCTTTCATTTGGTATAAAGAAGTACAGGATTTTAATAAAATGCAACGAAGCACTCGTAACACAAGGAAAAGTAGGGGGAAAAGGATCTTTTTTCCTGTAATAATCTGGTAATCATCACTCCCTAATTTTTCCATGGCAAATCCTGCTTCAGTACCTGCTGTAGAAATAATTTAATTTAACTTTATAACGACCTTTGCTATTTTTTATTACAAACCAAATACAGTACCAGGAGAAAATCACTCTAAACCAGTGATTCCAAAGGGAGAATCACATACATTTTCCCGAATCCAAGCTGCCACTGATGTGAGATGCAAATTCCAAATGTATTATGGAAGCTCCAGCTTAAGTGTGAGGAAAACATTGACTGCTTTTATCGCCACATCTCAAAAATGCTGCAACTAAAAGGTTGCCTGTGGTCTTTCCTTGATAAAATGTAAATTCCATTCTGGGAAAGGTGGGAAAAGCAGTAGTAGGACCTGGATATGTTGGGAAAAGGATGATCTGAATGGATGCTCTAAATATACCAGCATTAAACAAAACATTTTGAGGGACAAAACACTTCTGAGGTACAAAAACAATCCCTCCCGGACTCTGTGACAAGAAGGGGGAAATGCTTCCTGAGGGGAAAAAATGATCCCTAACGGGAAAATGCCAGGGAGCTCTGCTAGGAGGGGAAAAGGGAAACTTCAGTCAACAGAGTTACAAGAACTGCAGCTCAGGAGCAGCCTGATGGAAAAGTATCTAAGACAGAATTGATATCCTGGAAGTGTCCAAGGCCAGGTTGGATGGGGCTTGGAGCAGCCTGGGACAGTGGAAGGTGTCCCTGCCCATGGCAGGGGTGGCACTGGATGGGCTTTAAGGTCTCTCCCAGCCCAAACCATTCCGGAATTCTCTGATTCTCCGAGGCCTCAGCCATCCATAGATGTTGAGAACCATGGAATATCCTGAGTTGGAAAGCATCACTCCTTCCAATTCCTGAGCTCCAATCCAGAGCACTGTGGATGCTTTTTCCACCTTTCTGAAGGAAGCACCAAATTACAGAGAGTCCAGCCATGGAGTGCCACCCCTACCCTCACTGTCACTGAGCAGGGTTCCCCATTCCCCATTTGCCAACGAGGAAAACGGTCCGAGTGAACGGCAGAAAAACAGAGAACTGGGGAAAATCTCCTGGAATAATTGACTCCTGATACAGCTCCATGGTTTTGTTTTGTGAAAACCTTTTGCTTGGATGGTATTTGCCCCCAGTATGGAAGGATTTAATTGGGTGGAAAACATTACAACGTCTCTTCCACAGAGGGACACTGAGATCCACATGTCTCCAGATCTCCCCTTTTAGGCAGAACACATTTCCACAGCAGTGCTGCTGCTGGGAGAGAAATAAAATTAAATAAAATTCCACACTACATTTACATCGAGTTATAGCCTGGAATTCACAGCTTCCCATATTTCCCCATAAAACTTTGGATTGCTGGGCAACTGGACACATCTTTTCCGACAGGCTGGGGAGCCATAATGCAACACTAACAAAAGCTGTAAGTTTGCAAAACTCCCCTTTTTTCCTGTTCTGGAATGGCTGAACACCTGGTTAATGTGCCCACAGGCACTAATTAGGAAGCAATGATGCTGCTCCTGGTTCCCATTCCATTCCCTGCTCCAGCAGCACTTTGCTACCAGCAATGACCTTCCCCTTGCAGAGGATGTGGAATTTATTAATTAACACCAAAAAGACCCCAAATCCCTTTCAACTCTTACTGTTTTAAATTGAGGACGTGCTCATAAAGAGGACAGGCTTACTAAAACTACCTCTTGATATTCATCTGAGGTTCCAGTTACATCTGCTCTCCACCGTTTCGTAGCACTACTAATTAATATCTGTTAATTAAGAAATGAAAGTGCTGCCATAAGTCATTGGGAGGTAATGGAAACTTCTGGATTAATTCCTTGATCCAGAGGTGATCTGGGTGAAGTCAGGACAAAAGAAAGAAGATCTTGGGAAAGGGGCTCTTTACAGCAGATTTGATTTGCCAAAAAAATTGATTTATTTGGTTTATTGGGTTTTAACCTTTTTTTTTTTTTTTGGTTGTCCAGAGAAGCCGTGGCTGCCCCTGGATCCCTGGAAGTGTCCATGGGATGCTGGATGGGGCTTGGAACAACCTGGGATAGTGGAAGGTGTCCCTGCCCATGGCAGGGGTGGAATGAGATGAACTTTAAGGCTTTAAGGTCCCTTCCAACCCAAACCACTCTGGAATTCTGTGGTTCTCTTGCCAGATTGTTTTGCTGGTGCAGAGCAGGATGAGATCAAAGCCAGCATTAAACACTAATAAATTGTGTGAATTGTCACGGCCTGTTTGGGGCAGGGATGTAAATGTCTCCCTGTCCCCAGCACCCTGCTGTGCCCCTGCTCCCACACAGGCTGGAGAGAGTGGAAGTGTCCATGTCTTCCATCAGTTCTTTGGAAACCCAGTGGAATCCGAGTGACAGCCAACACCCTGCGGGAGATGTGGTGACAAGAGCAGCATCAGCCGTGCCCTTCCCTGGCACCGAAGGTCAGCTGGGCTCTGAGGTGGCCCAGCCATCTCCAATTAAATGCCCACATGCTCCAACACTTTGATTCTTTGGGATTTTTGCCTCTTTTCTCCACACTCTGCATTTTTGAGGAACAGCGCTTGGCTTGGAAAACCCTTTGTTTGTCAGGCACTGCTGCTGTCAGCTCTCCCAGAGTCATCCTTAATATCCATGGCAAGGACAGACAAGGATCCACACTGCTAATGCAGCTCAGCTCCTGGGCTCCACAAGGAAGATCCAGCTGGAGCACTGGGACCATGCAGGGCTGGTCAGTCATTAAGGTTGGAAAAACCCTCAAAGGTCATCGTGTCCAACTGGGAACCCAGCACTGCCCTGTTCCCCACTAACCCCATCCCCACGTGCCACATCCACACCTGTTTTGAGCCCTTCCAAGGATGGGGACTCCAAACCTCCCTGGGCAGCCCCTGCCAAGGCCTGAGCACCCTTTCCATGGAGAAATTCCTGCTGCTGTCCAACCTGAGCCTCCCCTGGCCCAGCCTGAGGCCGTTTCCCCTTGTCCTGTCCCTGTTCCCTGGGAGCAGAGCCCGACCCCCTCCGGCTCCAACCTTTTTCCAGGCAGTTGTAGAGAGTGAGAAGGTGCCCCTGCTGCTGCTCTGCTTCCAAGAGGGAGTGAATGCTGGGATGAGGAACATCCCAAAACCCTCTGGGCCTCCTCTTGCCAGGCCCCTCCAGAAGAGCCAAGAATGCAGCAGATCCCCTCTGATGGACTTCAGGGGGGATTTCTCGCAATCATTAGGAAGGAAATGTATTTTATCACTCACTTATCATAAATCAACTGCTCCATGCTGTATTTTCTGGATCTCAGAGCCCTCAGCTGCCCTTTCCTGTTTGATATGGAGAGCACAACAGCATTTAGAAGTCTCCAGAATAATTTACAATCCAATCAAAGAAGGTGGGGGGAAAAGAGACCAATTAGTTTACCCCAAATGATGCAATAATGCAGAGGGAGAGCCAGTGAATAAATGCCAATCTCTGCCTTCATCCACTTGACTGCTGTCTGCTCTGGAAGTCACTTTAAGACATGGATAAAGATCAATCAAAGCCTCCCTGGGTATGAAGAGGGCTCCAAGCAGTGCTGGTGTTCCTCTGGCAGAGCTGCCAGGCTCCACAGCTCAGCTCAAGGCACAGTGGCACTTTCATCTCCCTTTCTGCTCATGCCATCTGCTCTCTCTCTGTATTTTGTATTTATTTTTTATTTTGTAGCACAGGCTGACGCTTTGTTCTGTAAAACTGCTCAACTGTGACCTTTCCCTAAATACACAGGGAGGAAGTTTGTAAACCAGCTTGAGAACAGCACTGGAATCATCCAGATTATGATAATTAGACAAGCAAAGATCAATACTAATCCACTCTAAAGCCACTAATTCTCAATCCTACTGAAATTCAAGCATCCACATCCAGCAGTTTTTCGTTTTACAAGGGGCACCATTGCTCTCTGCTGCCTTTCACCCTAAAGATATCCTGTGTCACTGGGAAATGAGGTCCTGTGACACCTGCCAGTTCCAGCTTGCATCACTGCCAAGAAACCAAACACAAAGCACAGTTTGCAGAGTGTGGCAATCCCTGAAAACCTCAGGAATCAACACTAGTCGTGCTCCCAAATATTTGAGAGTCTCAGAGCTGAATCAGAAAGTTCTGGGGTTGTTTTCATTTTGTTTTTGACATTGAAGAAAATAAATAACTGCCTGTGCTGTCCCCGAAAGGTTTTAAGAGCTTCTTAAAACAGTGTGCAAAGAATTTCCCAGGAATGGAGCTGTGCTTTGGCAGGGGAAACTGGGCTGTCCAGGTAATCCTGAAGAGTTCACAGGGACACAAAGATAACCTGGGTTATTCAGGTGTCATCAAAGGGTATTATGGGCTACGAGTCACTTTTTTACTGTAAGAGTTCTTCACTGTAGTGAAATAACATTCCCAGCTCCTGGGATAAAACTGGAGCTCAAGGCAGGCTCAGGAATCCCAGAATCCCAGAATGGTTTGGGTGGGAAGGGACCTCAAAGCCCACCCAGTGCCACCCCTGCCATGGCAGGGACACCTTCCACTGTCCCAGGCTGCTCCAAGCCCCAGTGTCCAGCCTGGCCTTGGACACTGCCAGGGATCCAGGGGCAGCCACAGCTTCTCTGGGCACCCTGTGCCAGGGCCTGCCCACCCTCCCAGGGAACAATTCCTGCCCAATATCCCATCTATCCCTGCCCTCTGACAGTGGGAAGCCATTCCCTGTGTCCTGGCACTCCAGTTCCTGCTGCAGGGTCCCTCTCCAGCTTCCCTGTATCCTTTCAGACCCTGGAGGGAGCTGTGAGGTCTCCACACAACCTTCTCCTCTCCAGGCTGAGCAGCCCCAGCTCTCCCTGCCTGGCTCCATAGAAAGGTGCTCCAGTCCCCTCAGCCCTCTGGGCCCTCTCTGGACTTGCTCCACAAGAAGTTTGCTCCAACAGAGACCTGCTTGGCCTGATCTGAAATTCCAGTCACAAATGGACATATTTTTATTTGCTACATCACCCAAAGCAACGCAAAAACACTGCACACCTCTGGAGATATCTAATAAACTGCAGGGAGCAGCAGGAACAATTTCTCTCTCGAGAAAAATCCTTCAACAAAGGATTATTATTAAATGCAAAGTTTATCATTTTGCACTGGGCCTTCAGATTTCACATTTGTTTCAAGTTAAATACAAAAATAGGAGAAGAGTGGCAGTATTTCGCTATTTTTCACTTCTTTAAGTGAAAAACATGCTAATACTCCAATCGTGACGACAAATAGAGTGCAGATCATGAATTTTTGTCTAAACTCCTTCAAATAGCAGAGCAAGCCCATCCGTTAGGGCCTCCTGAAGACAATTTATGTTCAATTTCTGCTTTCTGATTCCCTGATCTCCTTGGATTTGGAAATATCTTTACAAACTCCACTACATTCTGCTGCTGATTATGGCACCACAGGGGCAATAGAGAGAACACATTGCAACTTCTTGATATCTTGAAGCTGCTTATCACTTATCACCTGATCTTATCACTTCCTATTGTTGTACAGATGTCAAATTCATGAGCACATTCTCTGTTACAAAATTTATCGAACTATGCAGCCCGTGCCCCACTTTTGATTTGCTTTTGGTCAATTTTAAGACACTGAAGTTGATGATATTGAATTGTCAGAGGGTAAATTTATCGTATCAAGTCTCTGTGGTGATAATAACCATCAACTTGCACTTCTAACATCGAAAAGGTCGAGTCTGATTCTCTCATCCTCACACAAATGGTGTAGAGGATCAAAAAACACCTCACACAAATGGTGTAGAGGGTCAAAACACACTCCAGGAAATTTAACTGAGAGCCCTGGTGATCCCAGTCCCAATTCCAAGGCGTGACATTTATTTATCCTAATAACTGATACTTTCAACAACTTCTGAGGGGAAAAGTTCAAGCAAACCTTCCCTCACCATCATTGTCAGCCCAGATCTTTCCAACTGGAGACCACCTCCTCAGCCAGTAAAAGTCCACCACAACAGAGTATTTTTGTAGCTCTATTTCAGACCAGCATTCAAACTGGACTTGACTTTGACTTAAAAAATACCAGTTTTAGGGTGAAAGAATGAACTCTTTACCTGTATTCGTCCTGTGTGAAGCGTGGGATGACTGAGGGCTGCAGCACTGCAATTTCCACCGTGGTGGTGTTGAACTTCACGGGGTCCCCATCATCGTAGGCAATGACCACCAGCTACAAACAACATAGAAGATCAGCCTCTGACTACACAAAAGAACATTTTTCATCCTGACTTCCAGCAATTCTGGTATTTGCAGGGTCAAAACAATTAGATGTGATTTTCTTTCGCTGCAAGTCACACGTTGTGTAAGAACAGAACACGAAGGGAAAAGGTGACAGCTATGCACAGGTTGAATCCTCTGCTGGAAGATTTACAGAAACATGGTAAACTGGAAGAATTTCTTCCTGGAAAAGGTTGTTAGACATTGGAATGGGCTGCTCAGGGAGCTTTGGAGTCCCCACCCCTGGAGGTTCCAAGAAGCAGCTGGATGTGGCACTTAGTGCTCTGCTGGGGATGGGTCACAGGTTGGATTCAGTGATCCTGGAGGGTTTTTCCAACCTCAGTGATTCTGGGGTTCTATAAATCCCAATAAAACAAACAGGAAAAAGCCCTGGGTGAGAATTATCTGCTGCTGACATTAATATCTAGAGCCAAAGGCTCATGTCAAAACAAAAAAATTAACATTACTTCCCACCCCCCTCCAAAAAGTCCTCTGCAGAAAAGAGATGCTCTCAGCTCAAACATGGACAAGACCAAATTACCTGCTCCTAAATGAGGCCTGTTATAAATATTTCGATTTTTAAAAATCTTTTCTCATGTCTATTTTTTAATTTAATCTGTGATTTTGTGCTGGCACAAGCAGGTTCATTTGTTCTTAGCTTTCACATGAAACCTGCTTGCAAAAGGACGTGACTCCAGCCCACTGAAGAAGGAGAAATGGGCAAATTTCCAGTTTGCTCCCTAAAATTTTCCTTCTTTCTGGAGGCTGCTACGTGAGGCAGGTCTGCACCTCATTCCAGCAGAGCGTTTTCAACTCATTTCTGCCAGTCCAAGTTATTCCACAATAACACTTTTTTCCAGCCAATATATCAGGGAAGTCACCAGTCCAAGATATAATTGCAGAAATTATCCAGATGTTAAATGGTGACTGGAAAAATTCCCAGAGGATCCAGCAGCAGACACAAACCCAATGGTCTAGAAGCAAATACCAACTCCAAGTGTTCCCATCACTGATTTCTGGAGTCTTTTCTGTGCTTTTTCCTAAGAATCTGTATTTTCTGGAAAGTTATTCCCTGCTGAATGCCCCATTTACTGCCCTAAGATGAAGCAGTGTGGGATAGATCCCAGTTTTGGAGAACAGCTCCACAAAATGAGTACTAAGAAGTGAAAACAAGTGCAGAAACAGAAAGGTTCCACTCTGGTGATGTTAACAAAGAGAAAAATCCTCTTCTCCCTCGGGTTTTATTATATTAATTAAAAACTGAAAAGAACTTAAATTAGCACGGTCCTAAAGCAGGGACTACTCCAGCTAAAATAGCCCTTAGTGGGACACTCAGGAGTGGAAAACAGTGGACAACTTTATTCCTCATAATGGAAAGTGTGCAAATAAATCTCTCTTTAACCCTCATTTCACAAATAAATAACTGAAAGAAGAAAAAGCCACACCTTAATAACTGTAAGGAAGTTTTCAAGTAGGGAAATTACATCAAACCCAAGATATTATGGATTTAATTTTGTTTTTCTTACTGCTCCACTTCTATTTTCATTTTTAACTCCTCCCTCCCTTCATGGATCTTAAAGGGCAGACGTTCTACTGATTTAGGTTAAAATCATACCTTAAGCCACACTAATTCACTCCAGACTCTTTAGGAGCAATGACAACAAAATTGGAGTTTAGGTTTCCTTAAAATCAATGTTTTTACATTAAAACACTTGTGAACAAGAACTCCTGAACTACCCAGCTGTGCAGTAACTTTATTTACAAGATATCCTGCTGTTCTTACAAAGTTCTCCCCAAATTCTCCCCAAAAGCCCTGTTGAAAGCGAACTTGGGAAAAAGGAGGGTTCCCCAATGCCTCCCTGTTTTCCCCACCTTCCCAACAGGTGCAACCACATCCATTCAAGACATTCCTGAAATCAGAATGGCATGAAACACATGCCAGGAGAAAAAGAAGGAAACAAAGGAACAAACAAAACTGAAATTTTGCATGGAAGTCCAATGAAAGGTTGGATTTGATCTTGGAGGTCTTTTCGAACCTTAATGATTCTGGGATCTTTCTGTGCACTATAAAGAACAAAGGAGAACCATGGAAAAGAATCTCAGCTAATGCAGGGAACATCTCCTGGCACTGCAGCTGGATTTGTACCTTGAACACTGTGCTGGGCTCTTCATTGAGGTTCACTCGGGTGACGACGCGTCCAGAGTTTTCCTCCACGTCAAAAATGCTGGCGCTGTAGGGAAACTGGACAACATCCACCTTGTAGCGGACCAGACTTGCTGGGGTGCCCTGGAATGCAAAAATGAGGCAAAGTGGGTATTTCTGTGTTTTTACACACCTCCTGAAGGATTAAAATGTGACATTGGTAGGGCCATCACAAGCAAAACTTGCTGTTTGTCATCCTTATAACTGAGCGCTGCTCTTTAATCCCCCCAAAATACCTTCCAGGACACCTGAGAGGTCCAGGAAGAAAAATCACGGGAGGTTTGGAAAGAAAAGGGCTGAACCCCCACCTACTTAAACCCAGAAATGTTTTATAAATACTGAAAATTTTAAACAGGTGAGCATGGCTTAAGGCTGGTTAAAATACCTTTCAAAAATATTTTGACTTGGTATAAAACTCATTTAAAGTTTAAGAAACAAATCAGTGGTAAAAGAAAATGCTGTTTTGCAGATGGATTTTAAGCAGCCCCATAAAGAACCCTCCCCACTGTTCAGACCCCGCTTTGGTGACAAGAACTGAGCCCTGCCAGCCCCTGGGTGTGTCACAAAGTATCTGAAACACCGAAGCAAAAGGGGGATCAGAAGGGTGGAAGAGAGGAATTTTTCCCATCAGTAACTCAGCATTTTCTAATTGAAGGCTGCTTACCCATTTACCTGTTTTAACACCACCTGCCTAAAAAATAACATTTGTTGGAAGGATGTAGTTTCTTAAGGTATCCATTATTTTCCAACGATCCCATTTCAACAGTCACTCTCCAGGCACCTCAGAGAAACATTAAGGTTGCAAATGACCTTGGGGGTCATTGAGTCCAACCATCAGCACAGCACTGCCGAGGCCAGCACTGCCCCATGTCCCCAAGTGCCACCAGCCACATCTTTATTGAACAGCTCCAGGGATGGGGACTCCAACCCTCCCTGGGCAGCCCCTGCCAAGGCCTGAGCACCCTTTCCATGGAGAAACTCCTGCTGCTGTCCAACCTGAGCCTCCCCTGGCCCAGCCTGAGGCCGTTTCCCCTTGTCCTGTCCCTGTTCCCTGGGAGCAGAGCCCGACCCCCCCCGGCTGCCCCCTCCTGTCAGGGAGTTGTGCAGAGCCAGAAGGGCCCCCCTGAGCCTCCTTTTCTCCAGGCTGAGCCCCTTTCCCAGCTCCCTCAGCCGCTCCTGGGGCTCCAGCCCCTTCCCCAGCTCCGTTCCCTGCCCTGGACACGCTCCAGCCCCTCCAGGGCTCTCTGGCCAGGAGGGCCCAGAACAGACTGGAGGATTTGAGATCTCCCAGCAGTGATAGCACAGGGAACGGGCCCTGCCCTGGGCCTGCTGGCATCCCATAAATGATGGAGATTCTCCTTAGCCCTCCTCTTGTTGCTGATATATTTATGGAAACATTGCTTATTGTCTTTTATGGCTGTAGCCACAGAAGTTCTGGGTGGGCTTTGGCCCTTTTCCTTGCACACACTCCAGGGAGCTGGATCTCCTGGAGGGTTTTCTCCCTGGGTCTCCTGGATGTTTTCTCTCTGGATCTCCTGGAGGGTTTTCTCTCTGTGGGGTTTCATTTCCAGCAGACACCTGGTAGGTTGAAGTCCCTCATGGGGACCAATGTTTGCAACGGGAAGAATTCTCCCAACTACTTGTAGGATGTCTCCTCTGCCTCTTCATCCAGGCTGGGGGGTCTAGGACAGATTCCCTCTGATCCTCTTTGCACACCAATGTCTGAATAATGATTTTCCAGCACACCAAAGTCCAGATATGCAGAGATTTGGGACATTTTACAAAACTCCAACTAAATTATTTGCTAAATATATTTGGGAGTAGATTCAGAGAAACACTTCTGTCCTAGCGACAGCATGATTTCATTTTCTGAAAGCCTCTGAGTCTCAAGCTCAGATTAGGCTTTGACCTTTACATTGTCTTTAAATAGCCAGAACATCATTAATGGTAGATTGCTGATTTTCACCTTTGTTCAATAATGTGCTTTGTTGGGATTGGGAATATATTCCATGTCCCATGCCAGCCACGAACTAAATGGAAACAGAACATTTCCTTTTGTAAACAGCAATGGAAATGGCTACAAAAGTGGTTTGAGCTCACTAAATCCTATTTTTCAAACGTTTTGCTGATCCAACAGAAGTCATTTGAGCATTGCCTCTCAGAGCTCTCCAAGGAATTCCAGCCTGGGCAGGGTTTATGAGGCCATCAGCAACTTTAATCATCCCAGCTGGGTCTGCCAGGCATGTTCTAGTGATTAGCAAATTAATAAATGATTATGTTCAGAGTTAAAAGCACTTCACACGTGCTAAAGAGGACAAATCCTGGAAAAAGTGAGAAATTTCTGGTATCACAGCATAGCAGAGTTCATTATCAACTTTCCCCCTGGCATTCCCTGCTTCAGTCATTTTTCTTCAAGGTTATAAGTAAGAGCAAATTACCTGCTGAAATCCAGCCTATCTGGGTTCGGAGTAATGGCCTTAAACTTGCTGGGAAGACTAAGAGCCCTCATCATCATTAAAGCTGCTCACACAAGGTAATTTGGGACTAAATAAACAAAAATCTCATCAGGTTACTGTTGTTCCTGATATGATTATCAAGTACACTTTGCTCCTGTCACTCCAGAAAAATAACAAAACTGGGATTTATTTTTTATTTATGCTATTTTGGCACTGATGTAATTAGACAAAGCTCCAGAGAGATTTCCCAGGGAAATCTATTTAGGAGCGAGTTTTAATTATCTGAAATATTAATCATCTTTCTCCTCTGTTCTAAATTAATTTAGATGCATTATTATGTCGGCTGCAACATTTGAATCTAGCCAATAATATTCTCAAATAAACCACAGAGCAAGGATCGTGCTTGGCAGGAACCACATTCATTCTCTCCAAGCAAAGTTTCCCTGAGATTCAGGACTAACACGAAACTTCAAAAAAAGCTCATCCAGCTCCAATTTTTTCTTCCATGGCTGCGTGATTCCATAAGATTCCATCTGCTCTGGGGAAATGCCATTTATTTGTGACACGGATGACAGCTACAAACATGTCCCCAGTATCAGTGAGGCTGCCCCTGGAAAAGAGGCCTTGGATGAGGCACATGTGCATTGTCCAGATTACTCCCAGCATGAAAATTGTACTGGAATAAAGCCAAGAAGAATAGGGAAAAGGGAAACACCACAATTGTTGGGGGTTTTCATGTGCATTTCTGCAAGCAGCTCCAGAGGAAGCCAGGAATTGTTACTTCCACTCTCCAGGAGAGGAAGGCTGGAGCACCTCTGCTAGGAAGACAGCATGAGACAACTGGGATTGTCCAGCCTGGAGAACAGAAGGCTGCAGGGAGACCTTGGAGCTCCTTCCAGTGCCTAAAGGGGCTCCAGAAGAGCTGGAGAGGGACTTGGGACAAGGGATGGAGGGACGGGACAAGGGGGAATGCCTTCCCAGTGCCAGAGGGCAGGGATGGATGGGATATTGGAAGGAATTGCTCCCTGGGAGGGTGGGCAGGCCCTGGCACAGGGTGCCCAGAGAAGCTGTGGCTGCCCCTGGATCCCTGGCAGTGTCCAAGGCCAGGCTGGATGGGGCTTGGAGCAGCCTGGGATAGTGACCTCAAAGATCATCTCATTCCAACCCCTCCCACGGGCAGGGACACCTGCCACAGTTCTCTCTCTCTTACAGTTTTGTCCTGTTTCTGTTCCCACTGTGGGCAGCCAGGCAATGCCAGCTGGGAATCGCTCTGGGAGAACAAATCCAGCCAAGGCTGTTTGAGTGCCCCTGCTCACCTGGAATTCCAGGGCGGTTTTGAAGGCAGATCTTCCCTGCACGGGGCTCACCAGTGCTCCTGGTCACCATATCCAACAGCCTAAACCTATCCACTCCAAGGGACTGAAAAACCCCAATAAATAGAGAAATCCTTAAGCTCCAGCTGGACACCACCTCTGGAAAGAAATCTCAAGCTGATGTGTGGGGGAGAACTTCCAATTTAAGGGATTGTTCACATGGACAAAGTGCTTGGCTGCCTCAACAATTTCAGTTGCAATGTACTTAAGATCAAGGAGTTTTATTCTTACAAGGTTTACCAGTTATTTAGAAAGAACTGCAGCTGTTCCCAAGCTTTTTCTTGGCAGCCATGGCTCTACTTTATCCCCATCATTCCTTCTGGCCTGGCTTTGTTGCTTTTTGTTTAATATTTCCTGCTTATACCTGGAATTAGGTAGCAGCTCCTCTGGGAAAGGCAGGGCGAGAAAGTTTAGGATGCACTAAGTAATTTGAAAAATTATTTATGTATTTATAGAAAATGTTACTACTTTAAAAATGTAGGAAAATCGACTGTGGATTGTTCCAAACCACTAAAGGACAAAATGTTGATTTACCAGATTTCATGAAAATAAAATTTTCAGGCAAAATTTCCCAGATTTCAACAACCAGAAGGGTGTTTCAAGTTTACAACACATGCAAAAGTAGCTACTAAAACATAATTTACATTCCCAGTCACTGCAAATAAAAAGAGAATTAAAACTAGAAAAGAAAGGAGCAACTGGTAAGAATTTAAAGTGACATTTACTCAAAACAGCCCTGCAAATCTTGCTGTGGCCTTTAGAGAAAAGATCTGGGTTTTATGTTTTAATTGACATTTCACCAGGGACCCAAAGAATAACTACCAGAGGTCTCCGATGCCTTCAGGCCAAGAGGTTTTGACCACTTTGAAATCAACAGGTCAAGATAAAAACACAACAAAGTATCTCCAAGGAAGCACTTGACTCTGGCACAAATTATTTCTGTTTGAACTGACCCACTCTTAGTAATAATCAGAAATCTGTGGGGGTTTTGCAGCAAAACCCATCCTCTTATCAACAGTTGCATTCTAATGATGGTTTACGGTTTTAGGCACCAGTTAAATTAAGAAAATCACACATTTTCACCCTCAGATTTGTTCATATGGATACACATTCCTATGTGGAAGATGCACTGAGTTGCAAATAACTCAAAGTGTGAAGGTTTGATGAGAGGAGTTTTTGTAAATAAAACCAAGAGAAGCTTTCATCTCCATCTCCAATAAATGAAGTCCTGTTGGATTAATTTAAGAGTAAAAACTTGTTCTTGTCCCTTCTGACTGTAAAAGCATATCATGGCACTTCCACACCTCTATGCTAGAAATTCCTAAATAATTTGGGAAATATATACAGAAAACTATGTCCCAGGTGTCTTTCACCCTCTCATGTTTCACCTAAATTAATATTTGTTTGTTGAAATGGAGAGCCCACCTCCACTGACACTATTCCCACCTCCTCCTTCCCCCAAACCTGCTCTTCTGCTCCTGGAAAAATTCAAATTTGCCTGGTCTGCAGAGTAATCCCACACGGGTGCTGGGCCTTTCCATCTGGATCCTCCCAGCATCCATATTCATTTGACAACGTTGGGATTTGCTGGAAACAATGGTTGTCTCTGAGGAGCTGATTAGGTCTGAAAAGCTTTTATTGCAGATGATGGAAAAACCTGGCCGGGCTTTTATTCTAGAGATGGGAATTACATACATTACTTGCAAAATAACAACAGGACAAATTAAGCTTGGAGACTTCAAATTAGTTGGGCTCTTAGAAACAGGCATATTTTAAAGGTACAATTATTTTTTTAATAGATACATATTTCTCTCCCCAACCCGATAAAATAAATGTAATAGTACCCTGCAAATAAGATTCCAACAGGTTAAAAACCCCCAAGCCACACAAGTAAAACACTGATGATAACTAAGAATATTCCATCCCTTAAGGCAAGTTTAGAGCAAGTCCCCTTGCTGAGCAGAGAAAAGGTTGTGTGCTTTTAAACTCAATTTCCAGTGAATTCATATCAAATACGTTGTGACACCATTTAATGTCAAAGCCAGCTTCAAATAAATAGGAATTTTCCAGCAGCACAGGCTGGCTCAGGCAGAAAAAGAAAAAAAGCCATTTATGCCTGGTAGTTTTTACTTTTAAAATAAAAAAGATGAGGGACAAAACTACCAGCCATTATTTTAAAATGAAAAACCCCTTTCAAAACCTCCTTTAAAAGCTTTCCTCCATAGCTGGCTGACTTTTATGGCCCTTGCATTTATTAGAGGCTTCAGGGTAACTTAATTTTGAAATCTTCATCAAAATCAACAAGGGTTCGTGTGATAGTGACAAAAATGTTACAAAATGTTCAGCAGGGTTTGGGATCGTTAAATGAGAAATGAAATAACTTTGCACTGGAAATGCTGATTGCACAGGACAAAGGATTCTAAATGTAATTAATCAGAACTATTTTGTTTCCCCTCAGTGATATCTCAATCTTCAAAATTTAGACATGGCAATTATAGAATGGAACTTTTATCAGAACAGGCAGAGAGAGCCTAAAATATTTCATTGTAAGGCAACAACGTTTATTTAATGTTAAATAAAAGCTGCCCAAACCCCAGTAACACCACATTAAGCTACACCTGATTCGTGTCCAAGCACTTCCATCAGCTTTTAATGTGCATGGCACATTCCCCCTGACCTCTTCTCCCAAGGATTATTCTCCTTCTTATGCCAAACACTGGCAATTAAAAATTAAACCTGGCTGGCAGAACAGCTCTGGCTTTTCCTGTCCTCAGAGGATCACCTGGTCACCGATGTCCATCAAGCTCTGATGACAAAAAATGACATCGAACTTCAGAACAGAGAAGGAGTCAGAGCTGTGTGCCCAGTTCTGTCACTCAAGGGCTTCACCAGGGAGCAGCAACAAAAAACAGGGACAAAAATAAACTTTATCTCCAAACCAAGTGCCCTGGGTTCAAACACTGCCCATGGAATGTGCAGCTGATGAGCTCTGCAATTCCACATAAACCTGGGATGGCTCAGCTGGGAAGTGCACGCTGACTGTGACATCAAACAGTGACAACCTCACAAAACTGGTTTCTTTCCTCTTGAACTGCCCCAAAGACAGGCACGGCTCCCCTTCCTGCCTATTCCTCTCATTCTGTGAAGCTGGATAAAGGCTTTCCTAAAGCCTCCCTGACAGACAGGAGCTGCATCGCTGATTTTCCAGCTCCGGGAGGCAGCCTTGGAAGAGCAGCCTCTGTCCTGAATAGCAAAGGCCAGCCTGACATGAAACAAATGTAGGAGTCACTCCTCTGTGAAGCTCCTCGTAGTTCGAGTTGATGAGAGAGCAGGAGCACTTTGGAGGGTTCAAGTTTCCTCCCTCCTGGGTGTGAAGCATGCTGATGCCTTGGGTGGCTACCTAGAAACAGAGACTAGACAGGAGTAAGGGAATAAAGGTGGGTATTTATTTGAAAGGCCTTCAAAGGTACACCCTGGGGAGCCAGAGGCTACATCCAAGCTGGACCCCAAGCTGGACGACGAGTCAGGAGTTCTTCACACTTCTATAGGTTTGGTCCATTTGCATATCAGCATAAATTCGCCAATTAAAACTTAAGCTAATGATGGAATTTCTTCGATTTCTCCACCTCTCTAGAGGCCCCAGTTTACACCTTTTGGGCCTAGGACAGCCTGAGTGTCCTTGAACAACAAGCTCACAGAAGCTTTGTTGTGTCTGTCTGGCCTAGGAGAGCAGCTAGCAAACCACAAGAAACTTCAGAGCTACACACTAAGCGAAACGGAATTTGAAAAATATAAAACCTAAGGTATCACATGAACAGAAGCTTTTTCCTTACCGGGGGATCCTGATCCTCAGCTGAGACCGTGGTGATAAGGGTGCCCTTGGCTGCATTAGGAGCAACCATTCCCCTGTAGAGCTTCTGGCTGAACACTGGCGAGTAATCGTTCATATCCTGCAAAAAACAGAATCCAGAGTTTAGTCCTGGAGTTCCAACAAAATTCCAGGTGCATTCACAAATGTTTTTGTTGAGTCTCTCCCTCCCTCCATAGGGATTGCCATTCCCAGGCTCTGGAGGGGGAAGGGGGGAAGGTGCCAAAGATTCATAAACAAATGGACATGGGACTGCTCAGCTGAAGGGAATTCTGCAGGAAAACACGGCCCCACCAGAGAACAGAGCAGAGAATTCCATACCACCTGCTCCTGTGGCAGCAGGCTCGGCTCCTTTTCCAAAAGGAATGAGCTTCTCTGGCTTGATGGTGTTTGTTACCTCTAATAGCCAATAAATTAAGGGGAAATAAAATGTCCTTTGTAGGATAAAAGGGCATTTGCACAAATTCCTGTGCCTCAGGTAGGCAAGGATACATAAATATATGTATTTATATGTATATACACCTAAATATATCTCAAATATTTTGCAGGGTCATCCAGAGTTGCTTCTCTTTGTGTGGAGATTAAAAATAAACTCTGGTTTTTCCTCTTTATTTTTCTTCCTATAAAATGAGATTTCTACCAAAACACTTTTTCCAATTCAAGTTTATTCTTCTCTACAAAGTCTTTAGGTTTGTGGTAGCATTCAAATCAGATGAGTCTGTCACCCATTTAAGGTTGTGTGTTATTGACTGGGAGATGTCCCTTGGCCCAGGGGAAGGTGTCCCTGCCCATGGCAGGGGTGGAAGGGGATGGGTTTTAATGTCCCTTCCAACACCAACAATTCCACGATTCTGTGGGAATCTGTAGGCAGAGATTCAAATCCAAGCAGTGTTTTTCCCAGAGCAGTGAAGGAGAAGGAAGAGGGGATTTAACACCCAGGTATTAAATATTTACATTCTTAACTTAGTGGGGGACAAGCATGAAAGTTCCCTTGGTGTCCTCATAAACCAAAAACCCACAAACGTCCCTGTGTACAGTGACATTCCCAAGGCCGTTTTACGCTGGGAATGCTGCACTGCAGGGATTTTTCTCCTGCTCTAGCTGTGTCTGGCCTCTTCCCACCTGGCTGGGAGCACCTGGGTCAGTATCAGTGCATTATGGCGAGTGACTGCCATAATGAGTTTTAAATTACATATTGATTTCCTCCTTAATGCCTTCCCTCCCCTCCTGCTTTGTTTCTCCTCTTTGGCATTCCCAGATGGCAGTGTCACTTCCCAACGTTTTTGTTCAGCATTTTCATACTCCTTGCAGACAGGGCAGTTTGTTTCCTACCAATCTTTTTCCTAAATAACAACCCTGTAGAAGTCTTGGGAATGAGCTGCGTCCTGCTCGGAGAATAAGAAATGTGCTGGGGAAGTGCGATCACGCACATGCTGAGGGTGACAGCTGAGTTAACGAGCTGGCATCAAGAAATCTCTTCCTATGTCTCAATTTGCTTTTGAAGGTGCAAATGTGGATTCTCAAGACCACTAAAATGAAACCATCTCTCCCAAACTGTGCTTTCTTTGTGCTTGAGCCTTGATTTTTGTACAAGGGAGGGATGACAGGATCCTGCAGGGCTTTTGTGCTGCCCCATGGGACCAAGGAGGAACAAAACCAACAAAAAGTGGTAGATAAAGAGTATCTGTAGTGGGGAGAGAGCTTTGGGGGTGTTATGCTTTGGATTTTGGTCTCTTTTGTAAATAAATCTGTATAAAAATAGAATAAAACTGCAGCAAGATAAGCAGGGACAAAAGGCTGCTTTGTAGTTGTCTATAAATGCGTGGCTGTTATTACCTTACTGTCAAAATAGGCAGCCCAGGTATTTGAAAGAGAGAAATATGGAGAATCCATTACCCAGATTTCCCATTTCCATATTTTGGAGCTTGTCTAATTGTTAATAGGAGCCTGGATTTGAGTTAATGGCAGCCTGGATTTATGTGGCTGGAGCAGTGAACTGGGGAAGGTTTTAAGATGCTGCAGTTTGGCCCCACTTGTGGGATTATGCCTCAGATTTAAAAGGCGATTTCATGACTTCTTACAGCCACTTAGGGGGAGATTTACTGCCCCATTCCTGAACCTGTGCTTGGGGATTGCACTCGTGCTGCATCCCCTTCTGTGCAAGGTTTAGAGGTGTTTTAAGAAGCCATCAGATGTATTCTTCAATTATTTACCTGTTTACAAGCAAAACACGCCTGGGGCTTTGGGCTCTGCTCAGAACAAAGCCCAGGACTTGCTCCAAATATTTGTTGTCCAAAGTCTGTCTGTGCTGAAAACCTGAAAACTCCATCTCTGCATCTGTCCAGCATTAAGGTCTCTTTGATATCAACGACTTGATTGAGGACCTTGGAGAGAGATTATTTACCAGGACCTGGAGGGACAGGACACAGGGAATGGCTTCCCAGTGCCAGAGGGCAGGGATGGATGGGATATTGGGCAGGAATTGTTCCCTGAGAGGGTGGGGAGGCCCTGGCACAGGGTGCCCAGAGCAGCTGTGGCTGTCCCTGGATCCCTGGAAATCTCCAAGGCCAGGCTGGACACTGGGGCTTGGAGCAGCCTGGGACAGTGGAAGGTGTCCCTGCCCATGGCAGGGAGTGGCACTGGATGGGCTTTAAGGTCTCTTCCAACCCAAACCATTCCATGACTCTGATTCTGTGACTGTGGGGGCACAGTTTTTGGAGCTGGAATAGAGTGGGTCACACCCAGGACCTCTTGAGCTGCTCCCAGAACACACAATGGGCTTTCTCTCTCTGCTCCAACAAAACCAGCTCCAGGCTGTATTCCATCCCCAGGGCTGCTGCTTTGTGCCCAAAAATCAGCAGTTTCTTTTTGTGACTGTGCCAGTACCAAGGTTTTTACTCAACTCTGTCTAAGTGGAAATCAATATTCCCTTGCTATGAAACCCATGTCTGAGCTATAAGTGCATATCAGGCCTTTACAGCCCCTTTGCAGGTTGCTGCCTTTTATGACAAGTGCAATAAATAGGAAAAAAGATGTATTTTTTAAAGTGATTTCTTATACTCATGTTGAATGCCCAGCCCCACAAAAGGAGAGAGGGAAGAGGTTTCCTTCAGAGCACAGCATGGAAATTCCACAAACTTCCCACTCTTCCCCCACAGCTCCAGTTCTGGATCTGTAATTTTCTTCTGTCATTTTGTTTTGAACATCTTCCACTTCAGTCTATGTGGACATTCCCAGAGTTGGTGGCTCTGGGAATGCTGCCTCCAAGTGTTTAATAATTCCCTGCTGTTTGGAGACTTACAGGAGCACATTTAACATTCCTATAATTGTGAAACTCCTTTCTAGGGAAAGCGAAGAGGTGGTTTGGTACCACTGTACTTGAAAATTCTGATTCCTCTGGTACATTCTTTAACCACAGAAAGTTCTCACTCAACACCTGATTCCAAAAACAAACATCCAAGATATGTTATGACTAAAAACCAGAATGGAAACTCCATAAGGCTACAAGATGTCACAGCTCTAAGGATATCCGTAAGGACATCCATAGCCCTTAGAAACCAGGATCCCATTTTAGTCCTGCTCCAGGGATGCCAAAGGATTCCATATGCATTTTACAGATGATAGTCTAAAAAATACATCTTAAAGTACTTCAGAAACAATGTCCCTGGATGTGAAGTGACAGAGACAGAGTGGAAACAACTGAAAATTTGGGCTGTGACTTCAGGAAACATTTCGCTCACAGGTGAATTTATTTTTCTGCATGAAAATCAAAGTGTTACTCGACTCTAATTCCTTCATGGGAAGATTATCTTGCCCCTTCCCTTAAATGTCTCCCATGCCATCAGGCCCTGGTTACAGGTTGCCCAGAGAAGATGGAGATGCCCCCTCCTGGGGCTGCCCAAAGCCAGGTTGGATGGGGCTTGGAGCAGCCTAGGATGGTGGAAGGTGTCCCTGCCCATGGCAGGGGTGGCACTTGATGAGTTTTTAGGTTTCTTCCAGCCCAAACCAGTCTGGGATTCCATGAAATACCTGATTTCACCAGCTACTGGAGTATCAAGAACTTCAAGTCCCGTCCCATCCTTACATATTCTCTTGGCCTCTCATAATTAACACACCTTAACAACACCAAGTTCAAACCCCTCGTGATGATTCTGTCATGATAATATGGCCAAAAGTATGAAACGGCCCCTTGAATTTTGTCTGTGAATGGGTCCAGAGCTGCTTTGTCTGCAGCTGCACAGAACAGGGCTTTGCTCACATGGCACAACTGCATCTCTTTCCCCTTTGGTGCTCAGCAGGCCCTAAAGAAGCTCATCCTATAAATTAAGGGATAATATTCATGATGGAATACACGAGGCAATAAACGACTGGCAGATGATTGAACTCATCAGTTGAGATGGAAAGAAAGAAATAAATCTGTTTACCAGCACTGTAGCCCATCCCCAGGCCCATTATTCATTAATGCCACTAGAAATGAGAAATATTTTGGAGGCAATCCGGCTCCAGATTTTTTTTTAACCTTCCTGTAAGTTTTGTGATGCTGCTCTGCTCTTTAAATGGGAAAAGATATTCTTTGTGTGGCTCTTCCTGCTGCCCCCAGGATCCCATTCACCTCCTGGCCCCCAGGACACTCTGCTGGCTCAGGGACAGCTCGGTGTCCCCCAGCACCCCCAGGTCCTTTCCCTCAGAGCTGCTCCAGCAGGTCCTCTCCCAGCCTGTGCTGGTGCCTGGGGCTGTTCCTCCCCAATCATGGACGAACAATTTAAACAATCCTGGGCCCAGTACTGAGCCCTGGGGACATCCTCAGTGACAGCCTCCAACCACACCCTGTGCCACTCTTCATGAGTCCTAGGATCAACCAGTTCTCAATCACCTCACTGCCCCCTCATCCTCAATTTTTGGCATTGTTAGAACTAAAACCCTCTGGTTTTATTTATTCTTGTTGCTCTCACTTGGAATCCTTCACCTGAGACAATGGCTTCTTTCCACAACACAATGTCCTTGAAAAACCCCAAAGCAAACTAATCCCCCAACAGAGAAGGAGGAGAAAAAGCACTTCTACAAACAAGAAAGAGGCAAAACAATACAAAAATAATTCTGATAATAAGAAGAAGAGGACACAGCATAAAATCTGCAGAGGTCTTACAGGCCCCATGATACAGAAATTCTCATATTTGTGTTTAGGAACGCACTACTCACTTAAGAGCAACTCTTCCTGTTAACAAACCCTATTACCACAGTAGTTGTTTCCAAATGCTAAATCCTAATAATTTGAACTGCAAGGATTTTGCTTTTCCCAGTACTGGGAATCATCTGGATTGCGAGGGGATGTGTGTGGGTACAGCAAGAGGCAAAACAAACTCAGCCCTCCCAGACACCCTGTGGCTTCTTGCAGCCTCAGGGAAGAAGTTATGAAAGCAGCCAAAGGAATCTGAGAACAGGGAAAAGAGAAAAATCTTGGTCTGTTTGAGGCGGTGGGAAGAAATCAGTGCCATTTAGACAATTCCTCCTTGGAAATACTTGAATGGATGCAACAATTATCATTCTGTGACTCCCTGAGAGGGGTTGGAGTCAGGTGGGGATCAGGTTCTTCTTCCAGGGAACAAAGAGAGGACAGAAGGAAACAGCCTCAAGCTGTGCCAGGGGAGGTTCAGGTCAGATATTAGGAAAGATTTCTTCACCCAAAGGGTGGCCAGGCATTGGAAGGGGCTGCCCAGGGCAGAGGTGGGGTCACAATCCCTGGAAGTGCTCAGAAGATGTGTGGATGTGGCACTTGGGGACACAGTTTAGTGGTGCAGGGCTAATGGTTTCACTCTGTGATCTCAGAGTTCATTTCCAATGAAATGATGCTATGAATTCATGGATTCACCTTTGGCTTTCTCTGCCAAAGGAGTCCTAGGACATCCTCACAGTGCAAGGAGCCTTTTGGCTGCAGCAGAGGCCAGCAGTGTGTCTCACACTGACGTGAGGGTAGAGATGAAGTTATTCCTCCTGCAATGAGTGCTCTGCTCTGCAATCTTTGCCTCGTCCCAGTTCAGGACAGGTTAATACAAACTATTTGTAACTTGTCATGCCAAAGGCTGAGAGTGCAAAGAACAGCCCAGTGAGCGTCCTCCTCCTGCAGCCGCAGGGAGCAGGGGGGCTCTGGGTGTGCTCATTCCTTGGATATCACACCAATGATGGACGACACCATCAGACATCCATTGCTGCTTAACAGAATTCCATTACCCAGGAAAAATTACAGTGCTCGGGGTGAAGAGCTGGGCTGGGAGAAATGACAAATGTGAGTGGAGCAGTGGGAGCACCAGAGGATTGGAGACCTTAGTAATAACACAAATAAAGTCCTGAGGGTTGGAGGGGCCGGATCTGTGGTGGTGACATGAGCTTGGCCCCGCCACTGCCTCTGCTTCCTTCCAGTTCAATTCTGTGTTCTTGAAGACTGTACAGCTGTTCCATTGGGGACTGTGGTGTATCTCCAGTTGGTTTAGTTCCTATCTGGGCTCTCAAACCCAGTATTAAAGTGATTACCCAAAGCCCAGCCTCTGAATAAAGTGAAAGCAAGGAATTACTCAGAGGAAACACATCCAGTTCCTGGAGCAGGAGCAGAAGATGCTGAGCGGGAGGGAAAGAGTGGCCTGTTCTTGTTCTCACTCGGTTTCAAGTCTCTGCACCCTTCTCCTGCTGCTCTGACTCTGGGATCAGCTTTCCGAGGTGTCTTGTGGATGCTTCCCATCCCAAACAGAGACAGCACAAGGTTCTGCCTTCAACCTCCACCCTCTTCCCCGCCACTGTGAATTTTGTATCTGGGAAGTTCATCTTTAAGCTCAAATTAAACCATCCAGACACCTCTTGTGACCAATGTTCAAAATATCTGCCACCTGACATAAAACCCTCTGATGACATCTGCCCAACCAAATCCTCCTCCATTCTCCTGACTGCCACTCCAAATTCCCTTGTCCTACCTCTCACTCCAGACTGGAACCCAAGCACCATCTTCATCTCAGCACATAAACAATATTTAATTATGTCCCCTCTTCTGTTGCAAAACTCAGCCTGTCACTGAGTATGAAAACACTCACCTTAAATTGGATTTATTTTCTTTCTCACTTAAAGAATCTCCTGCTTGTCCTCCCTCCCAGGCCCTGTTCTGTTCCCAGCCAAACACCTTTTACTTCAAAATTATTTCTGGTTCCAGCCTGGTATTCCAGCCTCTCCAAAGCACCATCATGCTCCCATTTTGTTGCTCATGTGTGTGAAGAGTTTCTGGGAGAGCAAAAGCTGATTTTTTGATCCTATTAATTCCCTCCTCAAATTCCCTATTCCCACAGCACCTCCTCTGAGAGTGCACACGCTGCTGGTACACTGAGGCCACCAAGCTGATCTGTATTTTCCCCTATACCCTGTCATTCATTAATGCAACCAACCACACAATCACACAGACAAAAGCTTTTCTCTGAACACAATACTACCTGAAAACCTTTAAACAACCCCAACGAACCCACCCAAACCAACCCAAATTATTACTTCAAAATTTTAGTGTGCTGGGAAAAGGTTTCTTTTAGGAAAAAAACCCAGGTTTGAACAACTTGCTCTGTAAAAGTCCAGCAGAAGAGGCTCAGGGAATGATGGAAAGCTGTTTCCTGTGAATGATGTGGAATGTGCTGGGGAAAAGCACAGATTAGTGGGGAACAGGTGACCTGCACCTCACACTGAGACAGTTTGTGGACAGAGAGGCATCACAGAAGCCTTTTGGCATTGTCACCAGAGCTAATAATGGCAGTCATATACTGCCCTATAAGAATTCTGAGCTCAGTAGAGACTGACAAATAGAATTACCCAGAACCATGTGGCAGTTCCAGCACCTGCAGATACAGAACAGGCCGAACCCCAGAATGCCAAATACTTTCCACAGCCACACATGTAAACTGAACATTCATGAGCTGCGCTTTTGGTCCTGCCACAGTTTTTGCTCCTTCACTAAATACTGAGTAATTAAAGCCTCTTCTATCCCACAGCTCACAAAACTCAAGCAACTGCTCAAAAGAAATGACTGACAGAGCTGCACCTTTGGGAATGCCAGGGGTAGGACTGAGGAATCTGAGCTCTCCTCTGGTCTTGGACACAGCCAAATGGAGATGGGGAAGTGCTGCTGTTCCAGCTACAAACACTTTTCGTTGGTGGATCGTTCCCAAACAGACACCAGCACCCCCATGTTCCTGGGGAGGCACCTGAAACCCTGAGGCGAGGCTGTAACTCACTGCAGTTCATGGTGCAAGACACTAAATCAGGCTGTTCCCTTGCAGATCTCATTTTCCAGCAGCAGAACCTGGAATCCAGGATCTGCTACACCAGCACTCAACACACCCCAGTGGGTCTTAAAATTACAATTTGTGGGCTGAAATGTGATTGTGTCACTTTTGCAAACAATTCCATGGGGGGTTTGTTTCAGCCTTTCAGAGATTCTAAAGGACAAAATGTTTGCATTTGTGTCAGGTGTTCCTGGATGTCATAAATCCAGGATTTAACTATGTAATTGCACATGGAAAAATAATTACAGCTGTTATAAAGTGTGGTTTAACTGAAAGAGCTGCTCACAGGGTAAGGCCCATACAAGTGAGAAGCAGGAGAGCAGAGAGTCCTGGTGTTTTCTCGGGACACCTGCATGGTGATGGAATATTCTGGAATGACTGGGAGAGGATGCTGCTGGCTGAGGAGTGCCCCCTCTCACCTTGACTCTGACGGTGACAGTGGCCAGCCCAGGAGGCATCGTGCCCTTGCTGTCAAAGGCTTCCACGAGGAAGGTGAAGGTTGCTTCTGTGTCAGAGAAGGATTCATAATCCAAGGATTTCCGCAGTGACAGCTCTCCCGTGTGCTTGTTCAGGGCAAAATACTGCTGGGCTTCCTCGGTGCGGATCCGATAGTTCACGTCAGCACCCAGGTCCACATCCTTGGCCTGCAGGGAACAGACAGACATCAAACCAAATCCATTCTCACCAAATATCCCTATGAGATTTAAAGGGCAAACTGCTGCAAACATCTTGAGTTCAGTTGTGTTGCTGTAATTGTATTCAATGTACACAGACCCAAGGAACGAAATTCGCTGAAGGCTCAAGCCACAGGAAATGAGCACAATATTCTGGGAAAGTGGCACTGGAAGCTGAGTCTGGTCTCAGTTCTCCTCCCTGGGCACCTGCTATTGATCACTGCCAGGGAGAGGATCACAGAATTCCAGAATGGTTTGGGTTGGAAAGGATGTTTAAGGCCAGCTTGTTTCCCCCCTTCCCCACCTTCCACTGTCCCAGGCTGCTCCAAGCCCTGTCCAACCTGGCCTTGGACACTTCCAGGGATCTCCAGGGGCAGCCACAGCTTCTCTGGGCACCCTGTGCCAGCCCCTCACCACCCTCACAGGGAGCAATTTCTGCCTGACACCTGACTTAAATCTCTCCTCTTTTAGCTTAAAACGCTTCCCCTTGGCCTATCGCTATCTGCTTGTGCAGACAGTGGCAGTGTAGGTTTTGCTGTTTCATTGGTTGTTTTTATTAATTGTTATAATTTCCTAACTAACCTTATCTTCAAAGGTTTTTTTTTCAGTACCTGGCTAAAGGTGATGCATTTTTCAGTCTGCTCAGTGTCATAAAATCCCAGAATCCCAGAATCCCACATGTATTTGGATTGGAAGAGACATCAAAGCCCATCCCATTCCTCCCCCTGCCATGGGCAGGGACACCTTCCACTATCCCAGGCTGCTCCAAGCCCTGTCCAGCCTGGCCTTGGACACTTCCAGGGATCCAGGGGCAGCCACAGCTTCTCTGGGCAAAAAAACTTCCCCCCATGCCTCACTTCACAATCTTTTATTGCAGTCTCACTGCCAAGTTAAGTAAGAAATTGCAGAAGAAACACTCACCACCTTCATTCCCCAGTGCTTCCTTACCTCCAGCTGCAGGAAGACAGTGCCTGGTGGGAGATTTTCTGGCACGCAGACGGTGTAGGAAGCGTTGGTGAACACAGGGCTGTTGTCGTCAATATCCAGGACCTTGATGGCCAAGGTGAGCGTAGAGCGCCGGGGGTCCACGGCTCCGTCCGTGGCCTCCACGATGAGCTCGTAGTAATCCCTCACCTCCCTGTTCAGCTTCACTGCCGTGTAAATGCTGCCATTGGAGGTGATCCGGAAAAGGTTCTTGAAGTTTGCCAGACTGTAATGGACTTGCCCATTAACCCCGGCATCTGCATCTGTAGCCTGGAGAGACAGCAGGAAAACCATGGATTAATGCACAAATTCCAGACCTCCGAGGGAGATGCCCACAGGAGAGAAACCAGGTGAGGCAGGGAAGGATTCTGCCAAATCTGTGGTGTCCAGGAGGGCTTGTCTGGGGCAGCCTGCTTCTCTCTGAGCTTTGACTGAAGATAAAATATCCCACAGAGACAAATGGCTCGATTTCCAGTGACAGGAGCCAGGCTACCTGGATCCTAACTGGATTTCTTCAGGAGAAAAGGCATATTTAGCTGCTCAGTCTTGGACAACTTTTGACAGGACAAGAGGACATAGCCTGAAGTTGTGCCAGGGGAGGCTCAGGTTAGACATCAAGAGGAATTTCTCCATGGAAAGGGTGCTCAGGCCTTGGCAGGGGCTGCCCAGGGAGGTTTGGAGTCGCCATCCCTGGAGGTGTCCAAGGAAGGGCTGGAGGTGGCACTCAGTGCTCTGGGCTGGGGATCAAGCACAGGTTGGACTCAGTCCTGGAAGTTTTTCCAACCTAAATGATTCTGGGATTCTAATCTATGATTCTCTGAACTTCAACAGAAGATGAACTTGATGCTTGTGAAGCCAAGCCCTCAGATAATTCTAATGCTGAAGGATCTTCAGCACTGGGTGGTATCTGAGAGGAATTTTTATTTAACACTGATTTAGTGTTTCATTGCTGCCCAAATCCTTATGGAATATGGATTTAGATGAAGGATGCATGCAGACAGACAGAAGGGACACATCAGTTAGAAAGTTTCTTTCCACTTAACACATTTGTCACACTCAGTGATATTTTCATTACTGCTCTCTGAAGAGCTACTTAAATTTCTGGTTTGTTCATCCTGTTCTTCAAACCCAAATGTTATCACATTTCATCCTTATTCTTCTCTGCTCAGAACAGGCTGATGTTTGCCACCGAAAACCATTTTGATTTCTTCAGTTGGGATCTTTGTTCTCACACACTGAACCAAGCCTCAGATTTCAGTGTCAGCCAAATGATTCTTGTTATCATATAATTATAGGGATGGACAAAATTAATAGGTTTTCATAGAGCTCTCACGTTTAAATGCTGACCTGTTATTTTGCCTCCTCAATTAAATTAGGGTGTGATGAACAAGGTTATGTAAATTAAACAAAAGGCACTTTGCAAGCAAGGTATTCTCATTTATTTGCCATTATGAATGACACCTGTGAAGATCATAAGAGATTTGCATGTTTTGTTTTCAGAACAGTACTGGGAATGCTTAATTCCAGTGACGATGTTCACTGTAAGACTTGGTAATGAAACCGTTTATCTTGCTAGAAATCAATTAAAAGTTAATTAAAATTGCTAATAAGGAAAAAAATCACTGTACTTCTTCCCTGCATTATGTCCATGTCCCAAGCAGGGTTTGCTACAGCTTCATTCTGACTGGTCCATGGATATCACATCCTTCTAATCCACATCTGTCAGTTGGATTTGCTTAATTTCCAATAAATTCCATTTTCTCTCTAGAAATAACTGATCCAAACAAATAAACAAACAAACAACAACAACAACAAACCCAAAAAGCCCCACAGGAATCTCCAAGAGTAATCTGAAATACGCCTATAATTGGAAACTGTGACAGAAGATTCTCATGAGACAACGTTTTTGTATCAGGTTAGTTTGGAAGGATGTTTTGGAATATATAAACTTCTTGTTTTGGGAAGGAAATTAAAATTACTTTCAAATACATGGCAGGCTTTGCAATTGGGTTCCTAAAAACATGACTGCGAATGTTGTGAACTCATTTGTGCACATCTTAGGCAGAAACAACTTTGCCACATTCTGCAGGACTGATTTGATTTGCAGAATCCCAGGATCCCTGAGGCTGGAAAAGCCCTCCCAGCCCATGGAGTCCAAGCTGTGCTCGATGCCCACCTTGTCCCCAGCCCAGAGCACTGAGTGCCACCTCCAGCCCTTCCTTGGACACCTCCAGGGATGGGGACTCCAAACCTCCCTGGGCAGCCCCTGCCAAGGCCTGAGCACCCTTTCCATGGAGAAATTCCTGCTGCTGTCCAACCTGAGCCTCCCCTGGCCCAGCCTGAGGCCGTTTCCCCTTGTCCTGTCCCTGTTCCCTGGGAGCAGAGCCCGACCCCCCCCGGCTGCCCCCTCCTGTCAGGGAGTTGTGCAGAGCCAGAAGGGCCCCCCTGAGCCTCCTTTTCTCCAGGCTGAGCCCCTTTCCCAGCTCCCTCAGCCGCTCCTGGGGCTCCAGCCCCTTCCCCAGCTCCATTCCCTGCCCTGGACACGCTCCAGCCCCTCCAGGGCTCTCAGGCCAGGAGGGCCCAGAACTGGACACAGCCCTCGAGGTCCCTCAGCAGGGCCAGCCCAGGGGATGGGCCCTGCCCTGGGCCTGTGGCCACCCCATGGCTGGCACAGCCCAGGGCCCATTGGCCTCGTGCCCCCCTGGGCACCCCTGGGCCCCTGTCCAGCCGCTGGCACAGCACCCCCAGGGCCTTTCCCGACGGGCCCTTTCCAGCCCCTCTGCCCCAGCCTGGAGCTGCAGGGCTGGGGGTGAGCCCAGGGCAGGACCCGGCACTCGGCCTTGCTGAACCTCAGCCCATGGATCCAGCCTGTGCTGATCCCTCTGCAGAGCTTCCTGCCCTCCGGCACATCCACACTCCCACCCAGCCTGGTGTTGTCCTGAACTGACTGAGGGTGCACTTGATCCCCTCATCCAGATCGTTCTTAAAGATATTAAGCAGATATTTCCACACGGAGTAGCAAGCAAAGCATCATTATTAAATCCAATTATCTATTTGGGATTATACCAGCATAACATCGGTGAAGAATTAACATTTTATCACTCTAAACTTGAAGAGAGATAATGTCCTCTTTATGGATAAGAGAGAAAAAGAGTTTAATCTGGTTCCTAAAAGAATCTTGTCTCAAGGATGTACAACTGTTCCCACGTGGAAATCATTTCCCAGAGCCTCTCGGAGCCTGTCGAAAGCAGCTCCGTGGATAAGGACTTGCTGTTGGTGTGGACACTCTCTGTCCCTCTTTGCAGTCATCACTCTGTACCAAAATGGACAACTTCAACCCCAATTTCACCCCCAGATCTGTCAGCAACACGTACAAGACTTGCCAGGAAGGTGAGGGAACAGGAGGTGTGGAAAATGGGGACCTTTCAGAAAGTTCTGCTTCAAAAACCAGCCCTGCTTGAACTTATCCGACCCTGACAACAGGAACCAGTGACATTCCAATAAATTTAATCCCATTTGGTCATTGCCAACACTGGGCTGAATTCCCTGAGAGAGCAGGTACAGGAGGTGGAGAGAAGCAAGGGAACAGCTCATTCCCATGGAACCTGAGTCCCAGACAAAGTCCCAAAGCCAAGGAGACAGCGGCAGGACTAAAAAGAGGCAAGAGCACATTCCTATGCCCGCTCAAGGCTTTCCACCACAACTCATCCCCAGTGATTTGCACATAAAACATGGTGAGAGTCCTGAAGTTTTGGTAGGTAAAGGGCCACCAGATGACAGCAGACCTTAAAAGGAGCTGCAGATCTGTCTACAGGCAGAAGTCTCAGCCTTGCAGAGGTTGCTCCTACTTGTCACAAGGGAGCAGAAACAGCAGCTGTGATTGCTGGAGGCAGCACAGCCCTCAAAGGCCACTGGGGACACAGACACCATGGAAACTGAGACCAAAAAAACCCCCAAAAGGAAACCAAAAACTCCAAACAAGAGGAGAGAACCAGCAAAAAGAGGGAAATGTCAAAAGGAATGGAAGAGATTCCAAGACAGGGCCATAGTGTCATTGCATCTCAAATGCTGGCCCATTTCTACCTCTCTCATCTCATAGAATCACAGAATCATGGAATGGTTTGAGTTGGAAGGGACCTCAAAGCCCATCCAGTGCCACCCCTGCCATGGGACACCTTCCACTGTCCCAGGCTACTCCAAGCCCCGGCCAGCCTGGCCTTGGGCACTGCCAGGGATCCAGGGACAGCCACAGCTTCTCTGGGCACCCTGTGCCAGGGCCTGCCCACCCTCCCAGGGAACAATTCCTTCCCAATATCCCATCTATCCCTGCCCTCTGACAGTGGGAAGCCATTCCCTGTGTCCTGGCACTCCAGTTCCTGTTGCAGGGTCCCTCTCCAGCTTCCCTGTATCCCTTCAGACCCTGGAAGGAGCTGTGAGGTCTCCACACAACCTTCTCCTCTCCAGGCTGAGCAGCCCCAGCTCTCCCAGCCTGGCTCCATAGGGGAGGTGCTCCAGCCCCCTCAGCAACTCAGTGGCCTCCTCTGGACCTGCTCCAACAGTTCCATGTCCCTCTTATCTGGAAGCATCAGATCTGTGCACAGAATTCCAGGTGGGGTCTCACCTGAGCAGAACAGAGGAGGAGCATCCCCTCCCCCCACCTGCTGCCCACCCTGTGGCATGAGCCCAGGATAGGTCTCCTGGTGTTTATCCAGAATCAGGAAAAGTGTGTCCATCTGAAGAGACAGAGCAAGCACCGCTGTTATTCCAGCGACTCCTCAGGTCTCCAGGATGACTCTTATTTCCATCTCTAATTTAAAAAGTACTGCATGATAAAACAAACCTGGAAACCTGGGAATATAAATGACTCAGTACTTTATTTCCCAGAAAATACCACCCACATTTATTAGAGATTCCATCACCTACAAGGTGCCAGCCCCTACCTGACATGGTAAATTCAGACTTATGTTACCAACTCTGCTTCCACATTACCAGGAAACCCTCAGGAATATAAACCAACCATGTTGCAGAGTAACAAATTATCTCCCTCCATCTCAAACAGCAGGAAAACACAGTTCTGGGAGATGGGAACGACTAAGACACCTCCTGAAGGATCATTAATGCTGAAATATAATGACAAGGACTTGAATGTCAATATTCATGATATCATTATCATACTTTTCAAAAGAAACCTCCTGTTATATCCCCAACTCCTGCTCACAATGGTGACAGGATTTAGGCAGGTTAACTGAGGATTTGTGCCTAGAATGTTGGAGCTGGAAAACAGCAAAACAACGTTGTTATTCCTACTTGTCTCCAAATCAGAGATAAACACGCTGGGTGGGTATCCCCCTTTCCTGCAAGCTGAAACATTTCTTAGGGACCACTCTGCCACAAAAACAGCTTCCTCCAGTTTAAATTAGCCTTCTTCAGGAGCAAAAGTTCCCCACAGTCCCTACCCAAGCCAATGAACTCCTGATTTTGGACAACTCCTCCAGTATTCCAGCAAACCCCACAGCTCAAGGTAGGAATTGTGCTGGAGGATTCAAATTATGCTGCTGGTGAGAATTATTGTTCTCATGGCAGATAACATGATTTTTTTATTACTAGGGGTTTAATAGGTTTATTATTGAGGGCTTAATGGGTTTATTATTCTGGGTTGGAAGCATTCCCAAGCCCCTCATTTGTGTCAAACAGCAAATCAAGTGTGGGTGGGAGTGTTAGATTGGATTTTGTACTTGTTTTGCAGGGAGATTACAGTTTTTGCCCACAGGACAAAATTAACATCTCCCAGGTGCAGTCAGAGGCCACAAATATCTGAAATGTGCCTGACCTCTTGGTCATAAACCAAATATTTATAAATATTTTAAGGAGGGAATATCAGTCATCCATAAAAGTTTGGACTTTTCTTCTTCCTAAAGTCCAGGAAGGCTTTTCCTCTCCTTTGTTACTTTTTGCCTGCTTTTACACAGTCTTTCACTTTTTAAATCTTCTTAGAGGGATGGAGCAACTCTTCTGGGAGGAAAGGCTGGGAGGGCTGGGATTGTTCAGCCTGGAGAGGAGAAGCTTTTGGGTGACCTCACTGTGGCCTTGCAGTGCCTGAAGGAGCTACAGGAAAGATGGAGAGAGACTCTTTACAAGGGGTGGAGTGCCAGGACACAGGGAATGGCTTCCCAGTGCCAGAGGGCAGGTGTGGATGGGATATTGGGCAGGAATTGTTCCCTGGGAGGGTGGAGAGGCCCTGGCACAGGGTGCCCAGAGAAGCTGTGGCTGCCCCTGGATCCCTGGCAGTGCCCAAGGCCAGGCTGGACACTGGGGCTTGGAGCAGCCTGGGATAGTGGAAGGTGTCCCTGCCCATGGCAGGGGTGGCACTGGGTGGGATTTAAGGTCCCTCCAACCCATTTAGGATTCTTTGATTTTGGCTGTCTTGAAATTTCAAGGCAAATTCTACTTCTTTGAGACCCAAATGCACACATATCCTTTGGAAAAATCCTGCAGGTTCTGTGGATATCCTCCAGGAACTTCAGCATCCTACTGAATTCCCAGGTCAGGGCAGCTTATCCTTCACTATACTCAGAGCAGGATAAAGGAAACACCCTGTAAATGTTCAAACACTGCCACATTTTTTGGCATTAGACAAGCCAGAAGAACCCTGGCTGATTATTTCCATGGTCTCTGCTAATTCCAGAGCACCTGCAGGGTTAATTCCAAACTCAGTTAAAGGTGACTCCAAGCAAGACTGTGCATTAAGAGCAGTTAAACCTTAAGAGCAAATATACATGAAAATAAATGAAAATGCAAAAACTCATGGCTGCAAACCCATCACTGGATGGGCTGGCAAACCTCCTACAAGAGTTAATCACATTTTAACACTTCAAAACTTCAACCAGCCCAGCTTTCTTCAGGCTGGCACACAACCAAATTCTAACTTTGGAGACTTGGTTGTCCTTGAAGGATGATTAAAAATTGGGGTTTTGATGAGTGTGTTCTTTGGCCATATGGTCAAGAGACAAAACCAATGCATTTGCACACTAGGAAAAAAAAAACCACCAAAAAACCCTCCCAAAACGAAAACTTTCTGAATCACAGATGGAATATCCTGTTTAAAATCTCCACCTTTAGCTGGGATCCCAAATATTTCTCTAATGTCAACCCATATTAAAGGTATTTTTGGAATTTCTCTTGACTTTGAGTTGAGAGGATCCTGAAAGCCCATCCAGTCCCACCCTCTTCCATGGGCAGGGACACCTTCCACTATCCCAGGCTGCTCCAAGCCCCATCCAACCTGGCCTTGGACACTGCCAGGGATGGGAATCGGGCATCAAAATCCTACAGGGGCATGAATTAGAGACATGAAATCACTGATTCAGAAGATTTAGTTCAGCATCAGGCAGAAAGAGATAATAGGGTCTAAAGGCATCTCAAAATATAAAGTGTCAGGAGACAAAACCAAGAATTCCTTTCATGGAAAATCCTTGGGCTATCAACAACCAACTGCCGTGAATGTGCTTGTAACGAATATCAATATTTCCGTTGCATCAAGGCACAAATATTATTTGGAGGGCAAAGATCAAATGAATGCACAAATAGAATAAATTTTGGGAACAGAGAAGACAAGAGCACAGCTTTTTAAATTCCTTTAGCTTAAGAGGTCACGTTATGGATAGCAGGGAGCTTTTTTAACCTCTTTGATCTGTGCCCAAGCTGACCTAAGTTCAAGGAGCAGTGGAAAAAGATGAGAAACTATGGCTGCAGCCACTGCTGCCAAATATCCTCCAGGAATTCCCTGGTGCCAGCAGAAAGAGGGAATTCTGTCTAGCACTGATGGTCTGGAATGGAAATAAATGGCCCAAATCTATGACCCCATCTCTTTCTCCTCATGCCACAGCTTTGGACTTAAGACATCAATCTTGTGGTAAGAGGAACTCACCTGTTAACAAACATGAAAATCCAACTAGCAGCACATGAAATTCTTTCTGTGACCAGCATCTCCAGGAGGATCTTGACAGAGACAGTACTGAAAGTCTTATTAAAGTCCTTTCTATCCTACCTGAGGACAAATTCCTCAATAAACTAAAGGAAATGATACCACCAAGGTTCTCTCCCAATGATCTTGCGATCATCCAACCACTTACAAGAAATGAAGTCTGAACTTTCTTTGGTTGGAGTTCACCTGCCACATTCTGATTCTCTGATTTTGGGGTCTGATACTCTGCTTTTGGGGTCTGATACTCTGATTTTGGGGTCTGATTAGCTTTTTCGTGGATTCTGACTCTCAAATCCCAGCTGCTCCCATTGGTTTTACATCCATGAGATGAACTGAAGCTCCATTTTTAGGCACTGGGTCATGTGCTGAGCAGGAATCCTGGACTCACTCTGGGCATTTGAGATTTACTTCAGAGCCTGGGATTTTACTCTTCCCCAAAGACTTAAGTCCCTTCCCTCCTGGATTGTCCTCTCCTGCCATTAAATTCCCCCTTTTTTCCTGGTCTTGTCCTATTTCCTCCATCTTTAATTTTAATTCCTTTCCCTCCTGGATTGTCCTCTCTTGCCAATAAATCTCCCTTTTTTCCTGGTCTTCTCCTTTTTCTTCCACCTCTAATTTTCCTTCAAGTTGTCTTAAGGCCCAGGAAAGCTGAGAATTTAAGTTCAGAGGCCTGTATTTTTAGCACACACAAGGTGCAATCTGTAGTGTAGGTTTTGGGAAATCACACCCTTCACACAGAAACAAGGCAGTGGGGATTCAGCAAAACTCTGATTCCTTTCTAGACTTTTCCACAAGATCCTGTAATGTAATAAAATAATGGAGTCACAGATGTTTTGGGATGCAAGGGACCTTAAAGCTCATCTCATTCCAAGCATTCCATGGGCATGGGCAGTAATTCTTCACCAGCATTTTAAGTTTTCCTGCTTGGAGAAACACAGGATGAGCTGCTTGGGAGAGACCTCCAGAGGTCATTTAATCCAACACAACAAGCCTTACTCAACAGCTGTGAAATTTAAACCAGGCTTTAAATCCAGGGTTTATCATCTTATGAATTTATTAAATAAAAATAGGAGCCTGTAAGAATTCACTGATACCCACAGACAGAAAGCCCTGTTGGGAAATAATTACATTTCATCAGCATGCGGGAGGGCCAGTTCAGTACAACCAAAAAAATTCCTCCAAACTTTCCCATCTTTTCCAGTAGGTACAAAAACTCCATCCTAAAAACCAACTCTCTTAAAGCATTTCTTTTGTAATTTAAAACCAAGCAGGTGACAGAGGTATCACACATCCTGCAAACTGCTCTCATTACTGGAATTAATTCATCCTGTCTCCCTTTTAGGGAAGATCCAAGGGCCAGTGATACTTGAGCACATAATTCTTTATCCCTATTTTCCATCTAATTTATTCCTTATCGCTATCTCCCCTTGATAGCAACATGTTCATGTTGGAGATTGCAGACAGTGCTGATCAGCAACACAAAAATACCCAACAATAGAATTATGGGGTTGGGCGAAAGAATCTGGATATAAATAAAGCCCCACATGAATAAAAACTTCAGTCAAGTGATGTTTTTCCTCTCCTGGGCCCCATCAGCTCAACAGCTTCTTATTTAACCCCAGGCTGCTTTTTTAGAGCCTGAAACAAACTGCTGGGTCTGTGTTTCCTTGCCCAAGGATGTGAACATGCCGGCGGATCAATCTATTGATCCGTTTCCTAAATGCCATTCCATCATTTTTACCTCCCATGCCTTGGGATCGATGAAAATGCAGCGTACAACACAGATCATCCCGATGCCCCATCTCCAGCTGGTTTAGATGGCAAGAAAGTGCCTGAATTTCACTGCTGAGTTTCCAGTTGGAGCTTTTGGATTCCTGGGGGCCCTTTGTGGAGACTTCCACGCAGTAATTGTGCTCCTGCCTTGCTGGGGGATCCCCGGGATCAGATGGGGAAGGAGCAGCAGGGAATCCAGTCCACCTCTGACTGCCCCAATTTAGACAACACAGTGTGGAATAAAAGGGATTGGAAACACATCTGCTCCACTGGCAGCGTTATCCTGGCTGGCTTTTGTTCTTTTAATCTTCAGGAGGCTCCTGGAATGCCCACAGGCAGCATTCCTGTGCCAGGACCTCCAGGAGTTCCAGCTGGCAGCAGAGCTGCTGGAGAGGGAGAGCACTTCCAAGTGTGGGTATCACCTGCCTGCATGGAATAAACCCTCCAAACCCTCTCTTTCCCACAGGAAAGCTCTCACTGCCCTCCTGCTGCATCTCCTTGGGAAATCACCCCCCACATATTACCAAAGTCCTTATGGGAATCCCTTTGGAAGCCCAGCTTTCCCACTGAAAACAAAGCAGAGCATGGAAATCTCTTGTGTGTGCCAGGAGTTATTCCTGGGAGTGTTTAGATTCATTGTTTTAGACCCCAAATTGCTTAGAATCTCCATCCCTGGAAGTGTCCAAGGCCAGGCTGGATGGGGCTTGGAGCAAGCTGGGATAGTGGAAGGTGTCCCTGCCCATGGAGGGGTAGAATGGGATGAGATTTAAGATCCCTCCCAACCCAAACCACTCTGGAATTCTGACAACGAGCCCAGGCACCTGATCCCGAGACCAAACCTCATGGTCAAAAATCCCGAGGGATCACAGTGGTTGAGCACCTTTTCCATGTCCTTCCTCTCCAGCTCCTCTGCTCCCACGAGCAGCAGGGTCAGATCTTGGGTTTTAAGGTAAAAATCTCTTGCTAAATTATTTTCCCTGGCTAAAATGGGAAGACGGCATTCAAAAGGGAAAGGAACACCACAAAATCTGTCATTTTATTCAAAATCCTCTGTATCCCTGCTTGCTCTGGTGGATTTTAGGTTTCTGTTTAAAATGAGTTAAAAACTTTCTGAAAAGCAGCTTTGGTAATCAGTGGGTTACTTCTTGGTAGGGAAAACACATGGCACAACAAGGATTATCTTCTTTTACCAGGCTATTCCCACCTCAAACAGGCCTTTATGTACATTGTAACCACATTAAAGCTTGCATACAAAATTAATTCCCATTAACACCTCTCCCATCCCTGCTGTGGTTTGATCTGCAGTGAAGCACAACACACCGAAAGCTAGTGCAGTTTTTAAAGAATTTCCTCGAACAACACAGCTACACCCAAACTCTCATCCCCTTTATTTCAAAAACCTCACTGGAGCCAGAAGAAAATTCCAAATGCCCCAATCTCTCTTTTTTATGCCATGGAATGGCATTTCCGATGGATATCTCTGTATCCATTTGCAGTTGTGAACATGAGACAGTAGAAATACACCCAGTACTTGGGCTATAAAGAAAAAGCTTTCTCCATCCAGGCATAAATGGGACAGGAAATGACAGAAGCAGTTTCTGTCACTCCAAGCAGGAATAAACTATCCCAAGGCTTCAATAAATATTTTCAGTTCCACACAACTTAGAAATTGCACTAATTTAGAAGCCAGAGAGCTTCTTGTGGCAATAACTTGTTGTATTTTACAGTTCTGTCGAAGCTAAAATAGGCCCAAGCTCGTGTATGAGAAGATGATTGAGCCTTGAGGGCCCCCAGCAGAGCACAACGTGGATTTGAAAGGTATTTGAGACTGACTGGAAATGTTCCACCTGTGCCTTTTAGGATGCAAAATGAAAAACAACCACACAGGAAGGCGATGACAAAAAGCAGAGCAATAATTTAATGATTTCTCAAAACTGATTTAATTGCACTGAGGGATCCTGACTTTGTCCAAGGCTCCAAACCAGCTCTGATATCTTATTAAATAATAGAAGGATGGGAAGGAACATGATTATTATGGGTATTTGGGTTCCCATGGTACCCAAAATGTCCTGTTTTTCTGAAGCTTCCACTTAAGGAGCTCCCATTTTCTCTTGATATGCTTGCTACTGGAAAAAAAAAAGGCAGACTTTCCACCTAAATTCTTGAAAAATGCTTCCCAGTTCCTCTTTTACCTACAGTTCCTGCTGGATCCAACCTTAGTGCAGCCGACATGAGACATTATATTCAACTTCTGGATTAAAAAACCCTCTAATTCGGATTTTCTTCTCTCACTTGAGTCAGGAAAAACAGACATAACCAAAAAAAGTGGTGTTTTCTTCAAGAGATTGAATCCTCATCCAGAAGACCCCCATGTGTTAAAAATTTATAGCTCCAAACCCTCCAATTAACACTATCCCCTATTTTTATGCCAGGTCACCAATTATTTCACTCAAGGGTTTAACTGATTTTTCCCTTAATGGCCTTAAAATTTCCTCTAGGTGTGACAATTTCCTATACACAGGCGTCACTTGCTCAGCAGGTTTGAATTCTATTTCAAAATATTTCAAAATAAATCCTTTAAAAATGTGGCAACACTGTTTTAGCCCTGTAAATCTCTTATTAGCAAGTTTTTGCAGTGGCATTTCTTAAAAATCAGCTTCTTAATGGGCTATTTTAAAATGAAAAAGTGTTTTCAGTTATTTAGCACAGAGAAGAAAACAGTTCCAATATTTTAAAGCCCCATGATGTGAATCTGTAGCCACAAATGGAGAGCTTGCATTTAAACCTGAGATATTTGGATGGGTTTTTGTCTAAGGCAACGATTATTTTGTGCTCTTTCCTCATTGTCTGGACAGCTTGGGTAATAAAAGAAATAATTTTAATGACTTACCCTTACTTGGCCAACAAAAGCATTGGCTTCCTCTTCCTGCACAGAGAGGTTTTTGGGCAGAAACATGTCAAAAACTGGTCCGTTGTCATTGACATCTGTCACCACGATATTGACTGTAGCAGTTGAGGTCTAGGCAGAAAAAGAACATTTTGAAGAAATTCTCTTTATTTTATAGCTTCCCAGGTGACAACCCTACTGTTACTTATTAGACAGAATCACAGGTAAGCAGATTATCAATTTTTTAGCATGCTTTTGTGAAAAAAGAAGCATTTCAAGAGTTTATTTGGAATTTTTAGAAGACAAAACAAGCTGAAGACTGACTCATATATTAGAAATGGATGAAAAATATCAGATATCTTTTCTTTTTTATACAGTATTTTAAGGATTTAAGGAGTTTTTGTTGTAAGTAGGGGGAAAATCTGGAAATATCAAAATTTGCAGAATGTGAAAAGGAAATTAGTGATTTATCAATCAAAATATGCCACAGTGATGAGTAACTGAGCTGATGAGGTGGCACAATCATCCTGTGTCACCCTCCTGTGTCATCCTTCCCCCACCTCACCCTCATGGTCTATTTTGCAGCCCAATTTTAGCATCCCAGGAGGTGGGAAAAGCAGAATTAACTGTATTTAATATAAAATGTCAACAAAATATGTCTGTGCTACCTGAGGAGATTTTCTCTCCTGATCAAACAGGTGGGGAGGGAAATACTTTGTTGGCTTGAGTCGCATCCCTTTTCTTTGCTCCCACAGACTGAGACCTCCAGACCAAAACCCCACGTTGTTGTATTTAATAAATTGTTGTGTTCAGTATATTGAATTCTAAATCAATTCATCCAACTCAGTGTCTTAAAGCTTAAATCTTAAATCTTAAATCTTAAATCTTTCTTGTGCCTTCTGATACTTTGCATCAAACTTCACTGAGGGAAATTTGGGCCCTCCTGGCCAGAGAGCCCTGGAGGGGCTGGAGCGTGTCCAGGGCAGGGAACGGAGCGGGGGAAGGGGCTGGAGCCCCAGGAGCGGCTGAGGGAGCTGGGAAAGGGGCTCAGCCTGGAGAAAAGGAGGCTCAGGGGGGCCCTTGTGGCTCTGCACAACTCCCTGACAGGAGGGGGCAGCCGGGGGGGGTCGGGCTCTGCTCCCAGGGAACAGGGACAGGACAAGGGGAAACGGCCTCAGGCTGGGCCAGGGGAGGCTCAGGTTGGACAGCAGCAGGAATTTCTCCATGGAAAGGGTGGTTAAGCTTTGGGACCAGCTTAAAAGGGGAGTGGTGGAGTCCTCATCCCTGGAAGTGTTTAAAAAGTGAGAAAAGTGGCACTTTGCAGTCATGGTTTAGTTGCAAGGTGGTTCCTGGTCACAGCTTGGACTTGATGACCTCGGAGGTTGTTTCCAACCATAACAATTCCATGATTCCATGAAATGTTTATGACAAGACAGTCAAAGCAGTTACACAGTGGAGATGTGACCCCAGAAGAAACCCCTTGCTTTAGGCACAACAAACCTGTTCAAAAGTGGCACCTCACAGGCTTCATAAAGAAACCTGCAACCATCTTCCCTTAACAAAGACCCCAAAAACAGCAAAATAAAAAAACAAAGAAAAAACCAAACCAAACCAAAACCCCAACCAAAAAGCCCGAATGGAGACCTGCATCTTTTGATGCACTACTGGTGCTGGAATCAGGTTCTTCCCAGCTCCAGACGCAGCTGGTATATTTGCATGAGACCCCAAAAGCTGCCTAAAATAACTCCTTTCTACTTAAAAGGTCCCAAATCCAGAGGATTTTGAACCAAGCCAGCACAAGGTTCTTCCAGGCTGGCAGCTTCTGCTTGGTGAGCCCCAGTTATCTGCTCATTGTTCCCGAAACTGCCATTCTCACCTTCCATTTCTGTAAGGAAAATGCACTTTCTACCCTGTTGTCCACACAAAAGCCACTCCAGAATGTTTGCTCTGCTGTGATACACACTGAATGTAAATCAGCTTTTCTGAAGGTAACTCAATTCCATGAAATTCAGGGAAATAAACACCCTCACATTTAATAAACTGAGGCAACATGGTGTTAAATAACAATGGCTCAAGGCAGGAATTCCCATTTGGAAAAGATTTCTTTTCATTCCAGATAATTTTCACAGGCCATGGTTGATCATCTGCAGCATCTCTTCTCTTTGAGATGATTTCATGGGGAGAAAGACAGGGAAGAAGGAAAAGAAACATTTGGAATTGTTTCCCAACTCTTATCTAAGGATTTTCAGTATTTTTCACATTCCTGGCCATTCTTTACTCATCTTAAACACCCTCCCTGCCAGCCAACCCATCCAGGCCAGTGCTCCCCTTGTTGTGTTTAAATATTCACTTCTGAATTTAAAAGGCAAGATTTTTGCAATGAAATAATATTTTGCAAGGGAAAAAAAACCACCTTATTGAGATGGCAAATAGGAAAACTAGTTTGGAAAATGTTACAAAATCTTCTTGCTAAACTCACAAGGATGCTGAAATAAGATCCTGTAAGAAGAGCAACATTTCAAGTAATCCTTGTTTTTATATTAGTCACAGTTTAGAAAATCATCAGATATGAGTGAATTCAGAATTCCCTGTCATAAGACCAATATTTCAAATAATCTTCCTTTTTTATTAATCACAATTTAGCAAATGATCAAAAGTGGCTGACACCACAAGGAGCATTCAAAGCAGACTCTGGGTTAGCAGCAACACCCCTGGGTTTTCTTCCTTAAAATCAGTAACAGACTCTGAAACTGAGAAAGGAAATGGGAATACTTCAAAATCTCCCTATCTCACCAGAATACAGGAAACAATTGTTATCTCACTGTTATCTCAGCAATGTCCACCTCCAACATGAAGTGGGAGTCACCTGTGTGTCTTTGAGAGCAGCACTTCTCCCATTGCCATCAGGAAGTGCCGTGATCAAAGATTATTAACCAAAATCAGCGTTTTTACATCCCCATTAGATGGCTCCAAAGGTTTGTTGAAACTCCCAGCCTCAGGCTGATGTGCTGTTCTGATATAGCCTTTGACAACCAGAATGAATTACAGGGGCTTCTCCAGAAGTGCAGCATGGAGCAGGATGGGGAACATCATCATCATCCCTGCTGGGAATCAGGAAACAGTCACCAGACACCAAAATCTGATTGACTAAATAATCATTGCCCCTGTTCAGGGGTAAACCAGAATCTCTTTTCAGCCTGACACTGGATCAGAAAATACAGAAGGGTGGGCAGGCCCTGGCACAGGGTGCCCAGAGGAGCTGTGGCTGCCCCTGGATCCCTGGCAGTGTCCAAGGCAAGGCTGGACACTGGGGCTTGGAGCAGCCTGGGACAGTGGAAGGTGTCCCTGCCCATGGCAGGGGGTGACACTGGATGGGCTTTAAGGTCCCTTCCAACACAAACTGTGCTTCCATGGTTTTTATGTGACCTTTCACCATCCCAGGCTGCTCCAAGCCCCAGGAGCAATTCCTTCCCAATATCTCATCCATCCCTGCCCTCTGGCAGTGGGAAGCCATTCCCTGTGTCCTGGCACTCCATCCCTTGTAAGGAGTCTCCCTCCATCTTCCTTGGAAAGTGAATTCACAAATTTCTTAAAGAATTATGAAAGGTTGCTGAGGTTTGTAGAGGATGCTAAAAGAGGCATTGAAACAGCAAAAAAAGCTCTTCACAAATATTTCCATTTAAATACCACTGAAATCCTTTTGGTTCCCCAAAATAATGACAGACACCTAATTCACAAGGTTTGCCGTGGATACTCCTCATGCAATTCCAACACAGGAAAGTTTAAAAACTGCTTTGGCTGGTTTAAAAAGAGGCTTTTCTACAACAGAATCATCAAGCAGGGTTTGGAAAGGAATCCTAAAGCTGTTCCTGGAAATTCAACCAGGGAAAAAACAATCTCAGCCTCATATCAGGCATTTTCTATTCATTACTGAAGTAACCCTGCCTTCTTCTCTTTTATAATAAACATAACTCAAACAAAAGATCCACAGCAGCAATTTATATCTTTCTTAGGGGCCCTCAAATAGTTCTTACATAGATAATTCTTCCCTAAGCAATAATTGTAAAATTTACATTGCCTGCACAAATCCTAAGGATGCCAGGCCCTGATAAATGTTACGGATGATAAATTTGAAGGAAATTCCACTTTGTTCTTATTTTATTTGTGCTTTGTCATTTAAATTGAAGTTGGGAATTGATGAGAGCATTCTATGCCTTGGAGAGGAAACATTCTTAGCTCTGATGTCGAGCAAGTTTATTAATTTGGACAAACTCTAAGACAAACCTGTCATGTTGAGAGAGAATTAGTTTGCAAATAATAAAATTGGAGGCAAAGCCCTTATTTGCTCAAAAAAGAAATGGTAAATAATGCTGTTGTTCTACATATCAGGATTTATTGACAATCATCTCAAGAAAACTGTATTTGAGTGGTGATAGAATTAACAATTCCATGATTCTATTTTCAGACCTTTCTTTCCTTCCATGAGAAGTTTGAAAGAAGTATCTCCCGGCCCTCTCCACCTCTCCAAGCTATGAAGAGGAAATTGTCAGCTGGACTGCAAAGAAATTTTGGAGAGCAGACCCTGAGGTGAAGGGAAGGGTAATTCTGGAGCTTGTCAATAATTACACTAATGAGAAAAAATTTCAATAAGCCTGGAGATGAGACAAAGAGAAAAACTGTCAAAACACCAAAATAAAGCCCAGACGGAAAGCTCCTAAAACAAAAAGCGCTCACACATCCCAAAAGATAACAGGAAATATGAGTACTTCATAGGGAAAGGAAGAGAAAATCATGGACACTGAAGGAACATCCTTGACAAACACATGGAATTGTTTAGGTTGGAAAAGCCCTCTAAGACCACCGAGTCCAACCCTTTCCCAGCACCGCCAAGGCCACCCATGTCCCCAGGTGCCATATTCATATGGCTTTGAACATCTCCAAGGATGGGGACTCCACCACTGCCATGAGTGCCTCTTCCAAGGCCTGAGCACCCTTTCCATGGAGAAATTCCTGCTGCTGTCCAACCTGAGCCTCCCCTGGCCCAGCCTGAGGCCGTTTCCCCTTGTCCTGTCCCTGTTCCCTGGGAGCAGAGCCTGACCCCCCCCGGCTGCCCCCTCCTGTCAGGGAGTTGTGCAGAGCCAGAAGGTTCCCCTTCAACTTCCTCTTAATGGGAACTTATTCATTTGTATCCCTTATTTAGGAATTACAATCTGCTCCAAATCTTGGATTGAAAACTGTGATCAATCTCTTGCTTTATGAGAATTCCTTTATTCACCCCTTCCCTTTTAGTACATGAAATCAAAGCCTTTATAGGGAATATTATCCATGCTAAGCCACACAAGCACTGAAAGTTTGGGAGGCTCCTAAAGATTACCCTTATAAAAGAGCTGCTGCAGGAAGAAAAGCCCTCTCTCCAAGAGGAGGAAATCTGGCTGGACAAATTCCTCTCGTGCAAACTGGAATTCACAGATCAGCTGGAATTTGTAAGGATTTCTTATACAAAATACAGAACTTGCCAGGAAAAGAACAATAGGCAGTGTCTCTAATTACAGCTTGGAAATAAAATAATTTGAGAAGTTCTTTTAAGGAGGAAGATCAAATCATGGATCTGTGTATATTGTTCCCTTTCATGTATCTAGGAATATTTCTTCTTGCTTCTTTCTTGCTGGATAATGGAATTTGTGTGAAGTAGAGACAGGTAATATTCCAATGAGTAACAGAAAAATTACTGTAATTAATGAATTCTCTGTCTGCTACTCAAGAAGTAAATCTTTGTTTAAATTACCTTGATCCAAGGCTATCTGTTTGCTCTAAGGAAGGGAATTAATTCAAGTGTCATGGGAGACAGAGGCTCAGAATTATTAATGATCTTCTAAGATGGCCGAAATCCCCAAATCTGACTTCCAGGATTAAAAACAATGCACTGAAATCACCGAATTCTGGAATGGTTTGGGTTGGAAGGACCTTAAAGCTCGTTCAGTGCCACCCCCTGCCATGGGCAGGGACACCTTCCACTATCCCAGGCTGCTCCAAGCCCCAATGTCCAACCTGGCCTTGGAGATTTCCAGGGATCCATGGGCAGCCACAGCTTCTCTGGGCACCCTGTGCCAGGGCCTGCCCACCCTCCCAGGAGGAGATGAGGCTTCTTTACGTTCCCTCAGTTCCCTGTGGTTCCCACGACTTTTCAACTGTTGCTTCTTCCCATGACCTTCGAGGAATAGCAGAGCTCTGCATCCAGTTTGATCCCTGCCCTCAGTGCCCAGAGCACTGGGTTCTCTCTCCTAAGGGTCTGATGGTACCTCTGTCTCCTCAGGAAATGTGGCCCCAAACCAGTCCTGGCCTCTGCAGGGCTAAAACGATCCCTGCTTTTTCCTGAGTGTTCATTGCAGAAGGAAGGGGCACAGTCAGATTAAAGGGGTAGATCTTGGACTCATGGCTTTCAGAGAAACCCTCCCAGAGCCAGGTCACCTCTGATCTTCCCTATCCAGTGAATCTTTGGATATACCCTGAACAACTGGACAGACAACAGCTTCTCCTGGACTTCCAATGGCCTTTGGTGGCCTGATGGTTGAGTCTTCTAAGACAAAAAAAAAAGAGTCTGAACCCTGCCAATAATTTCTGAGTACCCCAAAGTGACCAGGACCACGACACACCCTTGTGCTCCTTTCACCATGTTAAAAAGGGAACTTAGAGCTGGAGGTTGGGAACACCCCCTGGATGCCTGATAACTTTTAAGAGCACCTAATTCCTAATTCCTGAATGGATTTATAAACTAGGCACTGAGCTGCTCTGCTTTGCCAGGCAGAAAATCCCACTTCTGCAGTGCTGGCTGAATGTTTTCAGGATGAGACGTTTGTATTTGGAGGTTGAAATTGCCCTTATATCACACAAGACACGCTAAGAAAACACAATGGAGCTCCTGTTTCATCTCTCTAAATCAACTGCCACACACAAGCCAAAAATCAAGAGCACAGAAGGCTTTTTCTTTCTTCTGACAAAAGCCATATGTATTTATTTCAGACTTCTCCCTCTGAAAGGTGAAGACAGGAATTCTCTCTTGCCTTGGGAATGCATCCAAACACCCCCCCAGTTTGTGAACACAACTTGAGCTTGGAATGTGTTTTTTCCTTCACACGCCACTCTGCCCATCTACAGCTAAAAGCTCACTACTTGGGAAATAAAAGCATTTTTCTCCCTTCTCAATTAATGCATCCTTAATTGTTTGTTATGTCGGATTGTTAATGGTGACAGGTCGTGTTTTCCCAGGAAAAGCCACAAGCCTGTTAATGCTCCGGGTCATAACTCAGAACAACAATAATTTGAGAACTGTAGCTGAGCATTTTAAGCAATTGAGAGCATTCCAAGGCAGGGAACAGTGATGGAAGGGTGGCAGCCAGGCCACCCCACTCCATGGAAAGCCGTGGTGCTGGGTGAGGGCATAAGTGGCTCTGGATTAATTGTGATGGAATTAGCAGTCCCCCAAAGTCAAATGGTGTCACCATGACTGTCACCACACCACATGATCAGTTAAATCAGCCTTGGGGCTTCAAAAAGAGAAACCTCAACTACTCAGTGCCACAGCAGTGTTGTCAAACATCTCTAAGATTAAACATTTGGTAACGAGACAGAAAAAGGAGCAAGAAAAAAAGCCAAAAACCTTAAAACCCCCCAAAAATTCAGGTGTGTGGGATCACAGATTTTCCAAATGCAAAAATGAGCTCAATGAACTTCATAGATGATGTTGATGATGATGGTGATGATGGGGGTTGGATATAGATTTCTCTAAAGAACATCAGGGATCAAAAGGAGAACCAATATCATGTTGTATCCTTGTACTACTCCAATATCCCATGGATTTTAGGGCAGGCACAGAGCACTGGCCTGCCCTGGTGGCAGCTGTGGAGGAAAAAGTCCAGTCCCTACAAGATGAAGAATACAGAAACTGGTGGGTTTGGAAAGCAAATAGCGAGATGTCTTCTCCAGTATGAGAGGAAACAGCCTCGAGTTGTGCCAGGGGATGTATAGCTTGGATATTAAGGAAAATTTCTTCCCCAAAAGCATTGTGAAACACTGGAACAGTTTCCCAGGGAAGCTGTGGAGTCCCCATCCCTGGAAGCGTTCAAGATACGTGTGGATGTGACACTTGAGGACATGTTTAGTGGTGGAGCTGGCTGGTGGTTGGATTTGATGATCTCAGAGGTCTTTTCCAACTTTAGGGATTCTGTGATCTCCATAACTACGGGAAAGGCATCCAGAGGAAACGCTGCTCTGAAAAACTGGGGCTGGGGATGCTGGACCCCAAGCAGAAGGACAAGCTCATGTGGGAGGTGTCCTGCTGTCCTTCAAACTCCTGGAGATACCAGAATGGGAAGAAAGATGCATTTTAACGTGTCTCCCTGGGCCAAGGAAGATCCTGTCAGGGCTGGAGATGCCCAACGAGCCTTGCTTATCTCCATGGAAAAAAACATCCCTGGTTTTATGAGAACAAGAGAGTCATCACCTTGAGACAGAAAGCTTTCAAAGCAGCCTGGGATAAATTTCTTCCTGAAAGCATCAACAATTTCCAAGCATAGCAACCTTTCCCAGCTGAGGTATTTCAGCATTTTATACACTATTGTTTAAAAATTCATGAGCAGAAGTTTTGCCCCTTTGCTTTCATGTCATAACGGCTAAAAAAATCTTTGTTCACACAGTTTGGCTGGGAAATATTGTGGATGATGAAATTCTGGAGTGCTGGTCCCAGTTTCTAAACCAGGATCACTGGGTAAAGTTACAAACACTGAACTTAGGTGAGTATGAAAGACCAATAAAAATGTTTCCTTTTTTGCACTCTGTGAGGGCTTTTTGGGCATCTTTATACTTGAAAGGTATGGATTAAATAACTACAATTAAATTGTCACTGCTTGAGGAATAGCAGCTCTTGAGATCCCGTGCAACTGGAATTTATCTGGTGAACCTATGACTGTTGTTCACAAAGCCAAGCCACAAAAACATACAAATGCCAGTTTCCATGTTTTAACTGAGGAGGAAAGTTCTCCTGGACTGGGTTTGTGTGGCAAGGTTCTGGTAGTGAGGGCTTATAGGGGTAGATTCTCTGAGGAGCTGCTGGAAGCTCCAACAGACCCAACTCTGGGGAATCCAGGATGGACCCGCTGCTGGCCAAGGCAGAGATGGTGGTGATGCCTCTGGGATAACTGATTTAAGAAGAAAAAAAAGTCATTGTGCAGTTTTAATTGTGGCCAGAGAAGAGCAGGGTGAGAGCGTGGAAAAGGAACAGTTCTGCAGACACCCAGGGCAGGGCAGGAGGAGGGGCAGGAGCTGCTCCAGATGCCAGAGCTGGGATTGCCCTGAGATTCTGTGGGGAAGCCCACGGGGAGGCAGCTGTGCCCCTGCAGCCCATGGAGGCTGCAGAGATCCACCTGCAGCTCCTGCAGGAGCCCACACCAGAGCAGGGGGATGCTGAGAGAGGTGGGAAGCCCACGCTGGAGCAGGAACTTGTGGATCCATGGAGAGAGAAGCCCATGCTAGAGCAGTTTTGCTGGTAGGACTTGTAACCTATGGGGGACCCACGCTGGAGCAGGAACTTGTGGATCCATGGAGAGAGAAGCCCATGCTAGAGCAGTTTTGCTGGTAGGACTTGTAACCTATGGGGGACCCACGCTGGAGCAGCCTGTTCCTGAAGGACTGACCCCATGGAAGTGGATCCACATTGGAGCAGTTCGTGAAGAGCTGCAGCCCATGGGATGGACTCATGCTGGAGCGGCTCATGGAGGACTGTCTCCTGTGGGATGGACCCCACGCTGGAGCAGGGGAATGACTCCGACTCCTCTCCCTCAGAAGGAAACAACATGAGCAGCACAAACAACAGGAACCCCCATTCCCTTTTCCCTGTGCCACTGGCAGGATGGAGGGAGAGCCCAGGAAGGAGGGAGGGGTGGTGGGAAGATGTTCTTAAGATTTGTTTTACTTCTCATTACCCTGCTCTGATTTTGTGGGTAATAAAATCAATCAATTTCCCCAAGTTGTTTTGCTCGTGACAATGTTTAGCGAGGGATCTCTCTCTGTCCTTATCTCAACTCCAGACTCTTTCCTTATATTTTCCTTCCCTGTCCAGCTGAGGAGGGCAGGGATAGAGCAGCTTTGGTGGCATCTGAGCAGGGTTAAACCACTACATCTAATTGAAAAAAACCCTACAGCAATAACAACAAAAAACCCCCCACACCACTGAAGTCTTTTTCCCTTGAATGCCTTTCAAATTAAAAAAAAAAAAACAAAAAAAACCCCAAGCAAATACAGCAGATAAAATCCAAAAGCTGACTTTAAGTAGGTTTGACTCTAATAGCTGGTTTCATGTTGGAGGGAAAGGGATCAGGTTGGATATGTTACCAGCTAAAATATGTTAATGGGATTTAAATGACATTGTACCTGCCTTGGGAATTAATTTTGGGATTTTAGGCAAACTGCAGCAAGGCATCCGGTGACATCACCTGTTTTCCACAGGCACTAATGGAATTGTTCACAAAAAGCAGAACTGGATGACAAGCAGCAGGTGAATGAGCTTGGGGAGCAGTGGCTTTGTAATTGTAGAAATATTTTTTTTTCTAAAAAGACACTGTTGCTTCCTGCTACAAACTAGTTAAAAAGCAAAATTCCTCCATGAAATGGCACTGACTGCTTGGATCAAACATCCGTGTCCTCAGAAGGGTTTGGCACAGTACCAGCTGGGAACTTTGAGGGACTCCTGCCCCTCCTCCAGGAGGAGCCTGTCAAACAGCAGGGAGTACATCCAGGAGAGCTGCAAATCAAGGGAATTGTGCAAAGACACAAGGGAGCCTGGCAAAGCACACCCACTGTTTCCTGGCATGGAAAAGGCCTGGAGATTTAATGGCTTGGTTGAGGCTGCCTTGTTTCATCCATTTGTTTGTAAAATGAAAGCCAAGGAGCTTATCCCGCCTTATTTGTAATCGTGGCAAGCTCAACTCTTAACCCTTTCCAGCTGCTGGCACCAGAAGCTTTGGTCAACTGAGTTCTATTGCTGGATAACCTTAAGAAGAAAGGTACCCCACTACTTACAGGACTGCAGAAAGCAGCTACAGGCAGGTAAGGGACAGTGATAAAATCCCCAAACCAGGCAGAGGGAACAAACTCAAGCTACAGAGTGTGCCCATGTTTCACCCTGAGAACAACTCACACACAGCTGCAGCTGCAAAAATTCCAGGGAAAGAAAAATCTGGTATGGAATCATAAGAGTCACGGAATCGATGAGGCTGGAAAAGATCTCCAACCAGATTATCAGATTATCAAATCCAAGCTGTGACTGATCCTCATGCCAGAGCACTGAGTGCCACCTCCAGCCCTTCCTTGGACACCTCCAGGGATGGCGACTCCAAACCTCCCTGGGCAGCCCCTGCCAATGGGATTGAGAGAGGAAAGGAGATAATGAGATAGGAGGGGGTGGATTTTGTTGTTGCGGCGAGTAACAAGAACTTCAAGAGGTGTTCAACAGCCCAGTCCAGGGACAGCTCTAAAGGAGCCCTCCACGGTTTATTTGGGGTGGTTTTCCCAGAGCTGAGCTTCAAACACCATATCTCAGCTCACATACAACTATTTTCTGCTAAGCAGCATGCCGTGATTAACAGGATTTCCTTTCAAAACCCCAACTATCACCTTCAGAATGTTGGCGTTAATCTGCTGGCCACTTAATCCCAGGGCAAAGCGAATGAATCTCTCTCTAGATGAAAGGAAGAGCAAGGAGCTTTTCAGGCCCCTTTTTTTACACTCCAGAGAGTATTTCAGGAGCATAACATAGCCTGAACCAACCTGCAAGTCTTTAATTTGCATCTTCGGATTTCCCAGCTGGAAGTTTGAGATCAAAACCACTGAATTTACAGCTGTGAGAGCAGTTCAGGAGGAACAAACCCACAAGTATTAAGATGAATTACCAAAAAAACTGTAACCAGATTATTGGTGGAAAAGGTGTAGACTCTGTTATAATTACTCCATGTTGCCACTAAATTGTACAAAGGCTGTAAACTTCCTCAATATTTTGGGGTGTGTAGGGAATTTCTGAGTAAATCCTGAGCAGCAAGGCAAAGCTTGTAAGGTGAAGAAGCTAAAAAGAGCATGAGATAGAAAAAATAAACGAGATTTTCTTCTGCCACAATGAGCACAGGTCCAAATCCCAGAATTTTCATGATCACTCTGTCGCCACATGTTAGAGATGTCTCTTTCAATCTCAAAGCCTTCTAGAATAGCCCAGGTGATGCATTCATGTTATTTATTAATTATTATAGCTATTATTTTAGATCTGCCCTTATACACAATGTCAGATGTGCAGAGATTTCTCCCCCATCTGTGCTATTATTCCACGGCAGATCTGCTGCATTCCCAGGTACCTTGCACAGTCCAGCTGCAAACTTTCAGGAAAAATAATTCCATTGCCTCTGCTTGATCAAGAAACACATATCCTTAAATAGTTCACCATTTTATAATATGAAAATTAAAAAAAAAAATCACCATTTTGTTATATTAAACACAAGTGTCAGCAGCAGTTCGTGGAGTTGGTTGTGGGGTCATGGATCAGTGCAAACATGGAAGACCTGGAGATAGCTGCTGATAAAAAAATGGCTATTTGTGGAGAGCAGTGGCACTTTTCCAGATTTTTCTGGAGAGCTGGACAGTCAGTTGTGGAAAAGGGCTCGATGAAGTACAAATCATTACTACAGCTTCCACATCTGGGAGAAGGGAAGAAGAGGAGCAGGTATTTCACAGCGCAGAGAAGAAATAAATGATGAATATCTGTTTTCTTAGGTTACAATGCAAAGGTATCTTAGGTAACCAAAGGTATGTATTCTATCACCATCTTCATAAGCTGTTAAAGCAGGTGGGGCAGTGTTCCTTATCTCCTTCGTGACTCATCCCTGATAACTCCCTCTGGGGAGATATATTCTGCTAATGGCCCATCAAGTCTCACTGCATGACTCATAAAATTACATCATCCCATTGTGAGATGCTCTGCCCCAGGGGGGAGGAACCAAGCATTCCTACCTGGATATAATCTGAGGTTTGGAACACCACGGGGGCACTACCCACTGGGTTCCCAGAGGACAAGAGCTCTATAATCACCCCTGGACCTCCAGAGAAGGACCAGACTTTACTACAGGATCACTGCTTCAACAGAATCACATCCATCACTCCAACAGGACTGCAGCCACCATTTAATCGGACTGCTGCTACCACCCTGACCAACAGGGTGTCAGGCTGTACTCTGACTCTGTCAGTTTAAGCCAGTGTTTCTGTACTATTGCCTTATCTTAATTTTCCTATTAAATTGTAATTCTGACTTGGGATCTCCCACTGGTTTGCTTTCAAACTAGTACATCTGTGAATATACAAAATCTTGGCTGTTAAAGAATGACACAAAGCAGTGAAATCCCTTTGTCCATGACCAAAGGCAGTGACCCACATGCTTCACCCACACTAACCAGAGGAAAAGTGTCCCAGATTTCAGATATTTTTGGTCAAGATCCATGAAAAACACACAACAATCAGACCACGTGGAGGTGGCCAGTGCTGTCCAGATCTCCAGGACACTCACCCCGCCGGGTCTGCCGTCCGAGGCAGTGACGATGAGGATGTAGCGGTCAGTGCTCTCTCTGTCCAGGGGCTTTCCCAAGGCCAGCAGGCCAGAGCTGGGAACGAAACAAAACCAGGACATGTTACCAGGGCAGCTGGGAGAGGTCTATGAGCACCTGAGCTCCACCACCTCACTCACACCATGGCTCCCCTTTGGAGGAGCTTTTAAGCTTTCTGTGGGTGAAGGCCAAGAAAAACCGTGAGCCAATTCCTAATGCTCTCCACTTGGATACAGGAATAATCTTGGATTAAAACATCAGCCTAGTGAGACAAAAGCTAGAGCTGCACTGAACACAGCACCCTGATTTGTTCCTGCTGCACTTTAGCTATTTACTTAATTATCAAAATCTATTTATTTAGTATTTTTACTATTAGTGCTGCAGTAAATGAGAAGAGAGAATGACAATCACTGAGGAGTCCTGATATCCAGCAGGACTGAGCAGGAAACTCTGGGAATACAACACACACAGACTTCAGGGTGAGTCTCCTCAGGGAGAAGCTTCTGGGGAAAGTTAAACATTGTGTAACTTCAGAGTAAGTGCTGCAAGTATCCCCTAATAATGAAATATTGCTGTAGGCACAAGGGTTGTGGAAAACAAATCCCAGAACGGTTTGGGTTGGGAGGAACCTTAAATCCCATTCAGTGCCACCCCCTGCCATGAGCACGGACACCTTACACTATCCCAGGTGCTCCAAGCCAGGTCCAGCCTGGCCTTGGACACTTCCAGGGATTTGATATCTTATGATTATTGAAGCCCATTTTAAAAGGAAAACAAAAGAAGGGTTAATTGGAAGCCACATAAAACAAGGTTTGAAAACATTGCAAATTCCTGTAATTGATGACAAATAAAATATTTGGATTTATTCCTCTGATCTAATTCCCTCCTTCCTGGTGGAAGCCACCCAGAGGAACAAGAAGACCTCACTGCAGAGTCATTACTTTTGTGATAGGAAGGATAATGAAGGCACAGTGTGGACAATCCTGCCTAAGGAAGCTCAACTCTGCTTAACTGAGCTGGCACCAGAGCCCTGAGCTGTCTCAAAGCTCCACATTTCATCTCCAGGATTTTGGTGCCAGCTGGAACCTGGGCAAGACTGTGACAAAGTGACACCTCTCCTAAATCCACAGGGTATTTAAGAACTATGGATCCAGGATGACAGTGATCCTGGGCAGCTTCTCCCATGGAATTCCACCAAATATCTTAAGAAAGGTGGAACACCACAAGATTTTGCAGCTGGGATCTGGAGATCCTGTGACTTCCCATGTTCTATTCCATTGCCAGTGGATGAGTCAGACACAAACAGTGGTCAGGCAAAGCTCTAAATTTTATTTGCTGTACCCACATTTGATGTTTAGGACCCAGAGCATGAACAGTGACTTGTGCAGAGGTTTTATTAAAACAGAAAATCCAAACCAAAGCACAGATGTTTTATTTAATATTAATCCTCCTCCAATTGATCAACATATTTCAGTATCAGGGGAAAAAAGGCAAAAGGTTGAAGGAAACTTGGCACAAACCCTTTTCCAAAGGAACAGGAAGCAGAAAACACTTCCAGGAGCTCTTTCTTTTTACCATGAGGTGCCAGAGCAGAGCCGAGCACTGAACCCCAAACGAGCTCAGACTTGTGGGGGCTGCAAGGCTGGGGGGGGTCAGGCCTCCCAAGGGTCCCAGAGGATGGGGATGGAGGGGTGGAGCAGGAATTCCAGCTGGGAATTCATCAACACACCACCTTTAACTGCTTGGCTTCTGGGTATGGCCACCCTGCTCACATCCCAAGCTGGACAACACATGGATCTAGATTCCAGAGGATCTTCATGCCAGGAGCTGGCCTGGATTTCCACAGGTATTTTTAAGCCTCTCTGGTGTGGAGAACTGCCAGGAATTTTATGGTCTAGTGTGAAGGGTGCTGTGATAAGCAGGGACTATTGAAACAGCAACTCACTGAGGGACCCCTTTGGAACATCTCTCATGTAACCAGGTGGGATTATTCATGTTTAAAGTACAAAAATGGTGCTTTACTATCACTGTGACCCCCCTCTTTGGAGCATCTCTCATGGAGCCAGATGGGATTATTTACCTTCTAAACCAACAAATGGTACTTTACTAACACTGCAATCCCCCTTCGGAGCATCTCTGATGGAGCCAGGTGGGATTATCTTGGTTAAAATAAAAAAATGGTGCTTTACTATCACTGTGACCCCCCTCTTTGGAGCATCTCTCATGGAGCCAGATGGGATTATTTACCTTCTAAACCAACAAATGGTACTTTACTAACACTGCAATCCCCCTTCGGAGCATCTCTGATGGAGCCAGGTGGGATTATTCATGTTTAAAGTACAAAAATGGTGCTTTACTACCACTGTAACCCCTCTATGGAGCATGTCTCATGTAGCTCTTGTAGATTATCCAAGTTCTAAAGGTGCCAGAGGAGGTCAGGCTGAGTTTCTCCACATTAAGGAAAGGGTTGCTTGCATCACTTGGGCAGGAATCCATATAAAACTGCAATCCCAAGCCATGGATAACACCAGCAGCCCAACATCAACCCCTGCTCTGGCCACCACGGTGAAGGAAAGTGTCCCCTCTCCAAGCTGTCCCTTCCCTCACCTGCCAAGTCTCTATCAGTCCTGGTGGACGACAGCACCAGCACCTCTTGGGATCTTCAAGGCTTTATTTCCATAGTTTCCTGAAGGATTTGATTCTCCATGAATGGGAGATTTATCACCCAGAGCTCACTCAGAAAGTACAAACCTGTCTCAGGAGGCTTGGGTGTTCAGGTTCACAATCTCTCCCTCACACCAAATTAGAATTACTTTGCACCAGGAATTAATAAGCCCCAGGTTACTTTTGTCCCATCATTTACTGTGAGAAGTCAGCTCACCACCCTCCCTTACTTTTGCAAGGAAAGGGATACTTTGGATTGCAAATAATAACTAATAACAGGTAAATAATACCTAATAATGGGTAAAATAAAGAAAAGGGTGGCGGGCCAGGCACAGACCAATCTGGTGTTTATAATTTCATAACAAACCCTTGCTTTTTCACTCTGTTTAAGTTGGAATTCAATTTAAAGACAGTACAGTTTTTAAATAATGCTCAGAAGGCTTTTCACTACAGGCCAAACCATAACAAGTCAGGAAATTAAAGTAAAAATTGTCCCTGTCTTAGGAGCTGACAGGTAAAAGGGTTTTAATTAATCCCTGGCCACTCTTTTAAATAGGATCTTTACACCTCAGTGAGTTTCCCCTACCTGAAGTGTTTAAAATTAATAAACAGTGGCCAGTAACAAACCCGAGTGGAATTTGGTTCCCAGAGCTCTCATCAATGGCTGAGAGCTCCTCGAAGGAGCAGCTGAAGGTGTCTGAGCACAACCCTTTTCTCTCAGCTCCCACACTCCCTGGAATGACACGTTCCAAATCTATTTTCCAAGGGTTTCCCACTTACCTTTGAGAGAGATTAAAAACTTGTTGAGGATCTCCATTCTCAATGAGGTATTTGATGGGGTCGCCCTCTCTATCAAAAGCCTTTAGGGAAGGAAAAAAGAGGATAAAATTCAGTCAGTGGCAAAGATTTCTTCTCTTCCCTTCCACGTAGAAACTGGGGGGAAAGTTTCCCACAGGGATGACACCAATCCCTGTTTCTAAGGCAACTCTGGTTATTGAAGGGCTACTCAGGATAAAGCTAGAGCACATCAGAACTCTTATGCTGCACAGAAATGACAATATCCTGAATACTGGATAATAATTACTATTAATTATTAGTAATTATCTTATTATTGAATTACAGCAACATCCAGCAGCATGAGTATGAAATTCAGGTTTTAATAATTTACTTCTATTTTTCTGCATCTCCACACTGATTAGACTGAACTTTTGGTTTCCTTTCTTCCCATTCTTCATTTCCATTTCTTATCCACGTCCCTCCTTCTGTTTACCAGAATCCCGATCTTTGGCTGATGCTCCACTGAGCTCCAACTGCAGCATTCGCCCTCCACAATAATTTGCTTTTTGTGGGGTGAAGATCAGGGTAAGACCTTTAAGAACAGACATTAACAGCACCAAAATGAGGATATTCCACCTATTAGGTGACAAAAAAATCCTTTCAAAAGTTGAATAAACTACTTTTGATGTCTCTCCTGGGGCCACTTGAGGCCAGAAGAGGTTGACCTTGCTCCTGTCAGGTTGTTGCTGTAGACAACAATCAAGGGCTGCATAGCTTTGAGTTGACCACCTAAAAAGCAGTTTTTGAGGTAAAAACCCGAGAAAAATAACAAAAAACCCAACTCAAACACCCCCCAAAATTCAGAGCAGAAGCACAAAGCATTTAAATGTGCAGGCAGAGCTGGGAATTCAGTAAGAAAACAACTTGGCTTAGCCAAATAAAAAATAGGGGCTAAGTCAGATGGAAGGGATCAGCACAAAGAAAGAGCAAGAAAAACCGGATGGGGATAAAGTCAGGAAAAGTCAAGGCAAAACTGGAATAGAAACAGGAGAGAACACCAAGGATAACAAAGAAATGTTTAAGCTACAGAAGGAACCTGAGGAATGGTTCAAAAAGCAGAAGAGATGATGTTGAGAAGATCAAAGAGGTAAAACTGCCCCTGTTCCAGCTCCAAGCGTAATTAACTGGGGCAAAACTCCAGCTGAGATCTGGGCAAGAGTCAGGCAGAGAAGACGTCCATAAATAGAGCATCTTTAAATCAGCTGCTGCAATTCAAGCCTGGTGAAGGCCATCCTAGTGTATAAAAAGGCTGGAGCCATCTAAAAGCCATCAGAGGTTTTTTTGAGAGGACAAAAATGCTGGAGGGCAAGCACAAGGTTCATCCTTTGTGGAGGAATGAGCTGGGAAATCACGGACCGGGCAGGTGGAGCGCAATTCCCAGAAACCCACAAATATCCAAATTTTTTGGAAGTTCCCTGCGATGCCAATATGCAGATGGATAACGCAGAGCTAAATTTCTCTAGAACAAAAGGATGCTGAAGCAATTTAATCTAATTTTCCAGAAGGATAACAGCTTTCCTGAGCAGGGCAGAAACCGTAGATCAATAAAGCAGCTGAACCATGGTGAAGGCTTTTCCCACTGCTTGATGGGATATTTTCCCAAAGGAGTTCTGACAATGCAGTCTCCAAATGGAAGGTGGGATTAAGCAAGTATTAAACCCATCATCAGAATGAAGGCCAGGCAGCAGCAGGCAGTGTTAGCACTGACTCAGCTCTGCACAGGTGTGTACAGCTCCTCCAGCACCAATCAATATTCCCGTCCACCACATCAATGCCAGACTGGGAAAATTGTTTATAAATTCCATGGATGGCACTGAGTGGCGAGAGGTGTGGGTGGAATTTGGATCTCCTTGGCCTGAAGCTATGAGCAGTCAGGGTCTGAGCCAAGAACACAAAATGCTACAAACACTGGAGGCAGCAAATGTGAGGAGCTGGCGTCTCTGAGGACTGGCCTTGATCCTAAATCACCAGAAACCTGTTGTTGCTCCTGTCTTTAGCCCTTTGTCCTCCTTTTCCCTTCCCTGCAGGGCATCCTGCCCTCCTTTCACATTAAGTCATCTCAGGGGTATCATTATGGTTTGCACTTGTTCGTAACAAGCCAGGGGGCTCTCAGAAAGCCAGAAAAATCAAAGATTGGCTGTAGTTGATTTCATTTTCCCCTTATCCCTACAGAAAATCCACCTTCAATCAACAAGCTTTAAAAAAACCAGGGGAAAAGGGAATCATTGTTTTTAAAAACTCCTGCTTTCTTTAAAAGCAAAGAACAGGAAGTTCTTACGTACAGAAGAAATCCACCGAAGGCAAGGGAGAAGAGCAGCCCATTCCTGATTTCTTCCAGATCAGTGGCATGGAGTGACTCCATAAATTGCACACAACAATTCCATGTTAGCTCCTTGTTCAGCACGTATCTGGACCCTGCTAACAGCCCTATTTGTTCTGCAGGCTCCCAGAAAAACGACAGCATTTGCATATTTTAATTAATAATGGCTGGCAGAACATGAAGCCATAAATGCCTCCCAGGCATGCAATAAACTCTGAGGTTTATTTACAAATTAATGCAGTGGAGATCGTTTAATATTGCATTAATCTCAAATGTTGTTAATTAAAACACCAGTCAAGACCAAGCGGGTACATTAGAAAATAAATAAGGGGATAAGAAAGCAATAACACCCTCCATCATCAGCATAAGAAATTTAATGGACAAGAAGAAAGTGAATTTTATTTTTCCAAAGCCTAAAGGGCAAATTTAAAGCAGCTGCATTTGCATTGTTACTGACCCTAATGTTTTGCAGATCTTCAGATTTGATAATGTGAGAATACTTGAAAAATTTTGCTGGCTCTCTCCAGGATTTTGTAATCCTCCTGCTGTGTGCAGAACTACCAAATTATTACTAAGAGAGAGCCATAAAAGCATAATTTCTTAATCTGCACCAGCCCAAACACTGACTGGATTGATAAGACTCAGGAAAAGAAACATCAGGGTGAAAATTTCCACATGAAAACACTTGTTCAATATTTGAGGCCTGGTGATGTTCCATATTATCAATGGAACACAGCCAATACCTTAAGGCACTGCTAGAATTCCACAAAAACCAAACCAAGATGGCTAATTGGGAACTTTCTGTTGCCTGGAAAAGGCAACACAGGACTTCAGAAGCTTAAATACTCAGTTTATGAATGTTTAAAATGTCCTGGTGGATTTTACACAGCAGGGACTAAAAGGAGATAAAAACAGAAATATGCTGCACACAGGAGAAGTCCTTTAATACAGATGGGGGGATTAATGCAGGATGAGGGAGCTGGACTTGGAATTGGGTTGGAAGGGACCTTAAAGCCCATCCAGTGCCACCCCTGCCATGTGCAGGGACACCTTCCACTGTCCCAGGCTGCTCCAAGCCCCAGTGTCCAGCCTGGCCTTGGGCACTGCCAGGGATCCAGGGGCAGCCACAGCTTCTCTGGGCACCCCGTGCCAGGGCCTGCCCACCCTCCCAGGGAACAATTCCTTCCCAATATCCCATCCAACCCTGCCCTCTGGCACTGGGAAGGCATTGCCCCTTGTCCTGGCACTCCAGACACTTGTAAAGAGTCCCTCTCCATCTTCCACATTTCAGGTTCAGGACTACCAGACCTGCAAGAGATTCAGTTCTGGACTAACCACCGAAGCTAAAGCCAAGCATATTTGGGATTTATCAAGTATTTTTCATAAAACCCAAGTTCACTGAGGCTGGAAAAGCCCTCCCAGCCCATGGAGTCCACCCTGTGCCCGATGCCCACCTTGTCCCCAGCCCAGAGCACTGAGTGCCACCTCCAGCCCTTCCTTGGACACCTCCAGGGATGGCGACTCCAAACCTCCCTGGGCAGCCCCTGCCAAGGCCTGAGCACCCTTTCCATGGAGAAATTCCTGCTGCTGTCCAACCTGAGCCTCCCCTGGCCCAGCCTGAGGCCGTTTCCCCTTGTCCTGTCCCTGTTCCCTGGGAGCAGAGCCCAACCCCCCCCGGCTGCCCCCTCCTGTCAGGGAGTTGTGCAGAGCCAGAAGGGCCCCCCTGAGCCTCCTTTTCTCCAGGCTGAGCCCCTTTCCCAGCTCCCTCAGCCGCTCCTGGGGCTCCAGCCCCTTCCCCAGCTCCATTCCCTGCCCTGGACACGCTCCAGCCCCTCCAGGGCTCTCTGGCCAGGAGGGCCCAGAACTGGACACAGCCCTCGAGGCCCCTCAGCAGGGCCAGCACAGAATGGGCTGTTTGGGGTTTAGTGAAACATTAAAGCAGATTATTCCATTGGAGCTTCACTTTCCAACCACATTTAAGTCCCATCAAATCCTTCAATACTAAAACTTGCCAAGAGCTTTTCTGCCTCCAAAGAGATCCCTCAGGCCCTCAGCCACAGATTCCAGCACCTGTCAAGGAAACACAAATGTTCCTATTTCTCAGCATGCTCCTGGCTCCTGTTCCTCTTTGGGGCTTCCAACCCCAAGTGTCTCCCACTGGGGAGGAGAAGGCTCCTGAACAGCCTGGCCCTTCCACTCCTCCCTCCCTGCAGACCCCACAGCCGTGCCAGGAGTTAATTGGCAGCACTGAGCTAAATGAGCCATCCTCCTTCAGCACAGGTGACTGTAGAAGCTTAACCAGCCGGAATAATCCCAGTCTTTCAGCAGGAACCCATTTTAGCAGGAGCCTTCCTATCCACCTGCCTCAGTGAGTTAATTAGAGCTCCTTTATTTCACTGCTGCTAAACACAGCATTAAGTAAGTTCTGATCCCTCAAAAAAAAGCCTCAATAAAGAGTTGCCATTTATCTCCCTATTTTGCACTGCTGGTTTTTGGGCAGCACACAATGCAGTAAATAAGGAACAGTAAATAAGTGAGGAGAAAACTGATGTTTTAACCATTAATGCAACAAGGGGAGGTCTAGTCCTGGTGCATGAAGGTGAGGGAGGCTCCTGCTCCTGGACCTGGCCAGAGACTGTTGCATGATCCCTGATCCCAGGGCACAAGGTCCCCCTGATGCTGGGCCTGGCAGCACTGGGATCTCTGCTCTCTCTCTCAGCTTGTTTTCACACACACCAAGGGGAAGAAGTATTGTCAGGCATTTTGCAAAATTGACAGGCTAGGGAAGGCAAATTGACAAAAGTCTCGCTGAAATTCCTCATGATTGAGGTGCTGAAGCTCCTCTGATCCGCTGGCAAATACATAGCGAGATTTTAACACAAGAAAACACAGGCCTGTCAAGTTTTCAGCCACTCATGGATTTTTTAAAATTTTTAAAAATATGATTACCACAGAATCACAGAATCCCAGAATGGTTTGGGTTGGGAGAGACTTTGAAGATCAACTCATTCCATCCCCTGACATGGGCAGGGACACTTTCCACTATCCCAGGCTGCTTCAAGCCCCATCCAGCCTGGCCTTGGACACTGCCAGGGATCCAGGGGCAGCCACAGCTTCTCTGGGCAGTGCCCTTTGCAGCCTGTAGCACCTTTTGCCATATTTAAATAAAAAAAAAGGAATTACGGAAACAGCCAAGTGAGGCCTTCTTCTGTACAGTCCACATAAAAGGGGCTGTTGATTAGAATGAAATAATTTTCAGTCCCTATGAACCTTTTCCCCCTGGGTGCAAGGACTGGCTTGTGCATGGCACGGACACACAGGGCAGGGCAGGAAGGTGGAGAAGGTTTCACCAGCCTCAGGGAAGCCTCTGTACCTGCAGGTTTAACAGGACAGCTCCGATCCTCATGGCCTCGCTGACCTCCAGGCTGTACATCAGCTGCGGGAAGCGCGGGGGGCTCTGGTTGTTGGGAGGCAGCACCTCGATGTAAACAGTGGTGATGGAGCTCCTGCAGTGCAAGGGGGAAGAAACTAGTCAAACCCAGTCAAAACCAGTCAGAAGCAATAAATCCAACCCTCAATGGCTGCTTTACACTCTGTGTGCTCTCGAGCTCTTCCAGCCTCCCTTTGCTCCTTTAAAAGCTTCAGGACATATTTTTCCTTCTGGATCAAAACGAAAGTGGGCTGCCACATGAACAGGAAGAAAAGCTCAACGATTTCCCCCAAAGCAGCCCAAAGTGGTGTTCCCTCAAAAACAGAGCAGTCACATATCAGCGCACACTCCACAAACAAACAGCTCCCTTTTGGGATAACAGGTGTTGGAGTAAGGAAAGAGTTAACAGAGAATGACAGCAGCAGTGCCAGCAGCACCAGTGGAAGGTCTCTCTGACACAGCGTGCACCTGAGATAGAACTGAACGAACGAGTTTCTACTTCTGCATCAACATAAGACGCACACACTTTGCACACACTCTTCACGCTCCTTTACCATGGCTTTGGAGAGAACAATGGAAAATGTCAAGAAGACAGAATTTTTGTAGGACTGTGATCACGTCTGTAAACTGTCATCAAAAAAGCTCTTAGAAGTAAAGTTATATATACTGATGCTTTCTGAATAAACCTTAGCTTCACCTGCATCTCTGTTGGTGTCTCTCACACCCCCCCGCCCCAATCATGTATCACAGCTCCCAGTGTGCTGTGTCCTCTGCGAGAGCAGCACAAATCCCGAGCTGGGAACTGCTCCTGCCACGCCCAGCAGCCACCCCTGGAGCATCCCTGCTGTCAGGCAGTTTGCTTCCTTTCCTTGGAAAAGAGGGAGCAGGGAATGTTGGCAGAGAGGATAATGCTGGGAGAAGAGATGCACACAACTCTGTGAGGCTGCTGCGATGCTGAGGATCAATAATCCCCATCTCAGAGCAGTGGCAGTGCAGGAGCCTACAAATCCCTGGCAAACCCTTCAGCTGCACTGAATCCCTGTCCCAAACAGACTGCCAACAGCATTCCAAGGGGAATACTGAAGGTTCTTTGGGACACTGGCACTGCAGACCCTGCACAAACCATCCTGTAAACCCACTTGATATCCAACTGCTCCAACGTGAGAAAGGGAGCCAGGAGTCCCCCTGGAGATGGGAGATTAAATCTGACTTAAAGAGATCTTACTCTTGTCTCTTGCTCTGTTATCCCACCTGCCTTTCCTCCTGCATGTTAGCAAAGCATCCCCACCCCAGAACAAGCCCCTGAGAAGAGCAAGTGCTGCGCTGCAGGTGTAGCTTTTCCCCTCATAAATCCTTGGACAAAGTTGATAAATCTCAGGTTTTAGGGCTGCAGGAAAGAAACCAAAGGGATTTGTCTCATATTTTTTTGGAGGTGGGCCAGAAAGAGGGAGAGAAAAGAAAATCATGAACCCAAAGAGCTGCTTCTTGCAGGGCTAGCAAACTCTCGAGCTTTTTTAGAGAGTCCTACCTGAAATTACCAGACATTTATAGTTGAAACAGATGCTGTGTTAACTGAGAGAGCTCATTTAATATGAAAACAACACATAACTGATCAATATATTTAATTAGCTGCCCAAAATTGTGGCTGAGCAGAGTGACCACTGTGCTGTGGATGTTTCCCACCGCCCTTTCCCAGCAGATTTTGCAGGTCTGGGTTGCTGATGGGAGCTGGGGAGAGCATTGTAGCAACACCAGGGCTGAGAGCAATGTGCTGGGGACTGTCACACACCCCTAGCCACGCTCCGGGATAAGGAACTGCTGTCTAGAAGGACAAATCCCACCCCCAGGGAAGCGCTGCAGGGACTCTGCCCCTCAAGGCACATACACACACAGAGACAGGATTCAGTGCCAGGAAAAGGGGGAATGGCTTCAAAATGACAGAGGGCAGGGTTAGATGGGATATTGGGAAGGAATTGTTCACAGGGAGGGTGGGCAGGCCATGGCACAGGGTGCCCAGAGAAGCTGTGGCTGCCCCTGGATTCCTGGAAGTGCCCAAGGCCAGGTTGGATTGGGCTTGGAGCAGCCTGGGACAGTGGAAGGTGTCCCTGCCCTGGGACTGGATGGGCTTTGAGCTTTCTCCCAACCCAACCATTCTGGGATTCTAGGAATAGTAAGCAAATTATCTTCAAATATTTAAGGGAAAATCACAGAAGTAAAACACGAATAGTCTGCAAACTCTAAGCACGCTAATATTAAATGGCTTTTTTTGCAATTCCAATCCATATTTTATTGACACTTTGCATTTTTCCCTTGTGCCTTTTGTGTGGGCTATAGCCCAGTTAAGGGGCTGGCAAATTCTCCTCTGGCATGGGAAGGGGAAGGAGATGGAGCTGAGCTGAGCGCTGCAGTTGGTGTTTTCAGGTGAATACACGGAGACCAGCGCAGCATTTGGGAACTGCAGAAAGCTCCCAAAATCACTCCAGGATGGAAAAACAGCTTTTGTGCCACATCAGCTGATTGAAAGTCAACTGCTTCCCCATCTCTGCTTAAATTATCTCCACATGGAATCATGGAATAGTTTGGGTTGGACAGGACCTTAAACTCATCCAATGCCACCCCTGCCATGGGCAGGGACACCTTCCACTAGCCCAGGCTGCTCCAAGCCCTGTCCAACCTGGCCTTGGACACTGCCAGGGATCCAGGGGCAGCCACAGCTTCTCTGGGCAATTATAAAATCTGTGATGAATGGATTGCTATCCATGTGGACCAACCCATTTTGACTTGATCCAGCAGATCCCTGTATCACCAAGTGACATGGCTCCCATGTCCAGGAATCTGAGGGCATTGTGAAAAGCTTAAGGTCTGACCTGAAATTGTTTGATTTTACTAATGCTGTCATTTTTTTTTTTCCCAAAAATAGAAATTGTTGTGCTTCAATATAGGAATGGGCTGTGCAGGGAAGTGGTGAAATCTCCAGCCCTGGAAGGTTTCAAGAAACAACTGGACGTGGAACTTGCTGTGGTTTAGTTGGCCAGGTTGAACCTGATGATCTTGGAGGTCTTTTCCAACCTTAATGATTCCATGATACCTTGACAACTTACATTAATAATTATACTTAATAATACTTAAACCCCAGATCTCAGTTTGGCCACATTTTTAAATGTCATTCCATCAAAAAAACCCCAAAACACCTACACAGAATTCCAATTTAAATTTGTGTTTACAAAGGCTGCAGAGCTACAGTTTCTGAGCCAGGTTCAGTGGCTGGGTTTTGCTTTGTGCCTAAGCAAGGGGATGACTGAAATCCAGCCACATTCCAGGTGACTTTGGTTATCCTGGCAGAGTTTTCCACTTCTTTTTTGCCATGAAGACATTTTCAGAGGAGTAAGCACAGGCTCCCAACATCCATCCCCAGAAATCCGTGTTTTTAGACAGCACAAAGATTTCTCCAGCACCAAAGGAGCTGATGGCAATCAGAGCTGTAGTGTGGGGCCACACCACAGGGACCTCAAACTCACTGAAGGGGAATTACTGATTTTTTGCCTTCACATTGAAGTACTACACGAAATAAATGCATAATTGTCCTCAATCTTCTCCTCAGCACTACCAGCAGCCTACTAGCAGCTCGAGAGGGCTTATCAAAAAAACTGCCAGGAGGAAAAGGAGAGTGAAATTCAACCAGGAGACTGCTACCAGATGTAAATTTTATGAGCAACTTAACAAGCTGAATGGACAGTAATTACAAAATATATGCACAACAGCAGGAGCTGCTTTCTTGGAGACATGATAGAAGTAGCCAGTCCTGAGGAAAATCCAGTTACTGAAACCCCACTCATGTGTTTTCTTTCCTTCTCACATTTCCCATTTGAAGAAGAGGTTTTCACTTTACGGCTGTGGGAGATGTAAAAGCTGGAACCTCCTGTTCCTCCCTGTCATGCTCTTTGGACAAGGAGGTTGTCACATTATCAATACGAAGCCCAGAACATGAGAGATATTTTTTGTCCCCCCCACACCTTCATGAAACGACATTTTGGCACAACTGCCACATTCAGAACACAAACTCCACAGAAACAGGTAAGCAGGGCTTGATACCTGTGCTGCTTTTTGAACACAGAGATCATAGAATGGTTTGGGTTAAAAGAGACCTTAAAGATGATATTGTTCCATCCCCTGCCTAAACCCTGAATCTGCAGCCTGCTCTTCTTTATCAGCTGTAGCACAACAGAGATAGTTCTGCCCTTAGGAATTTTGGACTTAGTGGAGACACTGCACACCCTACACCTGGAGAGGATCTCCAGCTCAGCAACCCCATTCTTTGGGATCGTTTTTGCATTTTTGGAACAAAAAGCATCTCCCTTCTCAGTTGCTTTCTTCTTTCTATCCCTTCACCTCAATGAACAAATGGACACGCACAGAGACAGCACAACTGGGAACTTTTAAATAACAGACCATGGCAAGCAAATGAAATCATGAAAACCCAGTGCTGTAAGGGAAACATCACTAATGACCACAAAAGGCAGGAATTCTACTGTTTCACTTTTCCAGAATGGAGGCATGGAATTGTATCTCAGCGTGGATTACAGACATGGGGGTGTGGCCCAGGTGTTCCTGCTGATCTGCTGGAATAACGAGGTTTGTTAGTAGGTGCATTAATTACCTTCTCTGCGCCGGGGGGGCACTGTCAGATGCTCTGACCGTGAGGGCGTAGGAGCGCCCCACCTCCAGCACCACTCCTGGGGCAACGGTGATCAGACCTGTCCGGTCATTGATGGTGAAATGTCCCTGATCCCCAGCCAGGATTTCATACACAATCTGGCCATTGGCTCCCTCGTCCGCATCCACAGCCGTCAGCTGCAAGGCAAAACCACAGCGTCAGCAGGGAGACACTTCCACAGGCTCTGGGAAGAGGGATGGGGAACTTGAACATCCGGAATACACATGGGAGTTTCTAAGCACTGCACAACAAAGATGCAGCTGAAATGAAGGGTAATAGGTGTAAAAACATCATGAAGCAGAGAAAAACTGCTTGCTAAAGAGTGCAAGCGAATTATTTTAAGGTACAAATTAAGAAACCTAATTAAGACTGTGTTTATTCTCTGTGGGTTGGAATTTATAAGACTTCCTATAAAGGCAGAAGGGAGAAGAAGACACTTTTTGTGTAGCAACAGTAATGGGAGGATTGTATTTATTTATTTCCCATCCCTCTCTCCACTTTTCCAGGTGACAGCCTTGCTAGTTCCAGGAAGTCTCACATCCAGGTCTGGCATTCCAAGCCCTCCTTGTGCAGAGCTGGAGAGCAGTGTTTGTGTTAATGTGCACCTACTGCTATGGCAGACAAGTGGAAGGGAAATAGCAGCATGGATACACACTTGGAGTAATGGAATCGTTCAGGTTGGAAAAGCCCTCTAAGATGAATAAATCCAACTGTTAACCCAGCACTTCCAAGGCCACCACTAACCCATGTTCCCAAGTGCCACATTTTTTTTAAATCTTTTAGAGAAAAATCTAAATCCTGGTATTAGACCCAAATTCTAATGTTGAACGTAATGAAATGAGGGGGTTCTTCTCTTCCCCCTGGGAAAGGCAGTGGGTTTATCCCACAATCAAACACACACTGGGCCAGGAATTAGAGCCCAGGGTATATATTTGCTTTTAGTGAATCCTGGAAGAGAATTCCAGAGTGGTTTGGGTTGGAGGGGACCTTAGAGCTCATCCCATTCCACCCCGTGCCATGGGCAGGGACATCTTCCACTATCCCAGGGTGCACCAAGCCCTGTCCAACCTGGCCTTGTTGTCTCTTCCTCCTTTAGGAGTTGTCTTGCTGATACACAGGTTCCTCAACTGGCTTTTCATGCTGCAGGACAACATTCCCTCAAACAACACAAGGAATGACATAAAGCGGTCTGGGCAGCACTGGAACATCCAGGAGGCCACAGTATCCAGCTGTGCATCCAGCTGCCAACAGCTGGAAGTGGAAATGACAGGGAACGATGGTACCACAGGCTTCTCTGCTGCTCCCAGCTCCGGGCGAGCAGTGGGAGGTGGGGAATGGCAAAGGGCACCAGCAGGGGTGACAGCAGAGCTTTCCTGGGATGTCCAAAGCAATCCCAGCCTCAGGAAGGACTCCCTGCAGGGATCCTCAAGTGAGGATGAAAAAGAAGAGACGTAGCTTCTTCAAAGGTCTCTGCCTTGGCTTTCCTGATGCCAGCGCTCCTGCCGTGGGGTGGCAGGGATGGAGGATGGGAGTGTGGGATGTCAGCGGTGACGGAAAACCTCGGCACTGACTGCGAGGCCAGGGCTGGATCAACAGCCACTTCCCGAGGCAAGGCCAGCCAAACAGAAGCCTCAGCTTCTGCCCCTGGGCCCCTCTTGTCACCCTGTGACAGCCAGAGTCAGGGACAGGAACTCACTGATGGCCCTGCCACACTACGATAGAAAATCATCTATCGGCCAATGCAGCATCACATCAACTTCAGCAGCTCAGAGCACCACCCAAACTGCCAAAACAGCACTCAAAACTGCCAAAACAGCACTCAAAACTGCCAAATCACCACCTACAACTGCCAAACCAGCATCCAAAGCTCCCAGAGCACCACCCAAAGATGCCAAACCAGCACCCAAAACTGCTGAACAACCACCCAAAGCTGCCAAACCAGCACCTAAAAGTACAAAGCACCACCCAAAGATGCCAAACCAGCACCCAAAACTGCTGAACAACCACCCAAAGCTGCCAAACCAGCACCTAAAAGTACAAAGCACCACCCAAAGCTGCCAAAACAATCACCCAAAGCTGCCCAACCACTACCCAAAGCTGCCAAACAACCACTGAAAGCTGCCAAACCAGCATTCAGAGCTTCCAAACCACCACCCAAAACTGCCAAACCACCACCCAAAACTGCTAAATCACCACTTAAAACTGCCAAACCACCACCCAATGCTGCCAAACCAGCACCTACAACTGCCAAACACCACCTGGAACTGTCACAACACCTTTGCCCAAGGATGGCTGAAGAAGCAGAAGAGCAGAAACCAAATCTTGTCATCAAAACAAGAATAAACCCCGAAGCTGCAATATCTGAGTTAATCCCATTTGCATACAACTTTAAGCACAAGGGAAGGATGTGAATTACAGAATCCTGGAATGGTTTGGCTTGGAAGCGACCTTAAAGCTCATCCAGTTCCATGGGCAGGGGCACCTTCTACTAGACCAGGCTGCTCAGAGGCACATCCAACCTGGTCTTGGACACTTTCAGGGAAGAACTCAGGGATCTAATTGCTCTTTAAGATAATCTTGATCCTTTATGCACAGAGGCTCAGTGAAATACAAAATTTCATGTAGAAAGTCATAAATATTCTCCAAACCAAGAACTAAGCCCACAATAGCTTTAAAAACAAATCTTAATTAATCTCCTATGGCATTTTGGGACACATTGTATAGTGAACATGGGATAAATCCTTGAAATGCCCCAAAAATCATGGAACAGAGGTCATCTCCTCTTAGAAATTTAAAAAACAAATTAATATTTGTGTGGTTTGTTTTTTTTTTTACCTACCTCATTCTGTATTTTCTTTTGGAATTCTGAAGAAGCCTGCCTATGAAAACTGCAATTTAATCACTCATTCTATAGCTTCGATACATACCTGGGTGTGTTAATTAAGCTTGCAGAAAATAATTATCCACCCAAGTAACAGAGCTGTAAAAACCTTGTCTGCTGAAATTCAAAAGTAACACACACACGCAAAAAAGATAAATAAAGCCTTTATGCAAAATAAGAGGTCCTAAGGATTTAACAACAGGATTTGGAGCCAAGCCAGTTTTTACTGTGATGACATGAAAAAAGGAAAATTAATTGACTACACAAGCACAGAGATTAAGCAGGTTAATTAAACCTACAAAAACGAAATGCTTGGAAAGATAAGTGATTTGAAAAACATTTTGGGGGCAAAACCAGGAATCAAACCTGGGATTAAACAGAATTAAAGTTTAACTGCTGCCATAGTATTTGATACCAAAAATCCCATCTCCAGCTGTCCCAGCCCAATAGAGCTCCATAGTTAATAAGACTTGAAAAACATGGGATAAAACATATAGGGAGAAGAACAAAACATGGTTTTCTTTTAGTCTCTTAAGAAACTTTGCATCCAGCAGGATCAGCTCCATTGCATCGACATTTAATGTCCTGAAAGTCTGGCAAAATAGGTGTGGATTCTGCTGCAGCAAAAAGTGGCTTTCTTGGGAGGAAAAGGAGATTTAGAAGTGGTTTTCTTGGGAGGAAAAGGGAGAAGAGATTTAGGTGTGGTTTTCTTGGGAGGAAAAGGAGATTTAGAAGGATGGTTGTCGTACTTGGACACAAAGGAACCACGCACACTCCGCTTATTCAGGACAGGAGAAATGCTAGGAAAGGTCCAGCTGTTTATTTTACTTCATATATATGTTTCTAGGAATGACCGTGGATTGGAGGATGAGGTTACCACCTCTCCAACCAAACTGGTCAAACGAAAAGACCATCAAACTTCTCCGCCTCAGGAGAAAGAATGAAAACAAAAAGGAACGGTTAGCCAAACATAACTGTGTTTACAGCAAGTGCGTGAGAACTCCATCACAGAAATAAAATAAAAAAAAACATCAAAAGACTGCAAATCTCAGGGCGACAGATGGTCTTACAAAGCTTACAAAGACACATCTTGGTCATAATATAAACCCTGCTCAGACTCACTTCATAACGGGACAAAACTGGGCTTCAGTGTTTGACTTGGAACCTTTTCACAGCAACATTTGTGGTCCCCTGGCCCTGGACAGATAAAGGGATGACCAGTCTCCCCAGCAGCCTTCAACAGATTCAGCGTGATGGAAAAATTCCAGGATTGTTATGGAGATATCCCTGAACTTGAGCCAACCACACATAATGATCTCTGAGTAGGTTAAAATACTTTTTCATTATCTCCTTCAGATGTTTCATCAAGTCTCAATCCATGATTTTGCCTTGAGTCTGCAGGGACACTGAGCAAGGCAAACAGAGCCCAGTTTTATTTTCTCTCTCTGCTAATCAGGTTTGCTTTGGAGATGGAAATTAATTACCTGACAGGCAGAAGGCAAAGGGTAGCAAATAAACACGTTAATAAAACATGAAATGGGGTGTGGAGATGACTTTTATGAGGATTTTTTTAGGAAAAGGTTCAGGAGTGCTCAGGCACTGAACAGGTTACAGCCTCAAGGCTCCTCAAGGAGTGTTTAGGCAACACTCCCAGGGGTGCACAGGGTGGGACTGTTGGGGTGTCTGGGCAGGGCCAGGAGTTGGATCCATGATCCCTGTGGGTCCCTTCCAGCTGTGGATATTCCATGATTTTAAGATTCTCTCTAAACTGGCCTGCTGTTTTATGGCACAATGCAGGTTTCAGAGCTATAAATCAAGAACTTGTGCCAAGCTGGGGCAGGACCTCTAAAAATTAACTTGCACTGGTGCTATCAGACAGATTTGTTTCAGTGGGGAACAGGGCACTGATCCCCTGTGTATTTTATTCTCTATTTTCAATCAGGGAGTTATTGAATTGTTCTTGGAAGAGAGCCCTTGAACGTGGGTCATGCCACTGCACCAGGAAATTAGGGAGAAATTAAGATACAGGGATAAATTGAGATAGGTTATTTTGGTGAGTAAGAAGAGCAAAACTGAGATTGTTCTTCCTGGGGAAGAAAAGCTTCAAGGTGACCTAATTGTAACCTTCCAGGACCTGAAAGAGCTGACAGGAAAGATGGAGAGAGACTGTTTGCAAGGGATGGAGGGCCAGGACACAGGGAATGGCTTCCCAGTGCCAGAGGGCAGGGCTGGATGGGATATTGGGAAGGAATTGTTCCCTGGGAGGGTGGGCAGGCCCTGGCACAGGGTGCCCAGAGAAGCTGTGGCTGCCCCTGGATCCCTGGAAGTGTCCAAGGCCAGGATGGAGCAACCTATGGAAGGTGTCCCTGCCCATGTCAGGGGTGGCACTGGATGGGTTCTAAGGTCCCTCCAAGCCAAACCATTCCATGATTCCATGAATTACATTTAAGGCCAGTCTACAAGTCTTCCTGTAAAGACAAAATACAAAAAAATCTCCTCACGGGCCAAGATTTAGGTGAATAATATTTTTTGCCACCCTCTGTCCCTTCCCAGCTCTCTCATTTTCCTGCTCAATATTCCCTGTTCCCTGCTTCCTGAATAGAAAAATGAGAGATGTCTGAAGAAAAACAGTGGATTTAAATTCTTGAGATGAAATTTTGTTGCACCACTGCTGCAAACTCCACCCATCGATGTGTAACTGAGTCACAGCAGTGGAAAACTGGGCAGCAAAAATATAATAACATAAAAAAGATGGAACTAAGTACTTTATTAGGTTTACTATTAATAAGCTTTTTAGTGACAGTTATTATTTTACTGTTTTAAAGGACAGATTTCTCAATTGAGAAACTCTTGGGGAGCTCAATAAAATACCTGTGAAAGGAGAAGGAAAACACAGATGAGAAATTCTCGGGCTAAAAAGGAAGAAAATATACAGACATTTAAATTTAACTCTCCTCAACCAAGGCCTGAGACGATTTCACAAGTACTGAGAGGAGACAACTGAAATAAAAATTAAACCTGTTTTTCTCACTTTTCTGAAAGGTGACAGGGAAAGAAGGGAGATTCCTTGGTCTAACCATCCAGGTAGAAAGGAAAAAAATGGGGGGAAAACTGAATTCTGCTTGTAATTAATATATTTTCCTGCTCTTTGTGGCTATTTTCAAGCAGAACCGAAGAATTTTTCAATTTCTTTTATTTTATAAGAGTGTACCAGGCAGAAAATACAAGTAACTTAAAAACTATTATGTTTTGGGGCTTTTTTCAGGAGTAAAATCAAAACAGTGTCCCACAAAATGGGGCAGCAAGAAAGCACAAACTGGGGTTATTTGTCCATGTTATTTGTACATTTTCATGCAACTGCACTCTGGAAAAAAAAAATATAAGAAATATAAGAATATGACCCTAAGGATAATAAAAGCCAAGAGGCTGAAAATCAGTCGGATTATTATAAATGGTTATTAGACTGTCCAGACTCTCTGAGGTCAGTGCTCTTTTTCTAACCTGCTTTCTCTGATCACACAAAGTGGTTTTATGAACTGCTTTTCTTCTGAGAACTGTCAGAGCTGAGCATCCTCTCCCAGCAGAGGATCTCAAAGGATCCTCATCCCAGGAGGGAGGGCAGGGTACAAGGTGAGTTTGCTCCTCATGCAGACAACAAGAGGAGTACCCTTGAAATCACTGTGCCAGGGTTCAAGAAATGGGAAAGAAAGGTCAGCTTGGCCTTTGAGAAAGTCTTTATAAAGCCTTTATATATATAAAGTCTTTATATATATTTATATATAAATAAAATTGATATTTTATGTCTAAAGATTGAGCAACCTCCCAAATAGTGCAGCAGCCCAAAATCCTTATCATGGAATGGTTTGTGTTGGAAAGGACCTTAAAGATGACCTAGCTCCAACCCCCTGCCATGGCAGGGACACCTTCCACTGTCCCAGGCTTCTCCAAGCCCCGTCCAGCCTGGCTTTGGACACTGCCAGGGATCCAGGGGCAGCCACAGCTGCTCTGGGCACCCCGTGCCAGGGCCTGCCCACCCTCCCAGGGAACAATTCCTTCCCAGTATCCCATCCATCCCTGCCCTCTGGCACTGGGAAGCCATTCCCTGTGTCCTGTCTCTCCATCCCTTGTCCCCAGTACCTCTCCAGCTCTCCTGGAGCCCCTTTAGGGGCTCTGGAAGGGGCTCTGAGGTCACCCCAAAGCTTCTCCTCTCCAGGCTGAACAATCCCAGCTCTCCCAGCCTTTCCTCCCAGCAGAGCTGCTCCATCCCTCTGATCATCCTGGAACCTCCTCTGGGCTCCCTCCAACAGCTCCAAACCCTTCCTGTGCTGGGCCCTCTTTATTTCTGGCGCCATCACCAGTCCACTGAAATCCTAAGATCTGACCCTTAGCTTTTTCTTTTAAGCCAGGTCATTGATAAACTCAGATCATCTGGCAATGTGGGATGAGTTGAAAAACACCCTCTCTCCCATACCAGCCAGGATTTTCCACCTTCCCCCTCTGACCAGATTATAAACTCAGAAAACCTGGAAGTAGCCACGTGCTGACTGTGCAGACAGAAGCACGGATTTGGGAAAACCTCACTCTCAGAATTTTAATTTTTAGCAGAGGTGAGCTAAAGGCCCAACTTCCCCATTATTCCTTTCCCAAATAACGTGTTCTGGATCAATTTTCCCAAGAAATGTGTCCTCCTGCTCTTTGAATGCCTCCAGGCTCGGAACATGTTGGCAGCTGCTACACCAGGATGTGTTTGAGAGCTGGAGAGCAGCACGTTCCCTCTGAGCACAGAAACGCTTCAGCAGCTTCAGACAAGCCCAGGAGCTGCTCTGCTTCATCCCAAGTATCATTAACACACCTCAGGCAGCTCAGAGCATCCTCAAGGCCAACTCTGAGTAGAAAACATTCTTTTTACCAAGCAGAAATCTCATTTAGCCACATTTTCTGCCTCACGGTCCCTGGCTCCTTCAGAACAACAGGATTTGCTGTCTTGTTTCCACACAGCCTTGAAGGAATTTAATTGTGCTTCAAACTTTTCTCTTTCCCTCAAATCTTGCTGGAAATGCCCCTGTGGCTCTCCCTTGGGATGGTTTTTAGGCACCGGTAGCCCAAATTGATGAGGGGACAAAATAACACGAAGGAAGAGCTGAAGATGCAAAGGCACAAGCACAGCTCAAGGGGGGACAGAAGGGGCACTGAGCCCTCTCTTCATCACTGCTACCCTCAAATTAATTCCTGATTATGGTTCAGAAAATGGCATTTTATCCTTAAGTCAGCTGATTAATTTGATTTTCCCAATATTCCTACTGCCTGCAACCACTCTGGAATGCCACCAGTGGCATCTTGTCTTCTCATCCATCTGGATTGGCAGCACTCAGAGCAGGGCTGAGATCTTGGAAGAATTACCCAAAAAAAGCCTTTTTCCATTAATTCCAATGCTACCAGGATTCACCTCCAGTCCTGCACTACAACATAAATCAGTGCTGGCAAAATTTAATTGAAACTGCTTCTCTCTGGGCCCATGTTCAACCCATTTTTCATTGCCCACTTGTTCTACAAACAAACTTGTAAAAACCAGCAGGTTTTCTGGCATGGGAGAACATCCCTGGTTATGTCCTACTCCACTTCCTTCCTCTTCTCCCAAAATGTTTTATCTCAATGTCCCGCTAATAAAGGAGAATATTTTTTTTCTTTTTGAGATTTTTCAGCTGAGAGGTTTTTGTGGAAGCTCAGAGGAAGCAGCTGAGCTGCAGCTCTACAGCTAAGGCAGGCCTGACATTTAGTCTTAGTAATTCTTAATAGGTATTTAATTAATGAAGTGGATGCAGATATACAAAACTTCATTTCTAGCTGATTCTAGTACGTTTCCAATTTATATGAACAAAGCCATATACTGCTGACAAAAAGTGAGTTAACAGAGGTAACAAAAGCCCTGAAATTACCTTAATAACGCCTTCCCCAGGCCTCATATCCGTATAGATCTTGACATCGTAGGAAATATTGGAGAAGGTTGGGGTATTATCATTGGCATCGATCACCAGGATGTTGACAGTCACTGGGACACTCTCCTGGACTCCATCAGAAGCTGTCATCTTCAGAAGGACAAAAAAAAGCAGGACAGGAATGTGTTTTGACGATGTGTCCTCAACGCAATTCCAAGAGAAATACAATTCCAATAGGAGAAAATACAGCCTGGCAACCCCAAATCAGCATTTGCTCTCTGCGTTTGCAATTACAGGAGGGTTCAGCAGAGCTGGAGCCTGCCCATGCAAGATTCAGGGCAAAAGTAAAGCAATCCCATCCAAACCTTTCCATCGTAGAAGTGAGAGGGAATAACTTGGAGTTTCCCAGGGACAGGGCTGGGATAGGAGCTGTTGAGTCCATGGGGTCTCAGCTGGGCATCACCACACGCAGGAGCTCTGTTAAACCTCCCAGACAACATCTGGAGGTGTGAATTACAGAGCTGGGGGCTCTTCTTATTCCACAGAGGAAATCTGAGCTCTCCTTTCCAAGGCCAAACGGACAGAAAATAGGGAGGCATAGACTGGGAAACCCTGCAGACGGACTGGGTTTGCCCACAGCCCATTTCCAGATCGCTGTAGGGCTGTTAAGGGCTTCATTCCCAGCCTGAGGGAATATTAAATCCATTTAACCCTTTTTTCCCCTCTTTTTTTTTTTTTTTTCTTTGATACTGCTGGCTGTGCTTTCTGTCAGCCTATTTTTTTTATTTGACACACAAATAAAGGAAAAAACCCAAGACAAGGCTCATGTTTCAGGGATGAGGGAAAAAAGGCAATGAGAAAAGCAAGGCCAGGAACAAAAAAGAGGACTCAGATCCTGGATGGGATGAGGAGCAGAGGCCAATCCTGGGGCCATGAAGGTGCTGGGAGGGGCATCTAAAATGCTGCTCTGAACCCACTCATCCTCCACTGCTCTCCTTCTTCTGGGCCATTTGAAGACTTCCAAGGAGGCTGGAATTGATCCTTTCCCACCACTTGCTCCGAGCAGTGCCTGGAGGGTTTTCCAAGGGCAGTGAACTCACAGAAAAGGTGTAGAGCTGCTGGACCTCCCTGTCCACGGGCTGCAGTAGGGTGAGGTAGCGGGTGATGCCACTCTGAGTCACAGTGAAAAACGTGGTGTAGTCGTTCAGGAAGAGATGCAGCTGCGGGTCCTTGGTCTTTCAACAATATCAAGGGAAAAAAGAGCATTTTATTATAAATTCAGAGGTACATTAAGTCTCCAATTACTCGCTGCAAGTGCTTCTTTTAGTTGAAACCTAAATAAGCACAAATGCTGTGGCTACCAATCTACAAAACAGTAAAAAAAAAGATAAAAAACTCACTGCTGGCCTAAAAATCTAATCTTCTTGATGAAAAACGTATTAAAAAACCACTAGAGTAAGAAAATCCAATTGTAAACAAATACCTGTATTGGTTTTAAGTAAGTGCCTTTTTTCCCCCCATTAAACAGTAGTTTTTAAGCCAGACACAACTTCATATAAGAAACCAGATTCCAGCATATCTCTTCATATTAAAACCCAAACAAAGCTGAACTTGATTAACAGAGCAATAAAACAGCTGGGTTGGTGCACTGAACAAAGAGAATGACGTGTGGTGAATGTAGCACAAAATAGAGGCAGCTCAGGGGGTCTCTTTAAGTCTCAGAAAGAATCCAAATGTGTTGATGCAGAGTTAGGAACCTCTCTGTTGGTGAGGGGAAAACATCATAAATGAAATGAAAAGTAACATTTTAATGTCAAGAGAGGGAAAAAAGGCATTGTAAATTTACTCATGGCTTCTTAAGGTCACTCCTGATTTCCACCTCTTTTGAGGTGTTTTTGAGTTATTTAACTGATCAGACTTTACATGAATTAAATCTTCAAATAAACTACACCACCTTTTGTTGCTCAGGGTATTCCAAAAATTTTCTGTGCCCGTGTGCATAATCTGGTTAATTTAACCTGACTTCATGTGCTGCTCTCACTCGTGAGTTACAGAGTTCATTTGTATTGTTAGGGGAATGCAAATTCCAGGAAAATACAAAAGGCTGGCAGATAAGTCCTATAAAAACTGCTTTAAATTGCTCCCAGGAATGTGGAGATGAGGAACCAGAGGAGTGGTACCAGGAACGACAGAAAATCCAGGATTTTACCAGCTCTTTCTCAAGAGTGTCATCCCACAAATCCCAGCCCTACAGAGGAGGACACAGGGAGAACCAGCTGATTCCAGAAACAATCCCAAAAGGAGAAAAGCTGAATTCAGCAAATAATCCCCACAGGAGCCTTACTACTCTAAACACTTTGTGAATCCAAAGCTCTTCCGGACAGTTCACTCCATCACTGCCATTCCTGGAGGATTAAAACCCTTGGGAGCACAGGACAGGTCCCCAGCCCCCAGCCTACCCTGACCTGCACCAGGTGGCACCAGGACAGAGCAGCACAACACCAGGACAAAGAGAGTGAGCCAAAACAAAGCCCCCAAAGCAAAGGTTCCACTATTTAAATGAGAAAACATTCCGGGAAGCCATGAGAAAGAATTATCCAAGTGTTCCACACCAGTGGTTCCTCAGTGCCTAAAGCTTTGCTGCAACTGCAGCTCCCAGGAAAATGAAAATTCATTGTACAGCCAGCAATGCAAACAGCAGCCTCTTCATTCCAGGAAAACTTAGGGAAGGTAATTGCCCATAACTGTTCACTTCGTAGACATTATAAAGTCAGTTAAGAATTTAATTTACAAAACCTCCAGTTAGTTTTGCGGTTCTTTCTTTCATGTCTTTTTGAACACTAAAAACCAGCATTTTTTTCTTAATTTATTCCTGAGAAAAACCAATGATGGAGATGCCAAACCCTCCTGGAGCAGTGTGTCCTATTCCTTTGCTATCCTTGTCTTAGAAATGTTCTCCTAATGTGGAAGGGAAATTGCCTTTACAACAATCAATGCCTATTTGAGCACCTCCCAGGCATGTCAGAGCCACAGAGCAATTTATTCCCTTCGTCTGGAAAGGCATTGTTATGCTTGGACATTATTACCAGGGATATTTGACATTATTAGCAGGGATCCTGGACATTATTATCCCATTTTTTGCTGCCTGAAAAGTCAGCTTGACTTAACTGAACTTTTCATGTGAGAGAAAACAAGCCCAGCTACATTGCCAACACAATTCCCAATACTTGAATTTTTAAAGTTATTTTATTTTGAGGCCTGGAGTTCAGCATGGTGATTTCTGATGACGTTGCTGGGTCTCTGATAAATTGTTTAACATGGAATTTTAAGTAGATAATGATCACAATCCACACAAAAGGGTTCACATGCAACCTGCAAGGAGCATTTCAAGCACACAGTTCAAACCTGTGGTCTTTTTAATTTTAAAAAGCACTTTTGTAATACTCAGGATGCCTTTGAAGACTTGTCATTATTTAATGAACATTAAGCAATCACAAGGTATGACTTTATCCCCTAAATTGAGTCCAATGTGTTTCAAGGGCTCTTTGCAGCCTTGACAAACCAAGGGACAGTCCCAGCCTCAAACACCATCAGGGCAGAGAGAAATGAGGGAGGAAAGGAGTAAATAACAGAAGAAATCCCACAATTAAACCAAAACAAGGGGTTTTGCACACATAACGCCCAATACCTACAGGGAAGGCACCTGGTGGGACCTACAAAGGAAAACACAAAATGAACACAAGTGAGGAAACACAATCCTGGGACTGAGGGACAGCAGAACATTTGGGGAACTCATGGTTACAGAGAAGAAACCCAACAGGGTGAGACACGCAAAATGCTGCGCTCAATAAACAAAGCCTGGGCTCGAGTGTGTTCTGCTTGAAAAATCTGTGGAAAAGTTCCTGCATGGATGTGGATGTTCCATTCCTGTTGCTCCTCAAATCCCACCAGGGATTACAACTCTGAAAACAGTTTTCTAAAACGGATGAAGATGAAACTAAAATTCCTGGTGATAATTGTGATGTTGCCAAGAACGAGCAGACAAGGACATGAATTCTGTGTGTGTTTCAATGATCCCAAAAGTTTTTTGGACGGGGTCTATTTGGCTGTTAAGCTCTCCAGGGCAGCCAGAACAAGCTCCAAGAGTATCCAAACTGCTCAGACTTCCTGATTTCCAGCACAGGCCCATCCCCTAAAAGCTGCAGAGATAACAAAGACACTTGAATGACACAGCTGAGTTTTCCAACATTTTTCAAGCAGAGGATGATCAGCTCTGAAATGCCCACGGAAGAGAGTTTTTGTCTGAGAGATGCTTCCAGCATCTGCCCTCCTCAGTTCTGGGGGAAAGGAGAAAGTCTTTCCCACTTTCACCTGGAAAATCTGAGACCCAGAGCCTTGCAGAGGCAAAGCAGGAGAGATTCTGTGTCCACACAAGAAGGATGTGGATCTGTTGGAATGAGTCTGGAGGAGGCCACGGAGCTGCTCCCAGGGCTGAAGCCCCTCTGGAGCCAGGCTGAGGGTGCTGGGGATGCTCACCTGGAGAGGAGAAGGCTCCAGGGAGACCTCAGAGCCCCTTCCGGGGCCTAAAGGGGCTCCAGGAGAGCTGGAGAAGGACCTGGGACAAGGGATGGAGGGACAGGACACAGGGAATGGCTTCCCAGTGCCAGAGGGCAGGGATGGATGGGATATTGGGAAGGAATTGTTCCCTTTGAGCTTCAGAAGGCAGAAACCATGAGACATTCATCCTAAAATAATCAAGGAAGACACACAGTGCTACAGGAGCATTTCAATGTTAATATTTTTGGTTTTCCTTAAGTGTAAAGATCCAAAAAATTTAACCCCCTATCTTTATAAATCCTAAAAGAAGGGAGCAGCCTTTTGTCTTTGCCTTGCCCTTCTGTTTGTTTTAATAATGATATTAATTTATAATATCTGTTTCATTAGGGGAAGGATATTTCCTGAGTTATTGCAACTGTTGCCCAGGGGCTGCAGAACTGTCCCCTTGAGAGAGCACCGACTGCAAAACAACTTCAAACAACACCTGGGAGTGATAGAAGTAATCAGGCAAATATCAGAGAAAAACACTCCAATATTTAAAATGCTTCAGTTCTCCTGGTTAAAAAAAAAAAAAAAAGAATCTATTATTTTTCCTTCTCTGGATGTATTATTGAAAATCCATAATCTGCACTTGTAGCTGCATTTAAAACTTCTTTTAGCCACTACTTGCTCTGTCTGCTCAAGTTGCTGCCAAGACATCTTTAAGTAAAATTCTTTCAAATTTCCCGCAAGTTCTCTGAAAAAAAAGATCAGAGAATCATCGAATGCCCTGAACTGGGAGGGACCCACAAGGATCATGGAGTCAGGAATCCAGGAATGCCAAGGCCAGGCTGGACATTGGAGCTTGGAGCACCCTGGGCTAGTGGAAGGTGTCCCTGCCCATGCCAGGGGTGGCACTGGATGGGCTTTGAGGTCCCTTCCCACCCAACCCACTCCATGACTGACATTCAGTGCAGCTTCATCACCAACCCTAACTGCTGGATAGATTAATTCTCTCCCGTGGAAGCCAAAGAGGAAGGAAAGAGAGACTTGGGAAGCCTTACGTAAAGAGCTCTCAGCTCACACAGTTTAAGTTCCTCATCTCAGCTTTGGTTTGCTCAGGTCTTAAGGAACCCGCGTGGCTTAATTTAATTTATGCCATTTAAACAGAGCACTTAATTATATCAGCACTCAGCAGTGCTGCTCTAGTGCAAGGTCTATTTGTAATGTCCCATCTATAAATTAATTTCTGCAAGGTTTATAGCAGGACTAGTTTGTAATTCCCACAGGGTTTCGATTTAGAGTGGGTTTTGTTCTTTTTTTCCCTTCAGACACACAGTTCAGTGAGCACTTTCTTCCTGCGCTTACCTGAGGACATGGAGTCATTTTAATTTTTCAATTAGCAGGCAGAATTCATTATGATTAACCAGTGGCACCAGTGGGAACTGGGATGCACCAGCGAGGAGAGGGTTTATCTCAGTGTCTCATCAGCGATCCTCAAATTTAAATATTTTCCTAAATCCATGACCTTCCTGAGGTATAATGAAGCCATCAGGACACTGAGATCTGCAGAAGCTAATGAGCATTACCTGTGCTGACCATCCCACCCTGAGCTCCCATCCAGCCCCACAAGGAGCAATTTTAGTGTTTGGCCATTTTATGTGGGAGCTCTGTTCAATTGCTGCACTCCTAGCTGGAATTCTGGGACTTCTGGGAATTCTGGGAATTCTCCTGCCCACAGTGGGTTAGAAGCACTCTGTGAATCTCTGGCACATGGACTGAAACACAGGCACTTCAATCTGGTTCTCTCACATCCATGTTACACTTGCACCATGTCGTGGCTTTGGAAAGGGCTGTGCATGAGCCAGGTGATGCCAAAGGGACAGGAAATGGCATGGAATATTTCCACCCAAGGATGAGACTGATCCCCTCTGCAGGCAGATCTCTGTGTGTTAGACAATCCCAAAGTGGTTTGGTTGGAGGCACCTTAAAGCCCATCCAGTGCCACCCCTGCCATGGGCAGGGACACCTTCCACTGTCCCAGGCTGCTCCAAGCCCCATCCAGCCTGGCCTTGGACACTTCCAGGGCTGGGGAATCCACCGGCTCTGAGTTATATTTATAAACCTGATCCCTGTCCACCGTGATTATTCCTATCCAAAGCACATCCAAGATCCCATTTATTTGATCAGTCAAGAAACTGCTTTGCTTTAAACAGAACTGAACCTGAATGTTTCCCAAGCAATCCAGATCCTCACTAATTCCTGCTGGTTCTCATCCCGTGCCCTCATTCCATACCTTTTATGCTTTACAAAAGTCAGATCCAACAGCCTTTTCCATGTGCCTTCCAGTCATTGATTTCTATCAATGCCCATAAATTGAGAGTGAAACTTTAATGGATAGAGATCCTCTGCAGGAATTTGGGATTTAAACCAATAAATCACTCTAACACTGTGATGTTTTAGCGACAATGGGCTCTTGTGTTCCTTAAAAACCATGGATTTGCCTAAAGTGAAGCCTTTTCAGAGTCTCAGGTTAAGAACTTTATTCAAGAGATCCTATAACTATTCCTACAAAATCTAAGCCTGCAGCTCGGCTTTCCTTCTGTAGCTGAAGGAACCAAAAATATCAAGGGAGACAACTGGAGGGACAACAGGAGTTAGAGGGAAAAGAAATATTGGCTAAAAAATCCATAATGACCTTGGTGAGAACAGAAGAGACGTCAGAAGTGTTGTACTGTTACTACTTGGTTACTACTGGGTTACTATTCCTCTGGAGATGCCCGATTTCCACTCTGAGTAATGTTCTATCAAAATCCGGCAGAGCAAAGAATGCAATGAGCTTTCAGCCTCCTGTTATTCCTCCTATTCCTCAAATTAGGAATTCCTTTCTCTCTGAGCTCCCCTCTCCCATATCCATGGTGTGGGGCAGGCTCATCCCTGTCACAAAATTCATTTTGATTGCTCTGTGCAGTGAGCATTCACCACCTTGAACAGAATGGAATCTTACAGAGAGGTGAGCAAAACACAGATCAGAAAAAATCCACTTCCAAATCTATCTGAACTTGGAATGAAAACAAACAGGAAATCATCATGAAATTAAGATATTTTTTTTTGTATTTATTGATCTAAATAGGTTTGTCTCAATTAAAAAAAAATGAAAAAAAGAAAGAACCCTGAAAATAATAAAACTGCAACCTCTCTAAAAGAACAAATGGTACCTCTTCCACGTCATTGTCCAGCACCACGACCTGCAGGGGAGAGGTCAGGTTCCGGTTATCCGAGATGGTCGTTCCCACAGGGGAGGATTCCAGGATGAAGCCCTCGTAGGTAGACCTTGTGAAATAAGGCTTCTGGTTGTTCTCATCCAGGATCTCGATGTGGAGGTTGGCAAAGGCAGGCAGAGGATGTCCATTGTCTTGTTCAGCCTAAAAAATAACCTCATTTGTCAAAGGTTCCCAGTTACAAACAGCGACTCCCTGGGGATGGTTCTACTACAGAATCTACAGAATCCAGTTAAAAAATGGATTTTTTTCCCAGATCTCCCTATTATAGAACTCAACATCATGGAAAAGAGAAATACCAACTGAAAATTAGCTCAGAGAGAACAGCAACACCTTCCATCACAGTCACATTTACACAGCCACAAGAACCCCAAACGTTGTGCAAACACAGCTCCTTAAACTCTCCGGATTGAGAGTTTTGGAAAAAACTCTGAGGGATGAAAGAAAATTGGTAATGCTGATTGTACAGCAGAACCCACAGCAGCAGCAAGAGAGTTAAACCCAAAAAGTGGGAACGGCACACATGGACACATTTGCTTTCTCTCCCCCCCAAATCCGCCTCTTCAGCATTACATGAGTGGGATTTTAATCTGGATTTTGCCTATTTTTGAATCCCAGACTGGTTTGGGTTGGAAGGTACCATAAAGCCCATCCAGTCCCACCTGTGCCATGGGCAGGGAGACCTTCCACTATCCCAGGCTGCTCCAAGCCCCAATGTCCAACCTGGCCTTGGAGATTTCCAGGGATCCAGGGGCAGCCACAGCTCCTCTGGGCACCTGGTTCCCAGGGAAGTTGTGGATGTGTGTCCAGCAAAATTCTTAACTTCCATGAATAACCCCCACATCTTAATGGCAGCTCTGCACCTCCCAGGCATTACTCCCTGATATTTTTCACCTGATTTATTCCTATTCTCAAACTTCCTAAAGATAAAAGCACTAATTGCCCATTCCAGGGTGCTAATCCTATAAAAACTTGTCATTCTGTTTTCTTTTCCTGTAACTTCCCAACCAACAACTAATTAAAGCAAAGACACAAGGGAATTAGGAGACAAAAAGTAATTTGGTCTCCAGTTTATAAAGAGCAAACCAGGTTTAATTATAATCCTGCACATGACACTTCAGCAAGACAACAGTAGGGCACTGAAAGAGTTTCCTGGTCCCATGGCCAAAATTTGTATTCCCAAAATCTGGATACACACAGACCCTGGACCACAACAGAGGGAACGGGACCTAAATTCCTGTTGTTAATAGGACTTTCTGTTTGCAGAGGTTTTACTGCTAATCTGGTATTTCCCCCATTTCAAACAGATAATTTCTCAATTTTCAAATCAAGAGTCCAAGGAACCTTGGTCTGAAACATCCCTTTGGTTTCATCAAAGTTTTTTTTAATTTCTTATTTAAACACCTTTTCTTGGGTCTGAAAAATGTTAATTCTCTTTGTTTATAAAGCAGCAATGGTATCTTGTTAATCATAAAAACCTCTATTTAAAAAAAAAAAAGAAAAAAGGTATTAAAAACTTCTATTTCAAGTAAAAAGAAATATGAACATAAAAACTGTTATTTTCTTCAAAGGAGGTGATGACACCTTAAGTAATCCATAAAAAACTCATTCTCAGTTTTTAGGAAAAAATGGATTTTTATTTTTAAAATATACTTGGATTATTCTTGAACAACAGGAAAAAATGCCCCAGGCTCCAGTCCAGTCCAGCTGATGATCCACTGAATGAAAATAAACTTCGTGTGTCAAAACCAACACCAGCAAAATTACCTGGCAGGATTCTGGCTACTGACCCAGGAGAGTGAAACTCCAGAAATGTCCTGAGATGGAATTTTTGCCTAAGTTAAAATATTGAAAGCATTAAAAATAAAATCCCAGGAAAAGTCTGCTCCTCAAGCAACATACACTGCTGAGATTCTATTTTATATGCAGATGTATCACGGAATCAGAGAATCTTGGAATTTTTTAGGATGGAAAGACTTCCAGGATCATGGAGTCCAAGCTGTGCCCGATGCCCACCTTGTCCCCAGCCCAGAGCACTGAGTGCCACCTCCAGCCCTTCCTTGGACACCTCCAGGGATGGCGACTCCAAACCTCCCTGGGCAGCCCCTGCCAAGGCCTGAGCACCCTTTCCATGGAGAAATTCCTGCTGCTGTCCAACCTGAGCCTCCCCTGGCCCAGCCTGAGGCCGTTTCCCCTTGTCCTGTCCCTGTTCCCTGGGAGCAGAGCCCGACCCCCCCCGGCTGCCCCCTCCTGTCAGGGAGTTGTGCAGAGCCAGAAGGGCCCCCCTGAGCCTCCTTTTCTCCAGGCTGAGCCCCTTTCCCAGCTCCCTCAGCCACTCCTGGGGCTCCAGCCCCTTCCCCAGCTCCATTCCCTTCCCTGGACACGCTCCAGCCCCTCCAGGGCTCTCCTGAAGTGCTCCCCCCCACAGGACTAACCACAGTTGTCCATCATTAAATACTCATTTATTCTGCTTTTCCAAGTAAAATCAGTCCCTTCACAGCCCAAAGTTTCCATCCAACCCCTGTGAGTTACATTATAACAACCCTTAATGTTCCTTGCTAGAAAGAGATCGTAAAAAAAAGGAAAATGCAAACAACAGAGGATCTCAATCTTCTGAACAGCTTGAAACACCACAATAATGGCCTTGCTTGAAAGTCCAAGTGAGCCCTGAGCTCATTCTGGGATAAAAGCAGGAATATTCACCCAGGAAGGTGTTTCAGGGTTTGCCGAAGTGCTGGGAATTACACACGGCCAAACACAAAGAGAGTTGTTTGGTCCCAAAATTGGACTTCAGATTTGAAACCCTGTAGCCCGAAAGGACAAAGCAGAGGAGTCCTTCTTCAGTGAGCACATCCACTCAAAATCCCTTCAGCTTTCCTTCGTGCTCACTGGTCACAATGATGGATTAATTTCATCTTTTTGTTTCCAAAGATGCCTCTATTTAAGGCAAAAAAACAAGCTTTGCAAACAGCCACTTCTTTTTGCCTTTTGTTTGAACCAAGGAATTTCGTATTGCAATATGAGGAATTGATTTGCTTTCAGGCGTTCCATGAGATCAGTCCTAGAAGCAACACTTCTATGAGCAGAGTTCAACACAGACCCTTCATAATGCTCCAAAAATATAAAAATAGCTGTAACATTGTCAGATTTTGCTCCAGTGCCCTATTTCTTGGGGTTTTTCTTTATATGGGGATTTGGGGGGGTTTTTTCTTGTTTATTTTGTGGTGGTTTAGGGGTGGCTTTTTTGTTATTTTTGGTTTTGCTGTGGTGTTTTGTTTTTTTTTTAAGAGATGAAGTTATATCTCATGAGAGTTGTTCCAGACATTGAGTTCTGTCAGTGCAAACCCTTTTTCCTCATATTGGCCTGGACTTTCTGGCTACAGGCTGAGCTTTTTTGCTTCTCAACACATCTTTTGGAGCACAAACAGCAAACAATTTACATTTTCTTCACCCAGAAAGCCACTGGTATCTAAGCCACAAAGCATTTGGGTTCCAGTCCTTCAAAAATGTGGTTTAGTGTCAAAATAATGAGGGATCTCTCAAATAACCCCAAGGATGTGACCTTTGCATTGCTACCAAGCCACAAAAAAAGCAGCACAGAGTTAGGCTCTGGTATAACTGAGTAGTTAAGAGCAGATAAAGAAAAAAAAGACAAAATAACGTTAAATGTGTTAATTCTCACAGGTATTGAACTGCTTTTATTACATCATCTCTGCTGAAGATTGCTGAAGATTGATAGTGTCCATAATTTTCTCCTGATGGAAGATGGCTGGAGGTGACTGGAAAGCAGTTCCAGGAGGGATGCAAGGAGTGAGGAGCAAATAGCTGTGGGAATTAACAGGACCAATGGGAAGTTCACTCCTCCGAAGTAGCAGATGAAACAGTTCCCCTAAAAAATGAGAAATTAGAGCAATGCAAAAGACTCCCTCAAGGAACCACAGAGAATTCCAAGCTGGAAAGGACCCACAGGGATCACTGAGTGCAATTGCAAGCTGGAAAGAACCAACAGAGATCAGCAAGTGCAATTCCAAGCTGGAAAGGACCCAAAGGGAACATTGAGGGCAATTCCAAGCTGGAAAAGACCCACAGGGATCATCAAGTGCAATTCCACGCTGGAAAGGACCCAAAGGGATCATCAAGTGCAATTCCAAGCTGGAAAGGACCCACAGGAATCATCAAGTGCAATTCCAAGCTGGAAAGGACCCACAGGAATCATTGAGTCCAGTTCCAAGCTGAAAGGACCTACAGGGATCATCAAGTCCAACTCCAAGCTGGAAAGGACCCACAGGGATCATCGAGTCCAGCTCCAGGCCCCCAGCACTATCCAGAGCTGGAATATTCTCCAGCCAGTTCCCAGCGTCCCCTCTCAGTGCCCAAAGCAGCAGATCCTGTCCTAGAGAAACATCTAAAAGAGAGCAAAACGTGGTTCCCTTGGATAAAACTCAGAGTTCCCATTTCTCCTTGGAATCACAGAATTCACTTCACAATCCACCTCCATCCAAAAAATCTGTCCTAAGGTGTGTCGCCCTGGTTTTTCTACCGTTCTGTGTTTTCACTTTTGTAGTAGAAGTTCTCATGCATTTTCTATAAACAGAGCTCTTGTTTTTCTAACCGGCCTAGAATGTTTTCTGAACTTCTGGATTGTTGTTCATTCCTTTCTCCAAGGCGGAGAAAGATGATAGACTATGTTCCTATCCTGTAAAATTGCAGAGGTGTTAACCTCATCTACCAATGTGTGGTTGTTTTAAGAGAGGTATAAAAAGGTGAGAATAAAGGAGGGCAGGGTCCTTGGCCCTGCTGAGTGGTCCTGACCTGCTGTCGGAATCTGCGTGTTCGTGTCCGACACTGTGACAAAGGTGCAAGGAAATGGAATTGTTTTATCTAAGACAATTCCATGCTGCTCCTTTTCCACAGGACTACAGAGTTATCTGAAGTACAAAACAGGCTAATTAGGAATAAATTTTTTAAAAAGACACACAATGGGAGGTTTGTCTTCCTGCCAGATCTTTTATTTGATAGAAATGGGAAGGTCCATCCCTACAAGCAAAGAAAAACTCAACAAAAAAAAGGCAAAAAAACCCCCAAACAAAACAAAACAAAAAAAAAAAAAACAAAAAACAAAAAACAAATCAAAATAATAATAATTAAAAAACCCCAAACAAACAAACAAAAACCCCAAAAAAGTTCTCTCTCCCCTCCAATCCCAACAGGAAGATGATCAAGGGGAGCTGAGGGGAGAGTGGTGCATGGGGAGAGATGTGAACTTCACACATCCTAAAAAAATTGGGATGTCAGGATTTATTCCTGGTGGGGGGCTACACACAAATCCATGTGGAAGAGTAGCAGGGGGAGCTGCAAATTAAGCTCCAAGAAGATCTCAGACTTAAGGAACGCAAAATTAGGTGGCAGGGAGTGGAACCAGATGGTCTTTAATGTCCCTTCCAATCCAAGCCATCCTGAGATTCTGTGATCTTTTATTTAAATGGATGTGATTAAAATCAGGAGCAGCCAGCAGGGAGAGCGAGAAGGAAGGGCAGGGTGACAAAGTGGGTCCTTTGAACTGGGACATCACTCAGTGTAACTGAGTGGGGAGGGCAGGGTGAAAAGAGGGACAGCATTTATCCAGATTTAGGCTAAACTTTAGGATTGGGGATTAATTCCCAAGGTCAACATGTACAGCACAAGCAAAGAAAGAAGCGCTGAACTGGATTAAAACTTGGCTTAAGGACAAGGAGCACAGAATACCTTTGGAACACAGAAGAAATGTGACTTTTCTGTCAGAGACTTTGCTGTCACTGTGGCAGGGAAATTAAATCAGCACAAAATGTGTCTCGATACTGGGCTTAAAAAAAAACCCAAACCCCAAAATATTTTAGGGCCATGGGTAAAGGGTGACTTCAGGACCAGCAAGACTCACAGTGCTGCAGGGCAGTGATCAGCAATTACAGATTATTTTTGAAATATTGCAACTCTTTCTTCTTCCCTTAAAAAACCCACCAGCTATGAAGCCGTCAGGCCAAGTTTTAAGTGATGAATATTAAATTTTACATGGAAAAAATAGGCTTTTATTGCAGAAAGGAAATTTCTGTCAATAAAGAGATCACCCAACATCCCAATTATTGATTTTAATAATTTCATTGCTCTGGGAGCTTTGACACACAATTTAGAGTCAATCTTACTGATATAAAAAAATATTTTAGTGATTTAAAGGGAAAGTTTGGGTTTCCTGGACTATTTCTTCCTTCATCACAAAGACAAACTCCGTCCCTGCACTCAGATTTTTAATTCTACATCAAATCCCATCACTACATTAAACACAAGAGAAAACAAGGCTGTCTCAAAGAGAATTAATTGATTTTGGAGTTCACCTAAGGGCTAAACCTTTGAAAAGCTAATTTACAAAACCACTTCTTGTCCTTAGTACCTACAGGAGATGCACAACCAAAGGAATGCTTTGGAAAAGTTCAGCATTGACAGGAAGAGGATGGAGCAGCTCTTTAATGAAAATAAACACCTTCCATTCTTGTCCTAATCTGTCACCCTGAGTACAAACCCCAAAATTTAGAGGAGCAAAGAATAAGCACAAATCCTCTGAAATGCAAGAAAATTAAGACATGGGAAGAGGAGAAGGTTGGAGCTAGCCCAGCCAAAGGTAGCAAAGGTCAACAGAACCATGGAGCCAAGAGATCAGAACAGGATGGGAAGAGCTGAAGGCTGAAATTCTTGGAAAAATCAACCAAACATTGCAGATATGAAGTTTCTGAAGGGATGAACGCCAAAAAAAATTAGATAATTGAGGACCTTTTAAGTCTCAAAACCCATGGAGCATTTCTGTAATGCGAGAACTTCCAGTCCAGTGAGCCTCAACTGATGGACATGTCCTCATTGCCTGCTGGAATTGCGGTCTAAAATTCAGAATAAAACAGCCACAGAATCACAGAATCACCAGGGTTAGGAGAGTCCTTCAAGGTCATCGAGTCCAACCATCACCCCAGCAGCACCAGCATCACACCTAAACCACTTCCCCAAGGGCCACCTCCTGATGCCTCCTGAACACTTTCAGAGAAGGTGACTCCACAACCTCCCTGGGCGACTTCTTCCAAAGCCTGACTGATCTTTCAGGGAAAAAGGAATTTTTTCTGGTGTCTAATACCCTGGTGAACATGGTAAGAACAACGCAAAAATCATACTTGAAGCTGCAGCCAAAGACAGGAGCCTATAGAAGAAGAGAAGCAGCTCAGATCTCCCTGGATTTCTCTTTTTATGAATAAATTTGTCTTCCATGAGGCAGCCCGGCCTCCCCTTGTGCCCAGGTCAGCATTCAGCCCCATAGCACTGCCTGTCAAATCAGTCATACAAAGAACCACAGTTTGGGTTGGAAGGGACCTTGAAAATCATCCCATTCCACGCTGTGCCATGGGCAGGGACACCTTCCACTATCCCCTCACTTAACCCTGTTTTCCCCTCTCTTAACCCCCTTTTCCCTTATCTTAACCCCGTTTTCCTGAGGTGCCGTGGGGCTGGCTGAGGGCTGGGATGTTCCCAGTGCTGGAGCCTGTGGATCCCTCAGCCCAGGGCAGCTCCCACCTCTCCTGACAGAGACCACTCAGACCCTGCCTGGGCACTGACACCCTGTAACTCAAAATAAGAGAGTTTAACCAATTAATCCCTGCTTCAACAATGCTCCCACTAGTGGAAATAGCCAGGCACTGTCCTGGCTGGTCATGGAGTGGCATGTGACAGAAATCTCCCAGGTTTCTGCTGCCCAAACAGGAAAAAGTCCTGGTGCTCCCAGATGGAGCCGAGAGGAGCAGCTCTGGAGACATCAGACATGTAGAATCCCAGAATAGTTTGGGTTGGAAGGGACATTAAAGATCATCTGATCCCACCCCTGCCACGGGCAGGGACACCTTCCACTGTCCCAGGCTGCTCCAATCCCCAATGTCCACCCTGGCCTTGGACACTGCCAGGGATCCAGGGGCAGCCACAGCTTCTCTGGGCACCCTGTGCCAGGGCCTGCCCACCCTCCCAGGGAACAATTCCTTCCCAATATCCCATCTATCCCTGCCCTCTGGCAGTCTGAACCCATTCCCCTTGTCCTGTCCCTCCAGTTCCTGTTGCAGAGTCTCTCTCCAGATTCCCTGTATCCCCTGGAAGATCCTGGAAGGAGCTATGAGGTGTCCATACAACCTTCTCTTCTAGAGAAGAACCCATTCTGTCTGTTTTAACCCTGCCACCTCCTTGTCTCAGTTGGGAACTCCTCGCCCTGGCACTGCAGGAGAGGCAGAAGTGCTGATTCCTCTTCACTCCCAAGAACTCTGGCACTGCATTTTACAGGGGTCTGTCCCAGCTTCTTCCTTCCTCACCGGGAGGAGCCTCTGTCCTGCTCTGTCCTTTTTGAGACGCTGTGCTCAGGACGCCTGGATCTGTTCAGAGCTGCAGAGCTTTTCTCCCTGTTCTTTTCTCTGTTTTCACTAATGATTTCTAATGTTCCATTTCCTTTTAATATTTTTTTTTGGATCACCGAGCCAACCTTCACACTCCGTTCCCAGTTCCAACACCCAGATCTCATTCCCAGGTCAGGCCAGAACCCACCATTTTATAGAAAAGTTTAGGACGATCCTTTCTGACACGTTTCACTTTATTTTTAAGCCATGCCTAATTTTATCAGCCATTTTATCACCGACTCCCTTAGTCTTGCAAAGTCCTTCTGCAATTCTACAGTTGATCCCTGGAAGTTCCATCCCAAGAAGTGTTGGGAAGACATGAGGACATGGAGTAGTGGTGGGCTTGACTGGGTTAAGGGTTGGAATTGATGATTTTAGAGGGTTTTTCCAACCTAAATGATTCTGTGACTATATATTTGTCTTTACAACCAGAATATTTTATATATATATATATAGATTATATTTTGATTCTGTAATACCTCAGGATCAGAACTAGCTGTTATTTCAGTATTTCAACCACTGAGATAATTCCCAAGTTTCTCCAGCCTAGAGCTGTCCTCCACAACCTCCCTGTGTTTTAAACCTGATCATTTCTTGCCCTCTGCACCTTCCAGTGGCTGGCAAACATCCTCTCCCAGTCTCCCTGCACTTCTACTTGGAACAGGAAACAGCCCTGGTACAATCACACCAACTATGGCACATAAATATCCTTATTTCCTGCCTTCCACTTTGATCCTGAGGTTGTTTCCAAAAGGATGCCTTTTTTCCCTGTAATGCAGGAATTTTTCGACAGCCTTGAGAGCAACGGACAGGAGGGATCCATGAAGTTCCCAATGGGATCAGAGAAACCAAGAAACCTCCAGAGTGAGGAGCAGGAGAGCACCACTTCCTGTTGATTCTGCTGAGATCCATATCAGGGAGAATCATGGACATTGGGAAGGGTTTATTACACTGAGACTGCTGGGAGCACCTCGCTGATCCAAAGAACCTCCACAAGAAAGGAATCAGAGAACCTGAGCTGGGAGGGACCCACAGGGATCATCCAGTCCAGCCCCTGGCCCTGCACACACACCCCAACAACCTCACCTTGTGTGTCCCTGGCAGCGCTGTCCAAACGCTCCTGGAGCTCTGGCAGCCTCGGGGCCGTGCCCATTCCCTGGGGAGCCTGGGCAGTGCCCAGCACCCTCTGGGGGAAGAACCTTTCCCTGATCTCCAGCCTGAGCCTGCCCTGGCCCAGCTCCAGCCGCTCCCTGGGCCCTGTCCCTGTCCCAGGGAGCAGATATCGGAGCTGCCCCTCTGCTGCCCAGTTTGGCTGGAAATCCCACTCAGTTCAAAAATTCCAGCCAGGAGAAATTCTGGAGTAAACAGAGTAGATATTATAGCAGGAACGTTCTCCATCCCCTCTTGCACAATGGGATCTCAAACCAATTTCCCTGTAACACTGGAATTTCAAACACACTGTTCCACTCTGACCTTCTGCCACTCCCTGAACAACAGGGAAGTGCAATCCCACTGTAAAGCCGTTTCCATGGAATTGTCTGTCACCGGGCTCATGACAGCCTGGCTGAAACCCCTCCTGGGATCACAGGGATAGATCCATCGGATACTGAAAATGCTCTGCAAGGATATTCTTCAAAATCCTCTGTGTTGCCCTGGCATGGTGTTGAAGCATATCTCTGTTGCCAGGTCTGTGGGGAAGGCACCAAAACCACCCCAGGGGACACAAACCAAATCTTTTCCACAGAATTCCAGACTGGTTTGCGTTGGAAGGGCCTTAAAGCTCATCCAGTTCCACCTCACCTTCCACTAGCCCGGGTTGTGAAAGTCTATTCCCTAAGTGCCATAAAACCCTTAGATCCAAGGAAAAGTATTACTAATAAATCAGGCTACAAATGTTATCTGAAGCTGGGAATCTTACCTTATCTTTTTCCTCTTCCTCCCTATTTTTTTTTACTAATCTAGTTGGGGTTTTTATTGAGATGCCCAAGTCACCTTCCTGATTTCCCAAATACAACCAAATACAACAGACGGTTTATGAATTGACCATCCAGGCTAGATGAAAACCTACTCTAGAACTATCAATTTAATTAACTAAATCAATTTATCTATCAATTTAACTATCTGAACTACTCTAAAACGATCAATTTAATTTCACCAGTACACAGATACCCACATGAGATCATCAAAACATTCCTCTATTTTTCCAGCTGAGGTCCTAAAAATCAAAGCATTTTTGTCACTAACACAAGGTCATTAGAGATGGACAACCAATTTTTGCAGGAGAAAGAAAATATTTTCCCCGATTTTGAATCTGACAAGGATGCATTTTCTTTAGAGAAGGTGAAATTTGGCATATTCCTGGGTAAATAACACAGACCAGAGTGGTACAACCAGAAAGGAAAAAGGTCTGTGAGGGTGGGGGGGCCCTGGCACAGATTCCCAGAGCAGCTGTGGCTGCCCCTGGATCCCTGGAAGTGTCCAAGGCAGGGTTGGATGGGGATTGGAACAACCCGAGATAGTGGAAGGTGTCCCTGCCCATGGCAAGGGTGGGAACGGGATGAGTTTTGAGATCCCTTCCAACCCAAACCAGTCTGGGATTCTCAGCCCTTTCTTAGCTTCAAAATACTTCCAGGTCTTTTTTTTTGCTCTTGCAACTCTCACAGGTTTTATAGCAGCTCTGAATGGACAAAATTCTTGATTTTTCCTTAATTACTGGATATCAACCCACTGCAAATATTGAGGAGAAACTCCTGCAGCTCCTCATCCTTTGCCTACTCCAAAAGTGAGTCCCTGTGAACTGAACACCCCCAGCAGGAGCAAGTTTATCAAAATCTGCTCTCCCCCAGGTGTAGTAAATCCTCCATCATGCAGGAATTCCATCCATGAGCATTTCACACCCAGCCTCTTGTAGCCCATCCTCTTTGCAAATGGATCATAATGGAAGTGCCAGCTTAGATTCTGTCTGATTGATTAATAACCCCTGCTCAAATAGGAAAGGAGCAGAGTGCATCAATTTGATTAATTCTCCCATTTGCTTCATGCTTAAAAAAATAAATAAAACCTGTCTGACGCTTTTTAGAGCTGGTAACAAGAACACAATCTCATGTCTACAACGCAGCGATCATGTCACTAATTTTAATTAAGCCCTTTCAGTTTAATGGGTTAATCCACATACTGTGGCAGCCTTGCTGTTCCCACATGGAAATTCCAATGGGAACCCCCTCCAAAATCTGTATGTTTTTTGTAAAGATGTTGTAATAATGCCCATGTTCTTGGCAGGGAATGGAAGTGCCAAGAGTTTCCATAGAAGGGCAAAATTGTTTTTCTCCTTGCTTGTCATCTAATATATTCCAGAGATAGAGAGAGGCTGAAACCCAGCATTTCTTATTAGGATCTTTAGTTTTTTCCATTGTCTCTCTATTTGAGAATTCAACATTTATCAGCAATGCAGGTGAGTGCCCCCATTTCCTGTCCTCCTTCCTTCCTGCATTCAAATATTCCTGTATTGACTTAACCACCTTTTCCATTTCACAGTTTTCCATAATATCTTAACAGGAGAACAAAAAAATTGATCTTCTCATATCAGAGGGAATATTTTAAAGATTAAATTGAATTCATGCTGCAAAACCAGCAGATTTTCTATTTGAAGGGAAACATCATACGTTGCACCCCTCCAGATAAAACAGAATCAGATCCTACAACTGCGAGAAATGAGAAATGTGCAACACAAGAAGCTGAAGGTTTGATTTGGTACAAGCCTGAGCTATTATTCCAATGGTCCCTGAAGGATACAGCACTAAAAATTTATTATTTTAGTAGGTGGCACATTGTCATTCTTACAGACTGATCCTTTTCCTTACTATTTCCTTATTTTCCCTGACTGCACAGTTACCAGAGCAACAGGAACCTCCTAAATCCTATAAACATTGCCAATAACGAGCCAAGTTGCTATTCAGGCACAAAAAATACCCTCCTACACCAGTTAATTGATTTTTTTAATCAATGTATTGTTCTGCCCAGGTTTGGGAACTAAAGGGCTACAGGGCTTTAACCTGTAACTCCTTAGGATATTTAGAGTCATGCAATGGTTTGGGTTGGAAGGGACCTTAAAGCCCATCCAGTGCCACCCCTGCCATGGGCAGGGACACCTTCCACTATCCCAGGCTGCTCCAAGCCCCAGTGTCCAACCTGGCCTTGGGCACTTCCAGGGACAAGCTCTGCTTTATGGCTTTTCCCAGCATTAGGAACTGACTGGGCAGGGAGGGATCCTGCCCCTCTGGCCAGCCCTGGAGGCACCTCTGGAGTGCTGTGTCCAGCTCTGGGCTCCTCAGCACAGCAGGGCCAGGGAGCTGCTGGAGCGGGGCCAGCGGAGGCTGCGGAGCTGAGGAAGGGCCTGGAGCATCTCCGTGCCCAGGGAAGGCTGAGGGAGCTGGGGCTGCTCAGCCTGGAGAGGAGCCCCAGCTGAGAGGGGCCCTCAGCCCTGGGTGTCCCTGGCTGCAGGGAGGGCTCCGAGCAGGGCCCAGGCTCTGCTCCGGGGGCCCAGCAATGGCACCAGAGCAACGGGCAGGGCCTGGTGCCAGCAATTCCCCCTGCACAGGAGGCAGAACTTCTGCCCTGGGCAGTGCCCAGCCCTGCGCAGATTGTGCAGAGAGGCTCTGGGGTCTCCTCCCTGGGGCTGTTCCAGAGCTGTGTGCACACAATGCTGTGCCCTGTGCTCTGGGATGGCCCAGCTGGAGCAGGGAGGTGCCACCAGGTGCCCACTGTGGTTCCTGGGATTTTGTGAATATTCATTACTCAAATATGAATTATTCACCCCTGCCCCAGCCTGGCCCGTGCTGGGGTTCTGTGAACATTCACCACTCACACAATGATCTGTATCCCCATGATCCGCTAGGATGGGCCGTGAACTGAACACATGAAATAGAAACCAGCCGCGTTCTCCAGACAACAGGGCTCATAAAAAGCGGGGGACAGGTGGTGCTGAGTTTGTTCACACAATGTAACTTGAAACGTTAAAACTCTGCCATGATTCATTCCCTTTTCACAAATACTTCACACCCTTCTCCCCTTGATGGTGCTAAATGACGCCTGACAGGCTAAAAAGGAAGTGAAAACTGCAGAAGAGACAAGCAGGCCCACCCCACATTTTCTCCAGAGCTTTTTATTTTCCAACGAATATAAAAACACGAATTCAGCCCGAATTACCTTAATAACCAAGTCAAACTTCTGGTGTAAATCCCTATTTATTGGCTTGAGGAGGGTGAGTTCAGCCGTTGTGAGATTCATATGGAAATACTGGGGATAATCCTCAGGAGTACCTGCAAAAAAGACATTGAGGTTTGAACAACTCTGAAAGATTTAGTTCAACAATGTGTTTATTTACTCATTAATAATCAAAGGAAGAAAGCCTAATTCTGTTATTGGAAGGATAAAATATTGCCCTATGTGGACATGCAGCTTGAGGATACTATGAAGTTATGTATTTAATATTATTATTTCCTTACTCTCCATAACCATGAAGATTCCTCTCAGCTGGAACTCCCTAAGTACTTAACAAGAGGAATATTATTAATAACATATAAATAATAGATACAAGTAATAACACAAGCAATAATAATATGACAACAACAGGTAGGTTATTTGAGAAATCCTTCTAGGAAAATAACGTTTCTCAGAGAGGAAGCACCAGATGAAACCTCCAACAACTTCCATTAATTGTCAGCTGTAAATGATGTTTTCATGGCTGTGGATTTCCAGGATATTCTCCAGGCCAGTGAAAACAGAAGCCTCAGAGCCTGAACGGATTTGGGAGCCTGTGGAGATTGAGGAAGGGCTGTGCCAAGGCTGTGCCTGGCAGCTGCAGCCCAAAAATGTGCCTGTGCCTGAGCCAAAGGGTTCCAGCACCACAGCCCAGCACAGGAGGAGGGAAAAATTCCAGCTACAGCAATTCTGAGCCCTGGGATTCTCAAAGAAAGGGTGCAAAAGGGCTCAGAAAGCCCAAGTGTTCCACACAGAGTGAACTCCGGCATTCCCAGCTCAGCAGGATTGCAAGAACATCCCAAGAAGCCCATATTCTGATTATAAGCCTAAAATCTCAAGCGTTTTAGGTCTGGGAGCAGCCCTGTCAACAGCTGAGAGCAGAAGGCTGGCTCAAGAGACAAGAGCCCCAGAACATCCCAGAACATCCCTGAGCCTGAGAGTTGTGGGACTCTAAAGCTGCCATGGGAGCAGCACAAACCTGGCCCTGTCCAACCCTGAACCCAACCAGGACTGAGGCATGAGATTCAACACCAGGAAAGATCCCTTTCCTGATAAATGCTGCTGTTATTTGTTCACCTTTCAAGTGCAGTGGTTAGAAAATACTTTTAGAAAGCCAGGAGATAAATTACTGCAATAATTTAATTTGCAATCCCCCATTGACAAGCATTTCCTAGATAAATAAATGATATAAAAAATTAAAAAGAATTATATAAAAACATATTAAAACTTATATAAATTATATAAAATATATAAATTATATAAATTATGTAAAAATGCATATGTTTATATGTGTTTTATATCTATTTTTTCTGTGATTCTTGATATACATCGATATCATCGACCCAAAAAGCAACAAAAGGATCACCATGGATTATTTTTTCTCTTACACCATCAGCACAAATGCAGAGCTTCAAGCTCCAAGTCCTGCGTCCCCTTGCCTCGCCTTTTAATTTCAACTTCTAATGAATTAATCTAATTTTTGAAGAGCACAAGACAGCCAGCAGGAACTCCAAACTTTTGGCAGGTAACAGATTGCCGGTTTTAGAGACTGCACTTCACCAGGGCTGTTGCTGAAGTTAAAAAAAAATCAAGAAATTAAGGAGTGAATGCAAAACCTCTGAGAAAGGAGAAGACAAGAGGGGCCCTGAAGGAGAACAAATATGCAGGGGGGGAGGGTGAGAGTCACAAAGGGATCTAGAGAAGGGAAGATCAGGCTAATATCATGTAAGGAGGTCAGGAAAGAATCGCCCAAAAACTCCACAAACAACCAAACCAAGCTCACCAAGTAAAGGAGGAAAAGGCAGCAAGGTGGACGATAGAAAAGCAAAAATTAAGGCATAACAGAGGTGGATGCCCAAATTGTAACTGGGGATGCCTGCTCAGCTCCTGCCCAGCACAGGAGAGGCTCACATTCCTGGATTCCTGAACTGTGGGAGCCAGGTTTTCCAGGAACAGGGATATCTGCTTCTGCAGGCACAGAAATATTGGCATTTTGACGGAGCTGAGCAGCCCTCAGTCCACCTCTGCCTGCTCTGAAGATCTGGGGATGAGCTCCGAGTCTCCAGGCTCCAGAAATTCCATATGTTTGGAGAGGCTGAGGGATCAAAATGTGGGGGGCCGGAAAGGAGGAGAAGGAAAGGACTCCTCAATTTGCTTTTCGCAGAGCCAGAGGAGGGGTTTTGTAGGACCTGGGGCTTGAAATGGAGAAAGGACTGGAGAGGATCCTCCCTCTTCCCAAAAGTTATTGTGCATTTTTGGTTTATTATTTAAAATATCAACCAAAAGCATCCAAAACTGGCAGCAGAAATCACAGAGCCACTTCCAAGGGCAAAAAGCTGATGATTGAAAAGAAAATTCAGTTTTTCTCAAGGAGTGGCCCCAGAGAAAATAAAGACTTCCAATTACTCCCAAAAAGAATATTTTACCAGTGATTTACTCTTAAATATAATACATTTTGCTATTAAAAATAATGCATTTTACTATGGATGCTGAAAATTTAGAAGCAGAGAAATTCTTCAGCTTTTTCTCAGTGTTCTGTGAGAGCATTGCTTTCTCATGCAGACTAGCCGAAAACAGTGAAGACGGTTTTGTAAACTAATTCTTTATCTTTGCACCTGGAGTTTGTTGTGAAGTGTTGTTATGGTACATTGAGGAAAATATTTTGAAATGGGTGTTGTACAGCCTCCACCAATCATTCTAGGAGGTGGTTGACCAAGGGACCAATAGTGCTATGCCACTCTTGCGAATCAAGCTATATAAACCAATTTATAATTAATTAAAGATTCCATTTTTTCCTGAACCTTGATCGTGCCGTTCTTCGCCGCACTCACTACGGACAGCGACATCTTACTATTAAAACTAATAAAATTTTCTAGTCAAAATACTGAAATTTACTGGTAGAATCAATAACATTGCTAGCAAAAATAAAGGGAGGGGCCTTGCTTCACACCTGGATAAGTGCAGGGAATGTGAGTGTATTGCAAAGACCCGAAGAAATGAACATACCCAAAGGCCAAAGATTGGAAAAATCAGTGTATTACAAAAAGAAAAAAAAAAATAAAAATCCAAATATCCCGTCCCCAAATGTTAAATATATCAAACATCCACAGTGCCTTGCACAGGTGGGCAAAGAAAAAAAGGAAAAGAAGAACCAAATAAAACTGAGTCAAATAAAAAACAAATTAAAAATCATTCTCATAAGTAACTTATTTCCTAATACCATGGGCACCGTTCAAGACTCCCAGTGTTTAAAAAAAGGACATTTCTAAAGATATCAAGGAGAATGAGGTTGAGATCTAAAGAAAAGTGGGAAAAAAATCCACATAATGAGAAATATCTGCAAGGCCCATTTCTGTGGAACTACTTAATATTTTCTGAGGCTAAAACAGAAATAGCAAATCCTCGCAGAGATGAAGGCAGACTTAAAATCCAAAAAGAAATCCTTTGGAAGAGCACAGGCAGGGGGAAATAAGGAAATAAGAAAAAAAAAAAAAAAGGGAAAACCAGAAAAGGAAAAAAATAAAAAGAGGGAGAGAAGGGAGGGGGAAAAAGAGGGGGAAAGGAAGCTAAAAAGAAGTAAAAAGGAAAAAAATAAGGAGGAAAATGAATTTTAAAAGAAGGAAAATAGAAACTAGAAAAAAAGAAACAAGGAAAAAAAGAAATGAGGAAAAAAGAGGGGAAAATTAAGAAAGAAAAAAAGGAAGACAAAAGAAGAGAAAGAAAGAAGAAAGGAAAAAGAGAAACCAAGGGAAGGGTAAAGAAGGAAAAAAGAAAAAAGAAGAAAGAAAGAAGAAGGAAAATATATGGGGAAAAGAAGGAAAAAAGAAAAGAGAAGGAAAATAGTAAGGAGAAAAAATAAAGAAGGAAAAAGAAGGAAAGAGAAGGAAAAAAGAAGTTAAAATAGAAGAAAAAAGAAGGAATAGAGAAGGAAAGGAGAAGAAAAAAGAAAAGTAAAAAAAAAAGTTAGGAGCAAATGAATTTAAAAAGAAGGAAAAGAGAAACTAGGAAAAAAGAAATGAAAAAATGAGGAAAAAATAAGAAAGAGGAAAAAAGAAAGAAAAAAAGAAGAAAAGAGAAGAAAAAAAGAAGGAAAAAAGCAAAAAGGTAAGGGAAGAGGGGGAAAAGAAGGAAAAAAGAAAAAAGAAAAAGGAAGGAAAAAAGAAGGAAAATGTAAGGGAAAAAGAAGGAGAACAAGAAAAGTGAAAGAAAAAAGAAGAAAAAATAAAGGAGGGAAAAAGAAAAAAGAAGGAAAAATAGAAGGAAAAAAGAAGGGAAAGAGATGGCCAAGAGAAGACAAAAGAAAGCAAAAAAGAAAAAAGAAGGAATAGAGGAGGAAAGGAGGAAAAAAGGAAAAAGAAAGAAGGAAAAAAAGGGCAAAAGAAAGAAAAAACAGAAAGAAAAAGAAAGAAAGAAAAAGATAGGAGAGAAAAACACAGGAGGGAAAAACAAAGTCCCCAAACCAAGCCAAACGGCTGCACCACACCTTTCTGAATTATTTCTTGGAGGTCAGAGCAGCCACTCCAATATTCCCAATATCCCAAGTTAGTGACACACAATCTTTAATGATTTCACTCCTGAAGAACTTTGTGAATTATGCACAAAACCTTAAAAAATTCGCCTGAACGTGGCCCTGGGGTGGAGCTGTCCCTGCAGAACTTAGGAATCAAATCAGTTGATGACATTTATAAATAAGTCCATTTGCAGAGCTAAACCTCTACAATGTGCTCCTCAAAATCCTCACTTCCACCTCTCCTTGGCTGGGAAAACCATGGAGCTCAACATAGAGAACACAGGCAAAAGATGTGATTCCACAAAATTGCCCATTTCCAAATCCCACAGAAACATCCTTGTGTGGATTTTGGGAAGAGAAGGGCAGGGGGAGCCCTGCAACTGCCGACCACCCTCAGGCCCTTCCATGAGCACATCCTACAAGCCCAGAAACAAATGCCAAACATGGGGAAGCAGCAGGAAAAAGCACAGAAAAGAGCAAAAACAACAAAACAAACTTTAAATTCCAAAGGAAAGTTCACAGGCAGCAAAATTGGAGGTGGATGCAGTAAGATCCTTGGAGATGCCCTGTGCCACAAGATTTTTGGGATGAAATCTGCTGTAATTGTCATTTTTTAGCCTCTTTTTTTTGTGTCGGTCAATGGAAAACACATCCCAGCAGATCTCTCCTTTCCCTCGCTGTGTGTTCCATCAAACCCAACAACAATTCTGGATTTAATCTGAATAAACTCTAATAAATAACCACATGAAATGAACTCCCACGTGGCATTGAAACACCAACAGGTAGAGCAACAATTCCAAACATCCCACCGACCACAGGAGGGATTTTTTTCAGCATTCCACTCTCCCAGGCAATTTTTCCTGGCTGCTCATACCAGAGGGACTGATTGGGAGGGATAGGAAGAGTAGCAGACACCAACCAACTAGGATGGAATAGAGGATGCCGGGTCGCTCGGAGGGAGGCTGGATGTTTCGGTCCTGATCTATGGCTTGGATGGGTGGAGTGACACTGATGGGATTCACACGGGCCTGAAATGAGAAATCACATTGGAAACAGAGAAATTAGAAAGCCAGCAGGGAGATCTGGATGTTCAGCACAACAACATCTCACTGGGAAGGGTATTGGATGGAACTGCAGGAGAAGAAACCTTTAGAATGAAAAGAATATTTACAGCTCGTGGCCCCTTTAAATCCAAATTAACCAGGCAACATCAGCATTTCTCTAACAGCCTCCTTTCTGTGAGATACATTTTTAGGATAGATCCTGGAGGAAAGGAATCACAGAATCCCAGACTGGTTTGGGTGGGAAGGGACCTTAAAGCCCATCCAGTGCCACCCCTGCCATGGGCAGGGACACCTTCCACTGTCCCAGGCTGCTCCAAGCCCCAGTGTCCAACCTGGCCTTGGACACTGCCAGGGATCCAGGGGCAGCCACAGCTTCTCTGGGCACCCTGTGCCAGGGTCTCCCCACCCTCCCAGGGAACAATTCCTTCCTTATATTTCACCTAAATTTCCCATCTTTCAGTCTGAACCCATTCCCCCTTGTCCTGGCACTCCAGTTTCTGTTGTAAGGCCCTCCTCTGGCTTCCCAGTAGCCCCTGAGACCCTGGAAAGAACTGTGAGGTCTCCTTCTCTTCCCAGCCCCAGCCTGGCTCCATAGGGAAAGTGCTCCAGCCCCGTTATCAACTTAGAAGCTGATAGTAAGCAGTTGATAAAGGCAGCTCACAAATGCTTGCCTGTGTTTCTATAAATAGTCCCTGGAACCAGGAATTTCAGACATCACACAGTGAAACACAGCAAATGCCTGGAAATAGGAAAACAGCAGATTGAACTGGAGCATCATCAGGAGCTAGAGTGCTGTGATCCACAAATGCACACTGCAAAAGAAACTTAAGGTACCAACATTTCAGGGATAGCTATGCTGGAAAAGTGTGGATGACGCTGGAATAATTCACCATTACTTGGATGTGAATTCAAATGCTTAACATGGAAATAGAATTGTAGAGCCATGGAATGGCTTGGGATAGAAGGAACCTTAAAGATCCAAAATTCAACCCCCTGCCATGGGCAGGGACACCTTCTACTGTCCCAGGCTGCTCCAATCCCCAATGTCCAACCTGGCCTTGGACACTGCCAGGGATCCAGGGGCAGCCACAGCTTCTCTGGGCACTCTGTGCCAGGGCCTGCCCACCCTCCCAGGGAACAATTCCTTCCCAATATCCCATCTATCCCTGCTCTCTGGCAGTGGGAAGCCATTCCCTGTGTCCTGGCACTCCATCCTTTGCAAAGAGTGTCTTTCCATCTTTCTTGTAGCTCCTTCAGACACTGGAAGGTCACAATGAGGTCACCCCAAAACTGGTGCCAGCTTTCATCTCTGTCAACCCAGCTTCCAGTGGCAGCTCCAGAGCTGCCATTCCCAACTCCCACAGTTGCAGTGACCTTGGCTGCTCAACCAACTCCAAATGTACCACACACGGATGTGTGCACACCAGGCTTTTCCCTCCCCTTGGCATGTTTCCTTAATGAGCTCTGTGAAAAACCAGACACCTTTTTTTTCCACATACCACACGTCCTGGCAGCCTTTCCTTTGGAAAGCTCCATGTTCTGCAAGAGGGGACTTGAAATTTAGCGTGGAAACAGGAATGACAGGAGTCCACACTCAGCCAAGTTTTGGCAGAGATCAGAAATCCACCTGCTGAGAGCTGGAAGGGAGCTGGGAGAGCTTTGGCGATGCTGAGGGGAAAATTAGAGGGAAAAAGGATGAACTAGGAGGAGGAGAGGAAGCCTGAGATGAAGGAAACACAGTTTATTGACCCCTCCTGGAGGTGTGGATGGGCAGCCCCACAGTCACCTGCCACCACACCCCAAGGTGTGTCCCCCCAGTCATTTCCTACAGGTTCCTCAAGTCCTGAGGGTCTTCCAGCCTTTTCCACACTGAAGAAATGTAAGGAAGAGACGTGTCAGGGATAGGCACGTTAAAAAGTGGGGATGGATGTTCTCGGCCTCCTAAATTGGGACTGGGAAGCTCCTCAATTCAGTCCTGCTTATGGCTTTTGTCCCTGCCCCCATCCTGCTGGCCAGGTCTTTTGTCACCATCTGATTCCATTTGGGACTCTTTGAAAAATTAAACTCCTAAAAGCGTAATGAGGGAGATGAGCTCAAAATAGGCAGAAAGAAAGAGACAAGAAGATATATTTGACATCTATTTGAATTTTTAAAGGCTTTAGGGCGGCATAAAAGTTGCATGGGGAGAGAGAAGATTGTGCAGAAAACCGACCAAGACTAAAATCCTATTTTTAAATTCACAGATCAGTTGGAGCCCTCTCAGAAAACCCCACATTCAAGTTAAAAACACACCCACAACAAAACCAAACTCTTCTGTTAGACTGGGTTTAAACTCACCATTAATGTCCAGAGAAGCTGTGGCTGCCCCTGGATCCCTGGAAGTGTCCAAGGCCTGGCTGGACAGGGCTCGGAGCAGCCTGGGATAGTGGAAGATGTCCCTGCCCATGGCAGGGGTGGGATGGGATGATCTTTAAGGTCCCTTCCCACCCAAACCAGTCTGGGATTCTGAGTTTCTATGATTACAATATTGCAGGCCAAGCTGAGTCTATGCCAAACCAAGACTAAAATCAGAATTGTTCAACAAATAACTTGAATAGCAAGGACAATGCTTTATTTTCCTGTTCAAGGAAAAGCTGGAGAGCAGCACTTAGAACCCCTGCACTGGAGATCAAACAGGTTCTGGTTGAACAGAAGATATTTTATCCCTCTGCCACCTTTGCACCGACCCCTGGGAACCAAAGCACTCAATTGAATAGCAACAAGTCCAAAAAGGAAATTAATTATAAGGAAGCTGAGAATAAAAAGTGAAATCCATTACATTGTTATTCTATGTAAGTTGTTTCTCCAGGTACTGTACACACCTGAAATGGGCTACTCAGGAGCTAGGAGATACTGTGCAGCATCTGCTGAAATGTTTACGGGTAGAATCATAAAATCATGGAATGGTTTGGGTGGGAAGGGACCTTAAATCCCATCTCATCCCCTGCCATGGGCAGGGACACCTTCCACTATCCCAGGCTGCTCCAAGCTCCGTCCAGCCTGGCCTTGGACACTGCCAGGGATCCAGGGGCAGCCACAGCTTTTCTGAGAATTCCATCGCAGCCCCTCCCCACCCTCACAGGGAACAATTTCTTCCCAATATCCCGTCTAAATTTCCCCTCTGTCAGTCTGAACCCATTCCCCCTTGTTCTGTCACTCCAGTTCCTGATGCAGGGTCCCTCTCCAGCTTCCCTGCAGCGCCTTCAGATCCTGGATGGGACTGTGGGGTCTCCCCACAACTTTCTCTTCTCCAGACTGTACAACTCCAATCTTAATAATTTAAAGCTGTTTTGAATTAAACTGGCTGATGTGCTTTGAAGCAAAACTCAAGGTACTTTCACATTGTTTTAATAATCCACAGATGATGCAGCATCTTTTTCATTCAAATTTAGAAATTAGAACTACGAAAACATAAAACAGTGAAGCAGCCATTACATTAATATGTGGGTGAAAGCAGGTTAATGAATTAATCAAAGCACACATAGGAAGTTTAAGAACGTGTGCATATACTTTTAATCAGAAATAATTCTTTTAAAAATGAGGAGTCAAACTGTGAGTCTTCCATAGGTATCTAACATCCTTGCAAGAGGCCTAAAAATCCCCTACCAGGCTCCTCCTCAGGAGCTTCATGAAGAGATGGGAGTTCATTAAAAGGAAGGGAAAACAGATTAATGAAGTTGTGAAATGTCTGAGGGGCCCACGAGTGCCTCAGGACCCCCAGCTGGAGGCAAAGCAAGAGCACGTGGGGGTTTGGCAGGGAAAGGCTGGAAAAATGCTGGGAAAGTCAGCATGGAGCCACAGCGGGGCAGGAGATCACTCGGAATAAACAGCCGGCCTGCAAACCCCAGCCTCTGCCAGGGGAACATGAAAGGCTGCCCAAGCTCTGGCAGAGGCAGGTGATTGAAAAACAAACAAGGTCTTGTCAGTCCAAGGATAGAATATGCACTCATTTATTTTCCTCGTTAGGGAAAAGCTCCCCCGGTTGTTGGTGTGGTGATTAATTGACTTGCAGGTGTTCAGTATAGCAGAACTGGACAGGCCAAAAAGCAGAACTCCAACCCCACCTCACAACTCTTAGCACAAATATTCATAAATTTAACAAATCCTCCTTCAAACAGATGGGGAGCCTGCCAGGGAGTCTGCCGGGCCATGAGATGATCAAGGCAGAAAAATACTTAAAAAAAGCTCAGAGAGAATAAGGTAGCAGCAAAAACCTCATTTTTAACCCCCTCCTTTTGTGTTCACCATGGAAGCACAGCAGCATCTTCTCCATGTGGGATGTCCAGCAGGTCCTGCAAAAACTCATGGCCTTCAGAGATGTTATGGATGGAACAAAGCAAATTAAGAGTCCCATTTGTGCCAGGGGGTTTCAGGCTCCTGCTGAGGATTTTGAATAAAAGAAACAGCTGGTATTTTCAATTAATGTATTAAAATGGTGCTTCATAATTCAGGAGTGCAGTTGCATTCAAAAATCCAAACAGGATTTTTAGGCACCTGCCTAAGTATTGATTTCACCATCCCATGATCCCATAGAAGGATTAGGAGGGAATTTCCAACTGAGATGCAGAATATGCATTTGGGGCTTTCAAGAACAACAGGAAAAAAACCCTAATAAACATGACTTTAAAATAAAAGTAATATCTTTTCCAATATTTTGTATGTATTTTATTTTATTGAAATTATTTTGAGATGTCCAGGAACACCAAGTTTCCAATAGAAGGGTATGGACAGTGTGGAATTCTTTTTAAAGTCAGGGAACAACAATAATTGTTGCACAGCTGATAACAAGGATTTAAAAAATCAGATTTTCTATCTTTTCTGTCTACCTGTGTTGCAAAGCTGAATTTGCCAACTGTAGATACTTAAGGAAAACGTCTTCCTCTGGGGAAGATGAAGAGAGAGGAAATGGCACATTTTGGGAGTTAGAATAACACAGTTTTCTGCTCAGAGCTGCTTTTTTTCATTTGTGGGGGTTTATGGTGTATTTGGGGGGGGTTTTGTGGTGTATTTTGGGATTTTTTTGCTTGTTACCATGAAAATCATTTTGTTCTAGGAAACTGAAAGCCAGTTGACCTCCCTCAACTAGGAAGCTTCTTTTCTGAGCAGATAATCAATTCCTAAGAGCTGCCTTTTATAGAGTTGAAGACACCAGACCATGAACCAGCTCCAGGTTCACTCTGGTGATGCTGCTGTGATGATTCACAACCACTTGAGCTCCCACCAGAGGTGCCCCTGGGGCTCAGGGACAGGGGCCACCACACAGGCAGAAGTAAACATTGGAAAATACTGCAAAGGATAAAACTGCATGGAAAGCAAGAGCTCCCAAAGTTTTGTTTGGATTCACCAAGGTGAGCTCAAGAAATCCACTGAGAGAAGGGATAAAAACCTACACTGTCAATTTATTATTGAGTCAAACACAGCGAGACATTTTCTACCCACAAGTCACACTGAAGACAGAGTTGTTAAGGCACTAAGACTGCTGGAAAATTAAACCAGAGAGACCTGGAGCTGCTGGAGCGGGGCCAGCGGAGGCTGCAGAGCTGAGGAAGGGCCTGGAGCATCTCCGTGCCCAGGGAAGGCTGAGGGAGCTGGGGCTGCTCAGCCTGGAGAGGAGCCCCAGCTGAGAGGGGCCCTCAGCCCTGGGTGTCCCTGGCTGCAGGGAGGGCTCCGAGCAGGGCCCAGGCTCTGCTCCGGGGGCCCAGCAATGGCACCAGAGCAACGGGCAGGGCCTGGTGCCAGCAATTCCCCCTGCACAGGAGGCAGAACTTCTGCCCTGGGCAGTGCCCAGCCCTGAACAGATTGTCCAGAGAGGCTCTGGGGTCTCCTCCCTGGGGCTGTTCCAGAGCTGTGTGCACACAATGCTGTGCCCTGTGCTCTGGGATGGCCCAGCTGGAGCAGGGAGGTGCCACCAGCCTGAGCCATCCTGGGATTCTGTATTTGCACGATCAGTTCCCACTGGACATTTCACACGAATATTTGACACCCTGAAAATTATTATTTTTACAGGCAGTTGTAACTGTGGCCAGTGGACTTCAGATAAAGTCTCAGGACCTTCCACCTGCATCACTGTCACAGCTCAGCTGAGGAATTTGCTGCTGAACTCTCATCCCTCTGGAAAACAAGGCTGAGGAGATTTTCTCCAGATGGAAAATATCACTAAAGCAACACCCATTGCCTCTGGTGCCATCCAGAACCCCTTCCCAGGGAGCCCTGCACTATTAAACCAACAGAGTTCTTGATGAATGATGAATCATTTTGGTCACACTGGTTCTCCTTGTGCTTTCCTGAGGCTGGAATATGAGCTGTAAATGGGAAATGAGCTGAGTTCTCTCCATGCTGTGCAGAACTGCCTGAGACTTTGCCAACACTCGGCACTAAAACAGCAGGGAGAGCTGCAGAACCATCCCAGCATCGCTCCTTGCTGCTGCCTCAGCTGCTCTGCCAGCACAATGAGGGCTGTGACAAAACACTAATGAGCAGAAATCCATCACAGAGCACTTGCATGTCAGCAAAACGTGGGGAATATTTCAGTGGAGTTACCCAACCACAAAGGAAGTCAATCCAAACTGCAGGAATCACCTACAAATGCAGGAGATACCACCAAAATCTCGTCATTAGTCAAACCATGTCACATCGAATCTCCCATTTGTAGGATCTCACTGTTCGCCCTCTCCTTTTGCCTTTCCATTGACAGCTACAAATTCCTGCCTTTGATCAGACCCAGGGGAGGCAGAGCCTCCATGTCAGGAGCCTGCAGGAATTCCTGTGCTGCTCAGATGTGACACAGAGGTGTACAGGAATCCAGGGGGAATGGGATCTTCTGACCCTCCTCAGTGCTACAACACAGGAACTCACATTTTGGGCTACAACCTCAACTGAATGCTGAGTCCTTGGAAGAAAACCCCGAGCATGGATTTAAAACACACTCTGAAGCTGAAAGAGAATAAATTCTCTGCAGAAAATTGTTTGATCAAGTTGTCGCGGGAGTTAAAGAGGTTTGTATAGCAGAAATTCTGGGCCTGGAAACACTTCCCAGAAAAGGGCGTAATGACTTGAGGAAACCAAATCTTCATTGCTCAACAACAGAGATTTACAGCTAATTCTCCTAATTTATACTTCTTAGAATTACAGAATCAGTAAGGTTGAAAAAGCTATAGATGATCCAGTCCATCCATCAATCCAGCATCACTAATCCATGTCCTCAAGTGCCACATCCACACTTTTTTTAACCCCTCCAGGGACAAGATGGGGCAGCCACAGCTTCTCTGGGCACCCTGTGCCAGGGCCTGCCCACCCTCCCAGGGAACAATTCCTTCCCAATATCCCATCCATCCCTGCCCTCTGGCACTGGGAAGCCATTCCCTGTGTCCTGTCCCTCCAGCCCTTGGAAGAGTCTCTCTCCATCTTTCCTGCAGCTCCTTCGGGCACTGCAAGGCCACAATGAGGTCACCCCAAAGCTTCTCCTCTCCAGGCTGAACAATCCCAGCTCTCCCAGCCTTTCCTCCCAGCAGAGCTGCTCCATCCCTCTGATCATCCTGGTGCCTCCTCTGGGCTCTCTCCAGCAGCTCCATGTCCTTCCTGTGCTGGGACCCCAAAACTGATGTGCAAATTTCAAACTAAATGAACTTTTCTCTTTATTTATTTTTCAGAAGTTCCCCTTCATTTCCAGAAGCCACAGCTAAGAAGCCACAGTGGGTAATTTATGCGGTTGGTACCCATGACCTGACCTCTCCTGTTTTCTCTGGAGGTAAAAATGTGTTTTAGTGACCAATGGGGAAAAATTAAGACACAGGATTAATTACTTGATTCACCTTCTTTCTACACTCAGCACTAAATTATCAAAGAGCTTTTGGCACCTGATTTAGCTGCTCAATACAAGCCACGGCTGCTGCGTTCTTGGGTTTCTGTCGTGCCCCATGTTTATGCAGTTTCTTGAAATGAAAACTGTAAAATTCAAATATCCTGGCAGCTCAGGTTGTTAACAGAGTAAGCTGTCAGAGAACACAATTCCTTTCATTTATTTGTAAAAACAAGCCACCTTTGAGGGGGAAGAAAAACCATTTTGAAAGAGCAGCAAGAGACCATAATGAACCCGAGCACGGAGGAAAACAGAGACTATCGTTATCAATGATGTCTCCCAGGAACAGCAGGGCCAAAAAAGAATTGCATTTCACCAGGATCTGATCACAGTGCTTACTAAATTGCTTTTTGTGTATCTGACATGCTTGATAAGAAGTGTCCCCAGCAGTGTCTGTGCAGGGCACTAAATGAAATGCATTATGCAAAGGGCCTCCTGCCTCGGCACAACCAGAACTCAGTCCAGAGCTTCTCCTCCTTCCAAGGTGATGAGTGGCATTAAAGAAAATAAACATTTCTTTTTTGACTTCTGGCTTTTTCCCCATACAACTATGAAGTCTATTTCCTTGATTATCTCTCAAATTTTTGATGGTGGATTTCTTATTATCCCGATTTCTGTGCAGAGGAGCAAGCTGTAAAGCCTAAGACAAGCACCTACGTCTCCCCAAAAATCAGAAAGTATTTAAAGACCACGTAGCACTACCATAATGACTTTCAGATTATTTTTATTTTCATTTCTAAGAGTAATTTCTTGGCAATAAAAAAAAATCCTTGAAATATTAACCCCATTTTGTTTCCTTACAAATGCTATTTCTCACAGAGGGATAATTCTCTGTATCATATATCTAGATCTATATTTATATTTATCTTCCTAAGGACAACAGGCTGATGGCTTCTCTATGCCTTTAAAAAAATTAACCACATGATAATACACCAGAAAAGGCACAAGAAGTAACCAGCAAATGATAAAAGAGGAGAAAGATTTGGTGGGAAAATGTAACCAGTATCAGTGGTGGGATCTCTCTTATTTTCAGCTGTATGAAACTAGGCAAAAAAAAAAAACCAACAAAAAAAGGAGTAATTCATTTGAAATCCAAAAAATAAAAGAGAAATATTGAGATGAGTAAGTCAGTATTTCACCCAGGCCCTTTGTCTCTTGGCTGACTCCCTTTACACAGAGATTTTATTACAATAATGTTGGTGGTTCCTTCTCTTATTCCCGCATTTCATCTTCCTGCAGAGATTTTGGCATTTCCTCACCTGCAGGAACAGGCGAGCTCCAGAGTCTCAGAGCAGTGGGAATTTCAGAAGGCTGAAACAGGAGGGGGACATTTGAGGTCAGCAAAATGCCACTGCAGTCCCCACTCTCAGCTTGAAGAACATTTTCATTTTCTGTACTGATTTTCCTCTTTTGGGTACTCAACGAGCACCTCTCTAGTCCAGGAATGGGAATGTCACCTGGAACTACCTCAGTCCTTAATTCCAGCTGTATCCACCACTGTCCTCTCCTCATTAAAGTTTGCCATCCTGTCCGAGAAATAATTTTAGGGAGAGATTTTGTGGCCAGAGCCAGCTACAAATTCTGCCTCACCATTATTAAATCCATTCATACTTTAATGGTAACATTAACAGTGTTAATTAAAGTACTTTTAGATTGAAGGTTATAGGGGAAAAAATTGGTTTTCCCAGCTACATTTTGGATGTATTTTCAATAAATTTGTGCAGATGTAACATGTGCGTGTACACACCTCACCTGCAATGCTCACATCCTTCATCCTTAAGCTCATCCTCACATCCTTCTAGGGTGAAATAGGGAAATCTAGTGTTTTATTAAATGCTTTTCTTTTTCAAATGCAGGATAAAAAGCAAGAATTCTTTACCAAGAACCCCCCTGCCTCCCCAGCACTGCTGTGCTGCCCAGGGTACTGATCTGGAGCCAAATGCAGATTAATCCCATTTTCTCCTTTCAGGAGAGGAAGTTCCACTCACCAGGAATTTCCTTGTTCTCCACAGGAAAGACCTCTAGGATTCAAGGTACGTTTTCCACAGCAGCATTACCAATAGCACGGAGCAGAGGCAAACATGACTGTCCTGGGAATGGGGATTTTCCTTTAATCTCATTTCCAAGGGTGATTTCATTGCAACATGCACTTGCACATATTCATAAATTAAGGTTTTGCAGATCACATTTGATTAATTGTGGAATTAATCTGCATTGTGACAACAAGCTGGAAAGAGAAATAATTCCTCCCGACCCCTAATGATCAGCTACAGTTTAATGGGACAACCGAGGCACTGAAATAATTCTCTCTGCAAGGCCCAGGGATGTGACAGAGATGAGAATTTTTCTGGACTGAGGGTGGCTAATAAAGCATCACTGCAAGAGTATTTTGTTTAAATGTCAACATTTAGTGCCTTCAAATGCTTCAAAATGACATTTAAGGATCAAATAAATTGCTGCATATGTTTCCTTTGTGACAACAGCTCCACTTGGTGCTGTAACAAGCACAGATCTATGGAACGGAAAACAGAAGTGAATCTTGCAGGAGCTCCTCAATCAACACTTGGGTGTTTCAGCACTTCATTAGTTCAATAATTTGATTTTTAGCCTCAATTTAGCTGCACAGAAAGGTGATTTGTGCTCCTGAACCTGCGCTGCTGCCCACACCAAACCCACACCAAACCCCTGGAGATCACTCTCCAGCCTTGGATGGATTTGACTGCTGTGGCTATGACCAAAGTTTGAATCCAAGCAGCTCCTCTTCCTTCCTGAAAGGAATTTCAGCACCACTGTTACTTCTTCCAAACAAACTCACTACTCTTTTTCTTCTCAGCTCCTGACAAAGCTGGAAGAACTGAGCATTATCCCACCTCTAAGTTCCTAACCACGCTGAGAAATATCAGGCAATTAATGGAACATTCCCAGATTTGAAAACAAAACAAATCATAAAATTATAAAATCAGTAATTTTTACCACTTTGTTCCTGCCGTGATAATAAATCTGATTTGAGATTAAACTCTACAGCTTGATAAATAACTAGAAAATGTCCCTGTTTTCAGCAGCAGCCAAATTTCCAGCCCAGCCTGAGTCTCTGGAGAGCTCCCAGAGCTGCTGCTCTTCCTGTGCCACCCAGGGAGCCCCATGTCCCACAGGTCACCCCACAACCCAGCCCAGCAATAACCAAAATGTGCTCCTCTCACCCCAAACACAACTTCAAAGACGATCTGCAGGGACATTTCTCTTTTCCTTTTTCATTTTTTGGACAAAAATCTTCTCACTTTTCAGGCAAGCTTGATCCTTTTTCCCTTAAAATCTCCACTTTTAACAATCAGGACTACTATATATATATATATATATATACACAT
>VZTE01006576.1:294549-455967 GCA_013397775.1 Eulacestoma nigropectus
TATATATATGTATATGTATATGTATGTATGCATTTTTTTTTTTACCCACAGACAACTTCTGCACCACAACTGGGTTCAAATCCCCAGGAGGAAAGTGCCTTTCAGACTTTATTCCCTTATTCTGCAGCCTTGCTATAATTTTCTCAACCGCAGCGTTGTTCGAAACACCTGGTTCTTCAGACACTCATTACATTTTGGAAGTTAAAATCACAGGTTTTTTTGGGTTTTGAAGGGCAAACCAGGCAAGGGAACCTCTCGACTACCTGCAATACATCTATATTTAAAGTCACATGTTAATCTTAGATTAACAGGGACTGTCTTGCCTGATCAATACCTCAGCCAAGGGAAGAGCTTGCCTGGCTGCTAAGGGAGATTATTCTCAGCTTTATGTATTCACATATTAAAGTTCCTGACAATTTTACTGACAATTCTTTTTAATTAGCCATCCTGGTATCCTCCCAAATACATAAAATTTAATTACCTGTAACACCATGTCTTTGTGATTTTAACGTTTTCATGCTTCGCTACTTTTCAGTGACATTTCCCTAAAAAAAAAAGCTCTACCTATCAAGGGATGGAAAGTGGCAGACAGACAATCCTAAAAAGGGGAAAGAGAGGGAAAAATCACATCAGCAGACTGAAAACACCTTTTGTGGCTCCTTATCACGCACTAGCAGATAATCAATAGCTTATCAAAGCTGTCCATTTTGACTTTGCTGAGTTATTAATTCAAAATCACTAAATCAGGTTAAAAACCAGCCCAATATTGTGAACTTTATCCATTACTTTGAACTTCCCATCAATCCGGTGACCTCTGTAGGGCTGCAATTAGAGTGTGAAGAGGGGGAAAATACCAGTGAAAAGTTTGCCTGGAATAAAAGTGGTGGCTGCACCCATGAGAGGATTTTATCATTGTTTTTGCCTTGCTTTCCCACTTCCAAAGCACTTCATGATTGCCTATCCGTTCATCTCGCATCTCTGCTGAAATTTAATTAGAAAAATTGCTATCTGCCTCCAACTGCAAATAACTTGGCTGCAAGTCTTTGTCTTTTTCCATAAAAAGCACCCTGACAACTGCAGAGGTGTCAGTGAAGTCAATCTGCATTTCCCCTCCCCTCATCTGAGCCACAGCATTTACCTAAATTGCTACTGAAAAATTAATCTCTGGAAAAATGGGAGAATTTGCTCATCTTTCAGTGGTAAAGGGACTGTTCAGAACCTTGGCCATGAAGTTCTATTGTAATTTACTCAAGAACAAGAACGTAGAGACAGTCAGGTTTTAAAACATTTCTCTGGTTATTTCCTGAAGTGACACCACTGCCCTGTCCACCAAATAATTTTTGGAATTAAAGTACCCAGGAACTCCCATTCATCTCAGCCCAGCACTAATTATCTTGCACCAAAGATGTTAGTCTAATTAGCAGCAGGGCTGGATGCTGCCTATTCAAAATACATAGTCACAATTTTCTTCCCCAAAATGATTTGTGTAAAGAGAAACAATTCTCCTAATGATGAAAACTCTGTTTTCTCTGGAAGGCAGACTTTGAACGTTTAGTTTTGCCAGCAGACACAACTGTGCTCAATCATGGGCTAATTCCAGCAGGAAGTGTAAATACCATCCCCTACAAGAGCGTTTAGCAGCAGTCCCAAAAACTGGACAGAGCCTATTCAGCTGGGAAAGGAATAATTAGATACAAATTAAATCCCAAATAATTTCCTGAGGCTTGATGCCACTGAATCACAAACGCAGCTCGTGAGTCTCAACAGGCCAAAGGCTGGCAAGGCTCTTTTACCATATTTGAACAAAAAAAGCCAAATCTTAGTACAAATAAGGCAAAGAAAATAAAGGCAGATTGAGATTCAACTGCTCCAGAGACCAACAACTCTCTAAATTAACCACGAACATTTGCAGTTTTAAATGTTCCGTATCTAACAAACACACAAAAATGGCAAGCAAAAGTGGCAACTGAAGCTGATTTTTTAGTTTTATGCAGTTTGATTGTTGTTAGGGGTGATTCCCTCCCTGCAAATTGTCTTTAAGCAGTCATGTTTCAGCAAGAAAAAACCCCAATTATTCTGTGGGATTTTACCATTCACACAGGTAAGAAAGGCATTCCTGATCTGCTGAAAGCTTCTATTAAAGTGGATTTAACCACACATATTCAACTCTGACTAATAGGCCAAAATCCGAAGGCTGTGTCTTTCAGTGGCCCAAAAATCCTCCTTGACAGCTTTGTGGGAGCTCCAGGTGAACCAGCAAATCCCTCATACTTCAGGGGAGGTTCTTTGGTGTTCATTCCATGGTAGATCCCTGGATCAAATATCTTTTGTACTGGTACTTCCCACAGCAGAAGAAGTAAGTTAATTAATTTAATGACCACTAGATGAAACTCAGAATATTTTGATGAACTTTTCTCTTTGATTAGTATAGCCAAGATGAGGAGATGCTGTTTCTAGAATTTTCACTCGTGCTGCTGCTGCAAGTTTTACAATAATGTGTCTCTGGGAGAAAATTCCAGATTTTGTGTTTGGGAGGAATTGGGGTTTGCAGGGCCAAAGGAAGGAACTGCAAGGGAATTCAGTTGGAAGGAATTGTCAGGTCCTTGTCATCCTCAAGCCCAGAGGTACCGAAAAAAAGAATTCATCACTGAATTAAGGAGGTTGGAGAAGACCGTTGAGATCATCAAGTCCAAAACCAGCACATCCTGTACAGTGTTAATTAATTACCAATAATCAGCATAAAACCGATTTCTCCAGAGCTGATTAACCCTGGACACTCTGGAAGTGTCCTGTGCTCCCAACCCCAGCTCATTTAGCGGGATTACAGCACCTCTTCTGAGAAATGCAGATTTCTCCCCCTGAATCCAAATGGATGGAACTCAAGAGGTCCTTCTCACTCATAAAGACTTGAGGCCTTCTAGGGGCACCTCCTGCTCTCCAGTGTCTTTTTTCACCCCTCCCAACTTCACCGTTGTTTGAGAATGTTTTATTTATTATTTTTTAGCCTTTCATCCCTCAGTGCTCTGCTCAGGCCCAGATCCGTGAGGACCCACAGATCCTGTGAGGTCCCCGCTGACGCAGTTCCTGAGGGTTCTGGGGATAATCAGTACAAACCCCAACCCTTCCCATGCAGGAGGATCCAGCAGAGGTGCAAGAACAAGGAACTTGTGGAACAATGAGGTTGAATCTTGATTTAGTACAAAATCCTTGGTGTCATGAAGTGTCTTAGTGCCCATGGAACCCCATAATTACCCCATGTTGGGAGGGACCTTAAACATGGAACCCCATAATAAATCCTATGATTGCAAATCTAGTCAAGCAATAATTAAATAAATCCAATCTATATTTTGCTGCTTAATCGGCTTTTCTTCTGTGCATGATGGTGGAAAATACCAAGTATAGAACTGGACAAAGCCTTCACAATGTGAGGGTGACAGGAATGGACTGAAGGGGGAAAAAAAAGGAGGTGAAACTGTCTTTCCCATGTTATGAGATATTCATGAAGTTGTACTTTTTAACTCCACTTGATGGCTTGCACATCCTGATAATAAATGCTAATTTATTCAAGTCTTCCTGATACAGCAGGGGGAAAAAATCAATTACCAGACCTGATCAGACACAGAAAGACTCAAATATAATATAAATATAAAGCGATGTAACAATGACAACAAAAATCCCCAAACCTAATCTACAACCAACACAGGTTTTCTTGGAAACTGAAATTTAGCTAATAGTAATTAATTAATTAATTCCCAACTTTTTACCTCACTAAATTCATGGATAGATTCCAACTGTACTGGACAAAAATATTACTCTTCCCAGAGACATTAAAGGCTTTATTTTAGGGGTCAGTTAAATAGACATCTTGCCCAGTAAAGCAAGACTTCTCTTTCCAGCTACTGCCTCTGAATAATTCATACTTCAACTTTGTTCCTCATTCATTAACATTCCTTCTCATCTTCACTGAAAAATTAAAAAGCAAATTAAAAATAATAAAAAAAAGATGGTTTTAAACTAAAAACAGTTCTTTAGCCTAGGGAGTAGGATAATGGTAGCGATGGAGTAGGTTAATAAAGAATAAATATAATACATAAAAAGGTAAAGGATAAATGTAATATAAATGTTTCCTAGCTGAATCCAGATGTCATCTATATCTTCCAAAGGAATTATTGCTTAAAAGCCAAATAAATATTTGAGATTCAAGGTATAACTTCTTCCACTTAGGTTTATCAAAAGTGCTGCAAAGAGACAAACAGTGAAGAGTTTGTGGTTCATCAACAGAACCAGAGTCTCATTTCATAGATCAGGAGCGGTTTGACACAAGAAAAGCCAAAAAACAAACAAAAGCAGCTGCCCCTGAACATGCTGCAGCTCAGGAAGATCAAATAAATGAGTTTTGCAGCTTTGTACCTGAATCCTAGATCAGATTTTTCCTGGCCCAGCCCCTCTCCCTGCCAGACACTGCTTTGTCTTCCAATGGGGAACGTGCCTGGCCGAGGGCAGGAGCGGAGCTGGAGCTGGATTCCTCTGCCTGAGAGGCAGCACCACAAAAATTGTATGGTTAGTGTTATACCTTCAGATAACCAGAAAAAAACTATAAAAACACCAGTTGTTTGTAATTCCTGCCTCATCTGCTCCCACACTAGGAATTATAACAGATCTGTGCAGGTGAAATGGGGTCACACTCCCTCATCCTGCATGGTCTGGGTGCTCTGGACACCCTGAGGAGGCCCCACACTCAGCTGGACAGGGAGCTGCCCGCTTTCCTTAAAACGCCACCAAGCCCAAAGCAAATCAAAGCAGAATTTAGAGTCAAAGCAGTCCTTCACCAAGTCCCAAACACAACACAGCTACAAAGGGTTGTCAGCTACACTGAGGTGTAGAAGTGTGTGTGGGGAAGACCTGGAAATCAATACTCCAAGGTTAAATATGGATCATGTCTCCCTTCCCTTGACCCATCCCAAGGATAATTGCAGCAGGAGCCCTGAGGCCACACAAAGCAAGACACCAAAACGTGTGGGATAGGAAAAGAGTGGGAGGCACAGGACAGGAAGGGAGATAAGGCAGGGAAGAGCAGGAATCCACACTTCCAGCCTCAACCTGCCCGTGGCTGGAGGCAGCAGGACACAGAGTGTCTGCTGTGACGAGCAACCAAAGTTAAAAACCTTAATGTCAAAGCTTAACATTATTATTTGAATGTCATCTTAATGTCAGAGTTAATCAGGTGGGGCAATACCTGGTGATTCAATTGGTTCTGCCTTTTTATATCCTTAAATATATGAATCAAAGGTCACACATTAATATTAATTCAGCAGTCCCTGGTTCTGTTCCACCCACCAGAGGTGCACATCTCCAAGCAGCAGCTCTGCTGTGAGGAATGGCAACTGGCACCAAGTTGCAACAAGAAATGATAAAGTTCTCACCTCATTTTGGGATTCATGGAGTGGGAAATGAGCCTTACACTCACCTTTATCCCAACTCAATGGATGTATTAACTGACAGACTTAGCACAAGGACCTACATGGGATAAACCCCCATTGCTCTTCAGTGCCTCTTGATCAAAACCTGATAATAGCAACAAAAAATCCTTTCAGGGGTCAGTGACTAATGCTTCCTCTTCCCAAAAATCTTTCTCCGAAGGTTTATAACAACCCTCAATGGAATAACATCAAGTCCCCTCCCAAAAGTGCTTCCTGGGGATATTGAGTGAAACACAGACAGGTCAGGAAAAGCAATTCCAAAATTTACCAAATTTCAAGACTCAGGCCTTGCAGCCAACGGGCAGTTTGGCACTGGACCCAAGCTGGAATTTCACCATTATTCCCACGCGCATCTTACCTTGGTTTCCTCCTGCTTAGCACACAAAACACGGCATTAAACACAGGTGACCTCTTAGTTACAGCTTCCAGCTGTGCCCAAGATGACAGGCAAACAGATAAAACCTGGAAAAATCCCAGAGGACTTACAGGATCCGTCAGCTCTGGCAGGCTGGCTTGGTAGGTGAGGGGTCTGCAGTCCCGGGTGTTGTTCACCAGCACACAGGGAAGGAACATTGGTCCCAAATCATCCCCATCGAGCACGTCCACAGTCAGAGTGGTTGTGCTCGTCCTCCGCTCGTGCAGGTTTTGGGCTCGGTCCTGTGGAGCAAACCAGGTCCAGCTGGTGAAACTTCCTGAACTCAGAACCTCCTAAAAGGAATCTCCTAAAAAGAATCTCCCAAACGCTTTTAAGCAAGGCTAAAAATAAAACACATAAGCATCAGAATTATCCATGTGCTAGGAGTGATTACAAGAACTTCAGCCTCAGAGCTCCAGCCTGAAAGGCTCACAAGTAAAATTAAGAGAAAAAGTGAGGAAATACTGCAAGACATCGATCACTCAGAAATAATACAGTTTGGGAAAACTATAGGACTAAAACTATAGTAATACAGCACGTCTGTAGAAGAAAAAAAGGCCCTGTGCCTTATTTATAATCAGAAGTTGTTGTGGTTTTACCCAAAGTAAACATTAGCAACAGTTCACCTCTTCTTTCTTCCTTTGTTTAGTGAAGAAACACCATGAGTAGCCAATATTTTGTTTAAACCACTCAAAACTATTCCCATTTTCACAGAGGAACTGCAGCATGAACTTTCCTTTGCAGAACTAAAATCTGGGGGGGGGGGGCATATGGGTCATGAATTAAATTTCGCCCTCCTAACCTAATGTAACATTGACAAAAAAACCCCAATTTTAATTTTTTTTTTAATGCTGTTTAATATCATCATCTATGTAAGATGGAGAGTCCATTGCTCTAAATTGGATTGGACACATATTTTTTTCCTGTTTTGCAGTCCACTCAGTTCTTGCACCAGCTTCATTTAGAGTAAATATGGGAATTTCTGCATTCAGCTTTCTTCACGGTCAATGATGAAAAACAATTCCAGCTACAAGGAGCAGCCTTCATCATCAACTAAACCAATTCTCCATTCCTCCAGTAAGTGCCTCTGAGACATTCTGGATCAAAGCAGATACAGAGTAATTAATTTCCAGCAGTATCTTCAGGATGCAAGGACAACAAAGCACTGATAATGTAATCAGAGGAATATGATTGCACAGTGCACACGACAGAGAGAATTCAGTGCAGCCTGTGGGGTTATAGAATCATGCAATGGTTTGGGTTGGGAGGGACCTTAAAGCCCATCCAGTCCCACCCGCTGCCATGGGAAGGGACACCTTCCACTGTCCCAGGCTGCTCCAAGCCCCGTCCAGCCTGGCCTTGGACACTGCCAGGGATGGGCTGTGCCTTTGGAAGATGCCCAGCACTAGGAGCTGAATGGGCAGCAAGAAGAGCATTCCCAGCAGGGCAGGGAGGGATCCTGCCCCTCTGGCCAGCCCTGGAGGCACCTCTGGAGTGCTGTGTCCAGCTCTGGGCTCCTCAGCACAGCAGGGCCAGGGAGCTGCTGGAGCGGGGCCAGCGGAGGCTGCGGAGCTGAGGAAGGGCCTGGAGCATCTCCGTGCCCAGGGAAGGCTGAGGGAGCTGGGGCTGCTCAGCCTGGAGAGGAGCCCCAGCTGAGAGGGGCCCTCAGCCCTGTCCAACCTGGCCTTGGACACTGCCAGGGATCCAGGGGCAGCCACAGCTTCTCTGGGCACCCTGTGCCAGGGCCTGCCCACCCTCCCAGGGAACAATTCCTTCCCAATATCCCATCCATCCCTGCCCTCTGGCACTGGGAAGCCATTCTCCCTTGGCCTGGCACTCCAGGCCCTTGTCCAAAATCTCTCTCCATCTTTCCTGTAGCTCCTTCAGATACTGGAAGGCCACGAGGTCACCCCAAAGCTTCTCCTCTCCAGGCTGAACAATCCCAGCTCTCCCAGCCTTTCCTCCCAGCAGAGCTGCTCCATCCCTCTGATCATCTTGGAGCCTCCTCTGGACTCTCTCCAGCAGCTCCAGGTCCTCCCTGTGCTGGGCCCCAGGGCTGGGGCAGCTCTGCAGGTGGGGTCTCATCTGAGCAGGGCAGAAGTGCAAGGAGCATTGAGCTACCCCCGGAGCCTGGCTGCTGCTGGCAGAATGCTGAACATGCCACAAAATATGTAAGAAAAGAGATTGCAAAATGTATCTGCACTTCCATGCCGGGGAGATGACAGGAATGTGAAGGTGTGGATTCAGGATCTCTGCTGCTTCAGAGCAAATATCGTTTCCCACGAACGAAGATGTATCACAACAGCCGTAAACAATAGAGGACAAGTTTTCATTTCAGTTGTTATCAGGACAAAAAGGGAAAAAAGCTTTCTCAGCCCTCAAGGGCACCAAAACCCCTCTCTGATGACAGATACCTGAGATACAGTTTATACATCACTTTTCTTCACAGTGCGTGTTCTCCACTGCCAGCCACTCTGGAAAATGCACATATCCACTCTCTGCACACTTGCAATATGACTTGAAGGAAAAATGACCTCTTTATAACAAAATGCATTTCAAACTTGAAGGATTCAATGAAACTGTGTCCATTAAACTCATCTGAGTGCAAATTAGCTTCACCAGATTTGCTGGAAAATGGACATTTACTGCCACGAGGCTGCACTTTTCTGCCTGGCTGCGCTGCACATTTGCAGGCTCCTTGTGCCAAAAAGGTTTGCTTGTCACACTCTGAGCAAGCTTTTTTAACCGGTAATAATATGCCTGAGCTTTCAACAGACTGGATAAATCTTAAATTAGATCTTCAGCAGAAGAGGATTTATCAGAGCTGGTATTTCAGCAAGGCTCTGCCTTTCCTTGGGAAGGAAACCAAACCCGCGCCTAAATCAGGGGCACAAATGGCGTTCAGGAGATTTATACTCACATTTGCTTGAACAATGACAAAATAACGAGTCTTTTCTTCGTAATTTAGTCTTTCCCTCAGAACTACTGCTCCGGACAAAGTGAGAGGAATATCAAAGGTCCTATTGGAAGTCTGCAGATGAGAAAACAACACAATAAAATTGAATGTGCCTCGAAGTTAAGATGTGTTGTAGCTGGGCCACAATGGGATGATCCCTTGGCTGGAATTCCAAGGCTGGATCTGCTCTTCAGATCAGAGATTATAAAGCTTTCTATGTTTTCTCCCCACCCAATTTCCTCCTGAAGAACCCCACAAAAATTAATCTGTACTGAACAGAAGTCTCCTGGATTCTTTACCTATCCATGGCTACTTCCAACCACAGAAGTCTGACTACTCTGCTTCTCTCCCCTTTGCCATCCTGAATTCGCAATGGTGCATTCAGAACAAATGCTCAAGTGGTAGAGATAAGAAATCCACTTCATTGTACTTTTCTGCTCTTTATTCTGCCTTTCATGAGGGCAATGAAGTGCTAAACAAGCAGAAAACATCAACATTTAGGTGCCAGTTCATGCATATGTTCCTACACGAGGAAATTCACATTTCAGGGTAAATGCAGGTGTTAAATCGGGTGAAATTCAATTTGTTCCATGTGTTTGCTTCCACAGACTCAGCTGACAAAGCTGGGGCAACAACTGGCAGGAGGGCACAAATTTCTGACCTGAGATGCAATTGGAATTTCATTATCAAATTAATCTCATTAAAAAAAAACAATCTTTCCATGCTTCAATCTCCCAATGTAGAAGATAGCTAATATTTAAGCATTTTGAACAGGCAACAGCAACATAAGATTTCAAACACAGCAGAGGGACACAGGAATATTGTTTCTTTACATCACATAACAAGGCATTTTTCCTCTAAAAGTCTAAGCAATTGCTAAAATTGCAGTTTGTTTTTCAGCAAATAAATGAGAATGAGTGGTAGATTCCCCATTCTGCAGGCATCCGTGGTGGGCAGGAAAACAGGATTGGGGAGTGCATCCCAGATTAACAAATAACTGGAAACAGTCTGAGTTTGGCACTCATCTTCTGGGATAAAATATTCATAGTTCCCACCGAGGGGGAAAAAATCAATTAGGAGATTTATACTGAGGCCAAACAGAAATTATGGAATCACAGCATGGTTTGGGTTGGAAGAGATCTTAAATCTCATCCAGTCCCACCCCCTGCCACGGGCAGGGACACCTTCCACTATCCCAGGTTGCTCCAAGCCCCGTCCAGCCTGGCCTTGGACACTTCCAGGGATGGGATAGACACAACTTCTCTGGGCATTAAGAAAAGTGAGATAATCCAGCAGCTGACAGTAAGGCAATGAGAGGGAAGTTATCTGTGGTTACAGGGCTCATGGGCAGAGAGGATACTCAGCATGAAGGAAAATATTTCTTTATACTCCTCCTGTTCATTTGCTACTTCATATCATATAAATATAAATATAAATATATATAACGATATAACAACGATATAACAACAATATAATATAAATATAAATATAAATATAAATATAAATATAAATATAAATAATATAAATATAAATATACATGGAGGAAAAGAGCCTGAATGGCTGTACCTTGTCATTAGGATTGTACTGGATGACATATTCTATCTGGCCATTGGGACCATCATCAATGTCAATAGCACCATTGTTTCCAGAAAATCCTGTGAAGATGGTTGTTCCAACTGGAGTTAACTGCAAGAACAGCAAGAGACCCCCATCAAAACCTTAAGGCTTTATGGTTAATTTTAACCTTTTTTCCCCCCCTAGCTCTGGTCTATAACGCATCAAGAGAGAACTTCATTTTTTTAAAAAAAAAGGACAAATATGAGAAAAACACTCTTTAAAACTGAAAGAACCCATGAAATAAATATAGATTAAACCCAGTAAAAGCTCCTTTTTCAGACCCAGGAAGGAAAACAAGGATGAGCTGCAAATGTAAACAGAATTTATTTGACAGCGTCTTCATGGCAACGTGAACAGGGCCAGATTAATATTGTTACATGCAAACACAAACACCCAGAGAGCTTCATGGCTTTGAACAAACACAAGAGTGATTCTGTTGCTCCAATATTGTGTTGGCAGCAATTGAATACCCATTAAGTGATGTTTTGAAAATGAATCAATTTATAATTATCCTCGCACAGATAAATAGCACGAAATCAAGGCCCATTGAGAGCAAGGACAGAAGATTTCTTGGGAGTCATCGTTTCTGAATTTTAATATTCAGGAAACTTTGTGAGTAATCAACCTGAAAGTACAAAATAAATGAACACTTGTGGATTCAGCACAGCCCTTGCTCCCTGCTGCTCTCATCGCCCCCAAATTTGTGGCCCTTAAATTCCCAGAGTCCCACTAGCCCCTCTTTTTTCCTCCAGAATTTACACGAAGTTGCTGCACATATTTAAACCTAGAGGGCCTAAAAAGGCTTGAAATGTTGGAAGAAGAGCAGGGGGCAAAGGACAGAGTCATTCCAGCATTTGCTGCAGATGTGGGTGTTACTTTACGTTCCTATTTTGTAGTGCACACAATAAAGCAAAGACTTAACTCCCCATTTCCTCCTGCACTCAGAGTTCCTGTTTTATTTATAAAGCTGCTAATTTAGGGTCTAATGGTTAGCAGAGCTCTCTGGGAAACATTTTCAGGACTGAGAATACTGAATCTTTGGAATAAAACCCACCAATTCGAAGCCTTTTTATGGTAAAACAAGTGGGGCTTAATTTACAATCCCACCACTATCCAGACTTACACCACAACTCTTTATGTTTTACTACAAACTTGACTTATTTACTCCTGGAACAGGAAGCAGAAGTGCCACAGGTGGGTGTAGGAAGTTGACTGCACCCTCACGAGTTGGGATGTGCAGGGGAGAAGGGGACAGAAGACCAAATTAACCTGAAAATCACCTGGAAGAAGTTCCAGGAGGGTTGCCAGGGGCTTTTCCCACCACTGTGGATGGGCTGCTCCTTGACACCCACTCAGGCACCCCCTTGCAGCCTCCTCAGCAGCTCAGGAGAGGAAAATTCAATGTGCCTGAGTGAAAAGAGGGAGACTAGGCACTCACTGCCCACACAGGTGGGACAGAGGCCGTGGGGAACACTGACTTAACATCCTGCCAGCAACAAATACACTGGGATGGGGACAGAGGGATACAAACCAGAACTGTCCCCTATCCCAGCCCTCTGGCCCAGGCTCAGCGTCACTTCTCAACTGCCAGCTCCTCTCCTCCTCACCATTTTCTCCTCATTCCTTGCTGCCACATGGTGTTTTCCTCTCTCTTAAGCCCATTTTCCCCTCACTTAACCCTGTTTTCCCCTCTCTTAACCCCCTTTTCCCTTATCTTAACCCCGTTTTCCTGAGGTGCCGTGGGGCTGGCTGAGGGCTGGGATGTTCCCAGTGCTGGAGCCTGTGGATCCCTCAGCCCAGGGCAGCTCCCACCTCTCCTGACAGAGACCACTCAGACCCTGCCTGGGCACTGACACCCTGTAACTCAAAATAAGAGAGTTTAACCAATTAATCCCTGCTTCAACAATGCTCCCACTAGTGGAAATAGCCAGGCACTGTCCTGGCTGGTCATGGAGTGGCATGTGACAGAAATCTCCCAGGTTTCTGCTGCCCAAACAGGAAAAAGTCCTGGTGCTCCCAGATGGAGCCGAGAGGAGCAGCTCTGGAGACATCAGACATGTAGAATCCCAGAATAGTTTGGGTTGGAAGGGACATTAAAGATCATCTGATCCCACCCCTGCCATGGGCAGGGACACCTTCCACCATCCCAGGCTGCTCCAATCCCCAATGTCCAACCTGGCCTTGGACACTGCCAGGGATCCAGGGGCAGCCACAGCTTCTCTGGGCACCCTGTGCCAGGGCCTCCTCACCCTCCCAGGGAACAATTCCTTCCCAATATCCATCCATCCCTGCCCTCTGGTAGTGGGAAGCCATTCCCTGTGTCCTGTCCCTCCATCCCTTGTCCCAAGTCCCTCTCCAGCTCTCCTGGAGCCCCTTTAGGCCCTGGCAGGGGCTCTGAGCTCTCCCTGGAGCCTTCCCTTCTCCAGGTGAGCATCCCCAGCTCTCCCAGCCTGGCAGAGGGGCTCCAGCCCCTCCATGGCCTGCTCTGGACTCATTCCAACAGATCCACATATTTCTTGATTTGGGAATCCCAGAGCTGGACACTGTACTGCAGATGGCTTCCCATATTTTAAAACAAACAAACAAACAAACAAACAAACAAACAAAAAAAAGACTTATATTTAACACTATTAAATATTGTAAAAACGCTGTCCCATCCAAGCAGCCCAGGAGCTGACAGACACCCTGGAGCTGCTGGCACAGCTCCCACCAGCCCATTCTGATGGGGTGCAGATAAATAGTGGCCAACATAAAAAGGCTCCAGCACTGCAAAGCACATTATTAAGTGATAACAAAGGAGACAGTTGCAAAAATGACACATCAGTAAACACCAGAACTCCAATTCCTTGCTCTAACAGTAAAAGTCAAAAGCTAACTTCTTGCATTTGATGTATGACACCCAGAAAAACTGACTGCAGATGTGCAGACCTTCAGGACACGCACGTTTTCCATTTTATCAAAGTTTTTTTTCACGCAACACAAATGATACTAGAAAAGAACACTGGGAAAAAAAGTCCTTTTCACTCCTTCATGACAGAGCTCCAGCAGTGTTTGGACACCATTCCCAGGCATGCCCAGGGTGGGATTGTTGAGGTGTCTGTGCAGGGCCAGGGGTTGGACTGGATGATCCTGGTGGGTCCCTCCTAGCTCAGGGTATTCCAGGATTCTGTGATTTCCAGCCTGCTCAAGATCTCATGTTAGAGATTCTTGCAGCCTTTAGAAAAATTCAGATGAGCTCTTAACTCTTAACTTAACTTCAAACCCCCTTCCAATCATGTGGGAGAGGCCCTCAGCATTCCAAGCCACACAGAATTTGTCCACAGAGATCTCAGCAGGGTGCTGATTTTTACTATGATATTTCCCATTAGCCAGCCGTAATACATTTTCCCACAGTTTGTGAGGGATTTCTGAGAGACTGCTGTCACTTCCTTGTTGGAACAACAAGGAGGAGCTCAGTTCCCCTAATAAAATGCAACTTCAGCCTGGGGAAAAGGAGGCTCACGGGGGGGACCTTCTGGCTCTGCACAACTCCCTGACAGGAGGGGGCAGCCGGGGGGGGTCGGGCTCTGCTCCCAGGGAACAGGGACAGGAGAAGGGGAAACGGCCTCAGGCTGGGCCAGGGGAGGCTCAGGTTGGATATTGGGAAAAATTCCTTCACTGGAAGAGTGGAATTTTGTTTCTCCATAGGAACTTTTGGTACCTCCTAGGGAAAGGGCCTGAAGTTGTGTCTCAAAGGGTTTAACCACGCTGAGTGTTTTACCTTATGCAGAACAAAACATTAGGAATTGCAAAGAAACAATTCCAGGAGTGTCAGAGACAGCCTGAGAATAATCATCTCCGTGGGAACTCAATCCAGTGGAAAAGAACCATGATGACAAGAAACAAGGAAGGTTCCAAAAAGAATGCATTTGAACAAATAGAGAGGAGATGCACACAATAAATATTCTTCTTCCACAGTCTACAGCTGTAACGCTTAAAAACTTCCTTCAGCGTGATTAATGGCTATTAGAAGTCGAGCTGCAGACAAGGAATGTTCAGGTCTTCCATAAAACATTTGGAAAATAAATTTCCCTATTATTGCCTATTTACAAAGTTAAAAATGAGTAATTTTTCAGAGTGGCCCCAAAGAGCAGAGCAAAGCAAGATTTACAGTTAATCATCGTGAGCTAATGCTCTTTTGGTGATGTCTACCTGCAGAGATTAATTATTTCGATACCACAAGGAAAAAGACAGGAATAATTACACCACAAAAAATGAAAATTCAGCACAGTTCTAATTCTCAGCAGCCCAAATCCAAAGTTTTGAGATGCTGAAGTTCAAGAAAGGCCCTTATTTTGCAAAGGATTCCCACCTCTGCCAAATTAAAGGAGAAAAATAAGTCCCAAACCCAAAAAACAAACCAACCCTAAAATTTTGGGTTACAAGCAGCTCTAAGGTTATGTACATTTAATAAATACTGACTTCAGCAGTGTTCCAGGGACTTGACCTCCACTTCCAAACAGAACCTGCTATTAACTGCTCCTGACTTTCTCTGTAGGACACAGGAAAGTGAGAAATTAAGACTAAAGAAAGTCAGTTTGATAAAACCCAGGCAATGCAGAACTGGAGCTGTCTTTAGCTCAGATAAAAATGATCCAGATAAGTTGTGTTTAACACAAAACACAGACACCACCACTGGGCCTCAGCAGAACAAGATTTTACTTCCTAATCCCTGTATTAGGCTCCATAAATTTAAACGCCTTGTGGCAATGCTATAGATTTCCCTGTGGAATATTAACTGAGCTGCATAATTCTTGTGAATTTTAACCCAGCTGCAGAACTTTGCTTTAATACGGCAGTAACTTAAATCTTCAAGCCACCAATATGGTCAAATTTAGCCCCAGGCTAATGTCACTGTCAGGAGTTTTTCCTAACTGAATAACAATGGGATATTTTCATATAAATAAAAATATGTAACGCAAAAAAAACCCCAAGGGAATAACTCTGCAGAGGATTTCTCATTATCATAAAAATGGTGACATTAACCTTTACTTGTTTTTACTTCCATGAGGAGATTCCTAATGCTTTGGTGATCATTTGGAGTTTGCTGAGATACTTGGACTTGTAAAAGCATTAAGAAGGGAAAAGGAAACCTAAACAGTGGGGAAACAGAAACTCTATTTTCAACTAAGACTTTAAAAAAATCAATTTTATTTGTAACTTAATGTGAATCCCAGCACTGCCACTCCCAGCTAAGCCATCTCATCCAACAAACATTCCAGCCTCTATCAACTCTGACGAGGACAAGCCCACGTCCATGTGACACGTCCATACTTTTAACAGAAGAATTAAAATCCTGAAAAGAAGTATTTCCTCAATAAACATGTAATGATGATTTTGATTCTTAGCTGCAAAAGCCACGTTTTCAAACCACTCACATGAATTTCTCTGCACATTTTAATTTGGGATCACCTTTACCCAAGGGCCTTCTATAGGGACAAGTGTGGGCATGATGGAAGGAAACAATTAAATCCCTAAGAATTGTTGGACAATGGGCAGAATATTCCACAGACACTCTTTATGTCTTGAGATGTCTCAGGGTTCTGAGGGTCCAGATGAAGATGTTTGAAGCAGCAGAGTGAGAAATTACGGCACAAGACAAAACATGCTGGGAAAAAAAGCTATAAAACACCTGGAGTCAGGAAGGAAAGGAGGGACCAGCATACCCGTGTCCACGAGCAGCTGGGAAAGACAGAATTGATCTGGAGCTGCTCCATACAGGATTTTACAGGTAACTCACTAGGGAAGCACCGCTACATTTTTCCCAATCCTTGTGCTGTTCCTTGAGCATCTGCCAGGGCACTGGCAAAGGAAACACTCTGGATTAAGGGAGCTTTTAGTCTAACTCAGGACACACTGATCCCAATCAAGTATAAAAATCAAGACTCCTTTTGGTACAAAACTGAACAGACATTACCACATCCATCTCATTCTAAACCTTCTGGAAAAATCCAGGCTTACTTTTAAACCGTGTCTTTTTCTGTGCAAATGGAAACCACATGTGAAACCAGGATTTATGGTGCTATTTACAACTACCCTCAGCTTCTCTGACAAACTCATCTTAATATGTTGGGGACAGTTCAAATATAAAGACAACTGGACATAAAAACCATTCCATTTCTTCAAAACACAATAAAATCTACTTCTCCTTTGAGTTGTTTTATGCTCCTTCTGTAAGAGAAATTTCTGTACTTTTTGGTTTACAAGCAACCTGAAAACAGAAGCAAAAATTAACCACAAACCTTTCATCCCAGTGCATTCTTATTGCTAAATTCACCAGAGGCAGCACCAATTATGAGCAGAATAAACAAGCATTAAAACATTTAATCACTCATTAAAACCTTTGAGAGAGTCTGAGATGCTTTGTGAATTATTTTTTTGTTAATTAATTAATGAGAGCATGAACTCACTGGGTGCTGCTCAAGGGCACAGTGGTGCCATGTCAGATGTTATCCATGGAACAGAGATAAAATGAAAGGAAGAAATTAATTAAATCAGCATGCAGCTGGTGGAAAGAGCAACAGTGCATTTTGACCAGCAATAATTGCAATAAATGCTCGGTGTCCTCAGAACATTGCTCAGTTGCTGAACACAAATAATTGGCAATGGTGCATTTTGCATTCTGCCTTTTGGACTTCTCCCTGATCAGGGAAAATCCTTGTTTTCTCAGCACTGCCACACTCCCTGCCTTCAGTTTTACTGCAAAAATGATGCAGGTTTTGGAAATGATGTGGGCCCTGCAGCACAACCCACAAAGAAACTGCAGACTCATGTTGATGCTGCCTTTACTCCAGACCAGAAACATTCCTGCACGGGGTCTGTAAAAACAGACAAATTCCATGGCCACATGAAGGCCAGTCTGAAAGCCATGTACAAGCCCATGGACAACTTCCTTGGTGGTCCCAAATTCCCGTGGGAAGTCACATGGGCAGCCGGGTTGCCAAAACTTTGTCTGAAGGGAAATGCAGTAATCACGCATGGGCAATAACTCTGCCCTCCTTCAGGTGCAAAGTCAAAGACAAATCCCGTTTATTGCACAGTGCCAATCCCCTAAATACCCCCACAGAACAGGATATAACATCATGGAAACAGGAAAGATGTTCCCCACAGTGTCTCCCTATCACCTGGAGCAATACACAGACATTGCCTATTATGGTAACAGGTAAACAATCCCCTATAAGGTCACAACCTACAATCTTCACTTCTCACAGCTCCAGCTTTGTCCACAAGCCACAAACCTCTCTCCGCCCATCCCCGGTGACCTGGATACAGTCCCAGGGTCACCTCCGGGCCCAGGAAAGAGGGTCTCTCTCTGGCCTTCCAGGCTTATCTCTCTGTCACCACATAGTGTAATCCAACAAGGAAATATTTTTCATTTAAAACCGGGAAGTTTGAAAAACCTGTTTATCCTTATCTCAGTTGCAGGTCCAACATAATGTATGGATTTGGGGGGTTTTTCCTCCACACTTTTGGGTTAATTAGGCCCAAACTCATCAATGTCCCACCCTTTTCCCAGAGCTGTCCTGCACATATGTGGTCATGGAGACCAGAGACAACACAAGGACATACTGAAAAGCTGAATCTCCAAAACGCACCAAAATAGGAAATTTCTTCATATCAATTCTATTAAAATCAAAGCAGTCGTGCTCTTTCATAAACCGCCACCTGACAAACCAAACCCCACCAGGATGCATATTTAACATAATTTATTTTTTAAATTTAACTCTCCTTCTTTCAGTCTTCACCTGCACAAAAGTGACCCATCTTTCCATTTTCCATATAATTTCAGCCCACGTATTTCCACTACTTCATGTAAATCCCTGTTTCTACTCATCACTAAAGCCCTGAGATGCCAACCCTGAAAACACAGACTTTTTGGACTGTTTATTGGCAGATTATTCAATCCTTAACAGAATGAAAAACTTCACTGGAAAGCAAAATGAAGTAGTAACAGCTCAAGAAAGAAATTATTTTGTTCCTTCAAATAACACAGCGAAGTTCAATCCACAGCTCTCTATAAAAATATATAACATAATAAATAATATAAAATAAAATAATTCATTTCACAGGAATCAGTTAATACAGAGCAACAGCAATCTGCACTTTACCAAGATTCAGTAGTGTTAATAAACCTTTCTAAACTGTTTTTTAACTTTCTTTTTTCATACATACATTTGTTTTACTTCTAGGTTTGTTGTTAGAAGTGCATTAATTTAACAGAAATCAAAGCTTCATTCATGAAGACACTGCTTAAGATTTGGGTGTCTTCTGCAATATTCCTGGTGAAAAATGTGCTGGTCTTTGTATTCCTTATGGAAAAGCAGGATTTGATGCTGAAAACTGAAGCCTGCTGAAGTAATGAGCTTTTCTGGAGTGGCACAAATATCAGGGATTTGAAAACAACCGGATTTTTGGGGTTTTCAAAGCAGAGGCACTAAAACCTAGAATTTACAGCAACCCCACCCAAAGGAGAAGGAGGAGAATCAGGCAGCTCTGACCTCGTTGACAGCCACATGGTAGTGCTGCTGCTGGAACTGCGGGGAGTTGTCGTTGCGGTCCCGCACCACAATCCGAACCTCGTGGTTGATGACGGTGCCGACCTTCTTGTTCACACACTGCACCTGCACCACAATGGACTGGATGGACACTGGCGGCTGCAAGGGGAAAGAGGTTGTGATAAAGGGATCCAGAAACTGTCGCCTGTTTGAGCCTTTGGTTCATTGTTATTGGAATTCACCAGATCCTGGAAGGCTTTGGGTAGGAAGGGACCTTCAAGATCATCTCATTCCACCCCCCTGCCATGGCAGGGACACATTCCACTATCCCAGGCTGCTCCAAGTCCCATCCAACCTGGCCTTGGACACTGCCAGGGATCCAGGGGCAGCCACAGCTTCTCTGGGCACCCTGTGCCGGGGCCTCCCCACCCTCCCAGGGAACAATTCCTTCCCAATATCCCATCTATCCCTGCCCTCTGGCAGTGGAAAGCCATTCCCTGTGTTCTGTCCCTTCATCCCTTGTCCCAAGTCCCTCTCCAGCTCTCCTGTGAGCCCCTTTAGGCCCTGGAAGGGGCTCTGAGCTCTCCCTGGAGCCTTCTCTTCTCCAGGTGAACACCCCCACCTCTCCCAGCCTAGCTCCAGAGCAGAGTGGCTCCAGCCCTTGGAGCATCTCCATGGCCTCCTCTGGACTCACCCCAAAGTCTTTCTTGTTTCTTTCTTGCTTCTTTCTTGGTTTTTTCTTGTTTCTTTCTTGTCTTGAATTAAAAGGTCAAGGACGATATAAATCACATTTGCTACCACTTACGTTTGCAAATAATTCAGAAACAACTTTCAGTGTAGACAATCCTGTTGTTCTCACTGTAGTGAACACAGCAATGCTCAAATAAAAATGTCTTGGGGTGACTTTATGATGTTGTATCCCATATCACTCAGGCACGAATTTCGTCTTTCTGTGCCTTTAAACTGAGCCCGAGAGGGGAGAGAAAGAAAAAGCCAGACGAACTTTTTCAAAGCAGTTCTGTGTTTCAAGGTCACTACTCTTTTCTGCGCTTGGCAGCTGCAGGGAGATAGCTGCTGCTGCGGCGGGGCAGAGGAAGCACCCTTCTTGTTTCTTCAGCCAGCTTTTTCAGCTCTGTTTCTTCGGAGAGAGACGGAGAGTTAAACTTTGTTCTGGGACTTCGATTTTTTTTCCCTTCTTCTCTTCTGGACTGTTTTCAGCAACATCAGAACACATCAGGAGGGCTTTCCACCGAGGCCCTGGTGGTGGGCCCAGGCCGACCCCGCTCCGAAGAGGAGAGAGAGAGAGACCACACCCAAAGAAGGACTCTAAATCTTCCCAGGTTTCCTCTCCCCAGCGAGAGGTTTTATTATTTAGCACTATTGTTCTTTTCCTGTGTGTTTGTTAAATAAATAGTTTTTATTCCTCTTTCACTTTCCTCCGAGGAAATATTTCTTTCCCGAACCTGGTGGGGGAGGGGCGGCTGTAACCTGCCTTCTATCAGAGAATGTTCAAATTCAGACATTCCTCCAAATTTGTCTCCAAACTGGTACAAAAAATAACTCCCAAATTGATGAATGGACAAAGAAATTTAGGCTGGAATGGCTTTTACCACTCATCTGAGTAAGATCCAAGAATTTTTAGGCTGCCTTTAATAAGCTGCAGTCACTACTGAGTATATCTGGATTTATTAGCCAAGCCCAAGAATAATATAATTATTTGAAATGACAGATATTTGATAAATAATTGATATTTTGGATTTACAAAGATATGTAAATAAACAATGGCAAAAATTGTTTATGAAACCAAGGATAAACCATCCCAGCACCTTTCAGCAGCTCGCTGCACCTTCAGTTCTGATTTGCCACTGGTCATTCTTCCTAAGTACTTAAAGTTTTGGAAGAAAAGTCTGGAATTTTCTTTTTGTCTGATTTTATTTGGAAAACACACTGCCATTCTTAATAACAATCAATGGAATCTGGGAAGATTTGCTGTCAAGGAAGGCAATAAATAAAAACAAGACAGGATCAGGCTGACTGAATCAGCAGGGAGAGAAAAATGTGAAGAGTATCCAAATATAAGGAATGTGATCATTTGTGAATCAGAAACTCCAATTTTTGCTCTGCAATGGAAAACTGGATCTAAAGGTTCAACTTAATAAAACTCCCAATTTCATTGGTACTGCAAAGTTTCACATGGATTTTAGTTGAAAGATGAGAAAAATAGGTTGGGGTTTTTTGTTAGCAAAAAGAGACCCCCCCACACTGAATGGTTCTGTGGTCCTGGGGTAGAACAGCCCTGGTTCAGAAGACTGGAAGTATCCTTTAGGAGAATCTGTAAGGTTGGAAAAGACTTCCAAGACCATGGAGTCCAGCCAGCACTAACCCATGTTCCCGAAGAGCCATACTAATAAAGCCCATGAAACACATTTCATATTTTTGCTCAGTCCCTGGGGGTTTTGAGGGTTGCTCTCATTTTCTTTGGGTTGTGAGTGACAGCAGTTCACTGAAGCCATGCAAGAGAGGCACAGGGGGCATCACATCCAAAATCTAAATCACTTTAAAGCCCAGATTTTCTTCTCATAGCCCATCAAACTTAAATAGCCACAGATGAATGATTTGACACAGCATTAGGGATAACAAGAGTTCCAGTTCATAGTAAAAAATGAGGAAGCAATACCTTAAATACCAATGTAAACACATTATTACCTGTATCTAATTAAGAAATGTACATACGACACTTGTTTCCTGGGGACTTGAGTCTACTTCTGGCAAAGAACATCCCTGTAAAGTGTCTGGGAATGCACAGTAATGGGAATTGGTGTAGACTGTGACTAATATTGAAACTCGAATCCTCTGACGAGGTTCTTCGGGTAAAGCATTGACTTCAATTCACGTCAAGGTGACAAAAAAATGTCAATAAATGGCCTCGAAAAGAAGAATTAGTACTGATCCAACAGGGATTTTGGTTCCTAACTCCTTGTGGATGGGTGTGGGGTGATAAGAATGGACCCTACAATTCTTAGAGTGGTTCTCCAGCCTTGCCTCCCAGTCTAGGCTCTCATTTTTTGCTTTGGCTTAAAATTAAAGCTGAGAGGCCAAAGCTGCTCCAGCAGCTGCTGATTGGCACTGGAGGAAGCGCCAACTCTTTTCCAGGAAGTGTTCTGCCACCATGACCACTCTGCCACGCTTTGTGCTTTGCACGGGAAAACAGTTTGTGAATTAAAATGAAATTAAGAACAGCTGAATTCAATTAGTGCCTTTCACCAGCAAATGGAAATGAGGAGAAATTTGCATGTTGTTTTTGGTACTTATGAATTTCTCTCAAAACACATGGAGAAGACAAATTAATCAACCAAGCTAATAGAAAACAAACTTCCCTGCACTCCAAGGAGAACTCCTGAGTTTTACAGCATTCTTGCCATATTGATTAAAGCACTTGGAAGTCAATTTTACTTTCAGGTTCTGTTGCAAGGTTGCAACACTGTGAGGAAATGTCTCTGTTTTTAGAGTGTTTTCTCTTCAAGGAAATTAGCCTAGATGCAAACGCTCCTATTTATTTTGTGCTTTTCATCTTTCTTTTTATAAAAATCAAACTTACCCTGACAATATTTCCTTAACACCATCAGGAACGAGCACAGCAAATGAATTTTAGGCTGCCTTAAAAAAAGAATTTGAAGCAGCATGTTCTCAATGGAACATGTCAAGTTTTGTGAGTGAATTGTGGCAGTCACAACTCCTTTGCCCTCTCTCACAGCTCATAATCCAGTGTACACAGGGAAAGCAGGCTGCTAATAAATGTCAGAGGGTGCTGGGTGAGCAGCACTTCTTCCAGTCAGCAAACCAGAATCAAAATTTAATTCAACAAATGAGTTAAGTTCGCTCGGATATAAAACCCTCACCTCAATTTGTTTGGTCTTTGTTGTGTTCTTCCACAATAATATTTGCACATATGGTCAAGTTACTGTCTGCTCCCAAAAAATCCTAAAAAAGGCTCAGATTAACTCTGTTCACATCCATCTGGGGACAAGACAGATGCAGGAATTCTATTCCAGTAGGACTTGTGTGTATGGTTAATTAGAAATGAATGTTTCTGGGGAGAAAACCAAGCCCAAACTTACATCTCTGTCCAGCACCCGGCCGGTGCTGTTCAGGTACAAGGTCTGCTTGATGGGGTCCAGGATCACCCAGTAATCCACGTTGTCCTTCAAGGAGAGCTCGATGGTGGGGTCAGGCCCTCCTGCTGTCCCTTTGATCAGCATGTTGTCAACCAGGATAGTGCCTGCAACGACATTTAACACCCCAGGGAGGAATTTATAGGGAATCCACATTTTTATGTAGTTTTGTAACCACTGAAACACTGAAAATGCTGTTTTCTACCTCAGCTTCATGGCATTTTATGTTTTGAGTGATGTTTAAAGAGTCTGAACCTTATTATCTGTAATGAAAAACTGCCTCTGACACCGCAGCTTGTATCAGACAATGCCAGAAGAAGCACTTGCAATGCACAATGATTTAAATTGACAATGAGACCTGTCACATCCAGCTATCTCCTTAACAAGATGAGCTTTTTCTTCATTGAGCAATCATCTCCCAATCTCACCTCGAACAAATGAAAGCACGGAAATAACAACCAAACCCAGAATAAATTTTCTGCAGCGAGAGTGACACATCAAGGTGATGATGGAGAGAAAAAAGCACAGTTACATAAAGCTCTCCAGAAAGAAAGAGGCTTTCTACCTGGAGTTGCTCTGCAACAGAAACTGGATTGCAGCACAAGGATGTGAAGACTACAGCCACAAGACGAAAGCAGTACTGAGAGGAGCAGCTCTCAACATGGGTCTTTTCATGGAATCACAGGATCCCAGAATGGTTCGGGTTGGAAGGGACCTTAAAGATCCAAAATTCCACCCCCTGTCATGGACAGAGACACTTTCCACTATCCCAGGTGGCTCCAAGCCCTGTCCAGCCTGGCCTTGGACACTTCCAGTGATCATGGGGCAGCCACAGTTTCTCTGGGCATCCTGTGCCAGGGTGTCACCACCTCCACAACGAATAATTCCTTCCATTTATGTAACCTAAATTTTCCTTCTTTCAGTCTGAACTCATTCCCCTTGTCCTGGCACTCCAGTTCCTGCTGCAGGGTCCCTCTCCAGTTTCCCTGTAGCCCCTTCAGACCCTGGAAGGAGCTGTGAGGTCTCCACACAACCTTCTCCTCTCCAGGCTGAGCAGCCCCAGCTCTCCCAGCCTGGCTCCATAGGGGAGGTGCTCCAGTCCCCCCAGCAACTCAGTGGCCTCCTCTGGACCTGCTCCAACAGTTCCATGTCCCTCTTACGCAGAACAGTGCACGAAATTCCGGGTGGGAGCTCACGAGAGACCCTTGTCTCATCCTACCAGTCAAGCCTTGCTTTCAGCAGTCAGCTCACCGCCCCCATAATGTACAGAATTTCCTGTGGAAAACACTCCCAACTCACTTCCCAAATGTCAAGCATTACAAACCACCCTGAGTGTTGCCCTTCGGTGCCTCGGATTTGCATGCACAGAGTTTATAACCGCTTCTCTGAAATTTCATTTTCCCGCAAAATTAACACTCCCCAGTTTGCCTCACACCAAAATATGAAAAGGAATCATCTTCGTGGAGGTTCATCAGCAGTTAGGAAGAAAATCTGTGAATGCCAGTAGCTGCAGAACATTTAAACTAGGTTAAAATATTTATCATGTAACCTCCTGTTATTAAGGGCCCAAATAATTTATTCCAAAGTGTAGCATGAACCTTCTTTACACCTTTACTTTATAACAGCGACTCTGTATAAAAATATTCATCCAAGAGGAGTGGCCCTGAGATGGGCCGATGCTTTTTTTTGGCTAAAACAATAAAATAATCACTGATCTTAAGCCCAGCAAGTTGCTTTGCAGTCCTGTGGGGGAAAACACCACAGTAAGGTCTTTTCAATCATTTATTTTGAAACTACTTTTTTTCTGACACAATAGAGATGTCAGGAAGAAAGTTGCCAAATATTTGGGAATAAAACTGCTAAACTTTGCTCCAAAGACTGGTTTCAAGTTCAGGGAGCAACAACATTTTCGCCACGTGAAAAATGTTATTTTACCCAGGTGTTTTATGGCTCTTGGCGCAGCTTCCTGTTCAATAACATCTGTACAGTTCTACTCTGCCCCACGAGCTTGGTCTGGCAGCTCTTGGGAGACCAGAACTGGTTTTAACATAAAGAGGATTTCACCAGGAAAACCCAGCTCATTTCCAACCCTATGACACTTCGAAGTGTTGATGTCTACTCAACAATTCCTCTCAAATCTATAAAACCCACCAACCCTTGTTACTGTGCCTCAGTGATGACACAAAGAAGGGTTGATAATCCAAATTCACTTATAAAAAACATCTAAGCAACTCAAAAATCTGTGATGATGAATTTCATAGTCTGTAGTCAACCACCATCACTTAATTGACCTCACTGTTTTGATTCTGCATCTTGTTGGACTCTGCTGTGCTTCACTCTGTCTGGTTTCACAAAGCACTTGTGTTTGCCTTGGTTTGATCCAGGGCTTCTTTTCTTCTTAAAAATGGGCTGGGTTTTCTTCAGATATTCATGAGGCACCCGTACTCTCTCTCTGAGAGACAGCAGTTTGCAAATCAGCCTTTCAATAGCATCCTTAAAGTCTTATTTTTCTAGTTGATGAAGTCTCTGATATTTCAGAGACCTTTCCCTTTCCCCCTTAGATTTCTGTAATTTTTTCCTCACATCCTGTCTCTCTCCTTGGCCTAAAATGCCAGGGAGGGAACCTCCAAATGATAAATCTGATGTGTCTGTCTCACCAGTTTGTCCATAAATGCCAGCACTAAAGCAAACCTGGCCCATGATATTTGTAACTCACTGATACAATGAGTTTACAGAAAATCTGCTTTGCAATTTTTTTGCACAAGCAAAAACTCAATCACAGACTCCCAGAATCACTGAGGCTGGAAAAGACCTTCGAGACTATGGAGTGCAACTTTGTGCCCAATGCCCACCTTGTCCCCAGCCCAGAGCACTGAGTGCCACCTCCAGGCCTTCCTTGGACACCTCCAGGGATGGCGACTCCAAACCTCCCTGGGCAGCCCCTGCCAAGGCCTGAGCACCCTTTCCATGGAGAAATTCCTGCTGCTGACCAACCTGAGCCTCCCCTGGCCCAGCCTGAGGCCGTTTCCCCTTGTCCTGTCCCTGTTCCCTGGGAGCAGAGCCCGCCCCCCCCCGGCTGCCCCCTCCTGTCAGGGAGTTGTGCAGAGCCACAAGGGCCCCCCTGAGCCTCCTTTTCTCCAGGCTGAGCCCCTTTCCCAGCTCCCTCAGCCGCTCCTGGGGCTCCAGCCCCTTCCCCAGCTCCGTTCCCTGCCCTGGACACGCTCCAGCCCCTCCAGGGCTCTCTGGCTGGGAGGTCCCAGAACTGGACACAGCCCTCGAGGCCCCTCAGCAGGGCCAGCCCAGGGGACAGGCCTGCACTTCTGTCCTGTGTGCACAAACCACTGGAAAGGACATCCAGGACTATCTTTAGGGATATTTTTCCTGGCTAATAAAAAAAAAAAATACTGATGGGAAAGTTTGATTGCCCATCACCACAAGCAGATTGTAAGAACAGCTTTTCATCTTCCATGGAGACCACACATTTTTTGGCTGCTTTCCACCTGCCGTGAAGCCTAACTAATGACTGATGCACCTTGTGGAATGACCATACAGATTTCCAGGGGATTAGTACAGGATGAGCTTCAAGGAATCAAAGTCAAGGAAGCTGTTGGCTGAAAAAGCAAGAAAACCAGCCAGAACCCAACAGGCTGGACAAGAGAGGAAAGATCTTTTATTGTCAGAGGTAACAGCATTTTTCTGAGCTTGTTGCAATTATTCAACAACGGCTGCAAAACAGGACAACAAAACCAAAAACTATAAAATGCTGTAAGTATTTTAACAATTGTTCTCTACCAGACTATTTCCCTGAGAGGAATCCAGGAGCTGGAAATGTTCGTTAGGCTGAAATAAAAGGGAAGGCTTTGATTTTTCAGCCCAATCTCAGGTGAACATTCTATGGAGAGGGCACCGGACTCAGGTGCAAAAGCCATGAAATGTGGGATTTGCTGGTCATGCTCTGCTAAAGACAGGAGCCTGGCACTGCTCAGTGAGAAGTCACTTCCTGAATGATTTTGACACATCCTGGAATTATTTTAGTTGAATGTTTTAGCAGAGCCCTTTTTTAAAGTGTGAGGGAATTATGACTGCTCTGGGAATAAACCTCATTGAATCATGAAGTGGTTTGGGTTGGAAGGGACCAATGTCACTGAAAAGTCTCTAAACATCAAACGAGGCTTTTCTCTGCATTTAGTTCCATTTTTCCAACACAGGAATATACTTATGGGATTGGGATGTGGCCTGCAAAGTCTTTAGATGTCCAGCAATACTCTGCATTCCAAGTGGAAAAGCAAAATGAATCTGCAGGAGATGGGAGAACTGAGGTTCCTCCTCCAGGGGATAATTTTCTCCATTTCAATCTTCAAAAATTTCTCCTTCTGGGAATATTTTCTGTTTTCCTTAACATTTCCAAACTCTTTTGAAGGTGTTCTGACTCTGAATGATACCGAAGGTAAATGCAACCCCTCTCTCCAAAATCTGTTTACACTCAATTGCTACTCAAAATCCAAGCTCTGTAAAGCATAATTTACAAAGGATTGATTTTAGGATGAAAAAATTGCATCCTTCTTCATAATTAAAATAAAATATGCAAATAGCTGTCCAAGACCAGCCCAAAGCTGATCAAAGCCAAAACACCTAACCTGGTGTCCTGGGTGCTCAGGACAGATCTAGATCTCAAATTGAATTCCAGTTCCCTCCTCCACATGCTCCTTGGCTCCAGAATAACCTTGTCCATGTTCTTACTGGCTTTGCAGGTGAGAAAAAGACATGTTTGAGGCATTTACAAACCTCAAAGGCTCTTTCTCGAGAGGTTTTAAAAGCTCACACACTGAGAAGGCAGCAACATTAACCCTGCTCATCTTCCCAGCAGGCTGGTGATGAAGCCTTGCAGACCTCTTGGTACAAGGTGCAGCAGATGACAAAAACTAAATGGATAAAAATTGATCGGTTGGAAGATGCTCAACATTGGTATTGACTGGTCAAGTCCCTGGCAACCCCACACGGGTAAAACATCCCCAGAAATAAAATTTTGAAAAAGGGTTTCTCTTTTGGTTTTTAGTTTAGCCAGTGGGACCAGAAACAGATTGATAAGGTTGACATAAGATTGTCCATTACCTACACAAAAACCTGCTGCTTCTTGATAAAAAACATTCCCCGGCTGGTGCTCTTAGATCAGGCACAAAAAACGGCCATGAACAAAACTGGTACTTTATTAAAGCACCCCACACACAATGGAAAGGCTCTCAATAAAAAAAAAATACACAAACTAAAATTTCTGGTAGCATTTGAAGAAGAAAACATTCCTCTTCGTACCAGACAGCAGAGAAGTAATAAAAATGCACATCCTACAATCAGCAGTGAGATAAAACCTCTCTGGGCTATTCCAGCCTTGCCTTTGTTTGTTGCCTCCCTTCCCAGAAGACCTGGGCAACAGCAGCTCTTGAAGGTGATTTAGAATTTTCAGGACACAACAACAACAAGGTTCTGTATAAACAGGCACAACGCAACCACTCTGAGTCAGGCTTCGCAGGGAGGAAGTTTTGAGAATTATGGAAACTTCCTGCAGTGCCATAGCCTTTGGTCAAGGGAGCTTGACCACCCAGAGTGTGCTGGGGCACTGACCAGGCTTCCCAGGGAATGGGCACGACCCCAAGGCTGCCAGAGCTCCAGCAGCGTTTGGACAATGCTCTGAGTGGGATTGTTGGGGTGACCTGGGCAGGGCTAAGTGTTGGACTGGATGATCCATGTCAGAATCTTCCAAATCAGGAGATTCCATGAGTCTATAAGCACATCAGCACCAAGAAGCTTCCCATGATTTTTTCCTGTACTTAGACAAACTCCTTTGTGAGAAATAAAAACCCAGCATCATCCCTGAATGATCCTAGGGAATGATCCCAGGGAACGATCCCAGAAGTCACCTCTTCATTCCATCAAGGTCAGACATTGAGGGAAAATGCTTTCAGAATGCCTCAAGTCCAAGTGAAGAAGGAAAATGTTGCTGTGCAGCAAAATCAGGAGCAAACCCAGCCTTGTGTCCTCACCTAAAAGCAATGCAAATGAACAGCCAGACCGGTCAGAGACTGGAAAGGGCTCAGAGTTAGTAGCCCTGGATTCAGGCACTGAGATAAGAGCCAAACATCCCCTCATGAAAATCCAGGAAAAACCGTGAGACTCTAAAAAGAGGGGACCTTAGCACTGGATGTCTTCAGATACCAGACAAAACAGCCTGAGGAAAACATCTTTGTGGATCTGGCTGAATGGACGGATGGGTCTTTATTCTATGGTCCTGTTATTTTGAGACAGCAGAAACCTCAGCAAGTTTTACTTCCATCCACCTGGAATCATTAAGGTTGGAAAAGACCCCTGAGATCATCAAGTCCAACCTTTAACCAATATATTATGGAACACTGGGGAAGGAAACACTCAGAGATGAGGGAGAACCAGTACAGGGAAACCTTGGAGCACAAAGGAGCTCGGGATCATGAAACTTTACACAATTTCACCTTATGGGATGATGCTCACCCCGAAGCAAGAGATGGTTCTTGCCACAGCACCCAATTCTACAGTTTTCACCCAATTTCTACCAGTTTTCACTCCTAAAAGTAAGCTCCTCACACCTTCCCCTGATGACAGCTCCAGAGTTTATTTTGGCTCTTTGGGGAAAAAATATGTATATTAACGAAGTTTGTGCATATTCCCAGGCACGGCTGAGCTCATGGGAACACAAATCCTCTGATTATGTACATTGATTATGGAGTTTGGTACCTGCAACCAGAATAATTTGCACTTAAAAGGAGCCACGCTCCCCGGGAATCTAAGTCTTCCCATTTAAATATATTATCATAAACCCAATCTCAGTTCTATTTCAGACCTGGTTTATTTTATTAAGACTGTGTTAATAAATGTATTTATTCTTTGTCTGCTAAATAGGTCCCAAACCAAAGCAAACCAAATTTTATCCAGGTTTTTTTTTGTCCATCTAACTCAAATCTGCTCAACTCAAAAGCCCAAGCACTTTCCTTTAAACGTATGTTCACCTTTGCTAACTTTGGGATTTTTTTTCCCAAGCTTTTCTTAAAATTCATGGGTTGAATGCACCGAAACCACAGCTCCAACCTGTCCTACTGAATCCAAATGGGGCAGATCTAAACCAGAAACTGCAGCCCTCAGCACCTGCAAAATGTACAATGACTAGTCCTTAAACGGGACAGAAATTCATACCCAGAGGTCAAAAAACACAGCTCCCAAAAATATTGCTGCTGAAAACTGGAATTAACTCAATGCCCACTGCAGTGATTTATTTTGGAGGTACCTGCAGACCATGTGTGATACGACTGGTGTTTGCAGTCCTTCCATTCCCTCCCAAGATCCCTGATAGGTGATTTTCCCATAGCGCTGTTTTTAAGCCCCTGGGAATATTCCGTCAGGTTTGACAAATGTGTAGCAACACAAACTGGTTTTCATCAGAGATCCGCCTCGTTTGATGTGTTAGTGGTTGCTGGGAGGACAAGCCCAGGCTCTGGGTGCCTACACACCCCAAAAACACAGAGCAGCCTGAGCTGACATCAGTGGTGGCGTCACCTCCAACCACCTCAAATGCCATATGTGACCCAAAAATCCCCCAGGGCGAGCCCATGGCTGCTGAGCTGTGGGACGAGGTGGCCAGGGAAGGGCTCCACGCTTGTAGGTTCCTCCTGCCAAACGGGAGAACCTGCGAATTTCTAAAACTCGGTGTAGGAGGAAAGAGAAAGTTGGAGCAATGAGGCTTTCTTGGCTCTTTTCCTACAGGTAAACCCCAGGATTTTGGAAGATGGATGTGAGACAAACAGCCATTGGTGCCTCTTCCTTGATGGTCCTTTATGCACAAGTTACCCAAGAACTGGAGCCCCCGGTTGTTCTGTTTCATTCACATTTTTCTGAGGGCACCATGTTTCCATTCCCATCCAACAGAAAATGGAAAATACCTCATTTTCATTCTGATTCTAGGAAAATGACATCTTTGGAAATACATATTTATGCCACTGAGGAGATGCCAAGTTTTGCTGGGTTTGCCTCTCAGAATAGAAACCTATATTTCAGAATTAACGTTAAATCCATCTCTGGGACTGAAGAATGGGAGGGACTCGTGCTTTCAATACAAGCTTGAAAAAGAGGAGGCAGAACTGTGAGTGGGGCATGGCCTTGGCCAGGGAAATTCTGATGGAAACTTTTATCCCAATGAATGTTTCTGCACAAAACCCACAGAGATGAAGATCCATCACACTTCCCTCACACCCCACATACCCAGGAAACCCCTTTTGGAGGTCCTGGGCACGTTTTGGGCTGTGCCAGGTCCCAAATAAATACTTAAAACTGGTTTTGTAAATCTTGTTTGTATTCCAGTTCCTTCAACCACTTCTCAAGCCAAACAACAATGAGGTTTATTTGCTCTCTGTTTAGAAAAGTCTGATTTACACTTTAAACACACAAGGACTCCTAAATAATGAATCTGATTGAGCAGTTTTTCGGGAACACTGTGATCAGCAGCGGCTGCTGAAGGTGTGAATTAAATGACTTGAATGTTTTCACCTTAATTTGGAGCCATCTTGGGGGTCTGTTTGCAAACCATTCAGAGAGGAGCAGCGGGAACCTGCACTGCTCTGCTCTAACCCTGAATTATTAAAATTATCAGAGCCTGTCTAAACATTGCTCATGGCTGTGCATAATTTTTTTTAAATATTCCTTGACATCTTTTGTGCACCACATGCAGCTGTTTTCTCCTTATAAAGGAGGTAAAAGGACAATTTACTGATGCTATTCCATCCTCTTTAACTGCTCATGTTGGTTTTCTTGCAGGAAAGCATTCTTGGGGGAAAAAAGTGAGCATTGCCAGCAGACCTGCATTTTCTTCCTGCACCCCAAAGGCAGAGCCATTTAATCTGTGTTTTCCAAACTTGTACCACAATGTGTTTAGTCTGAGGTTGGCTCCAGCCTCCCAGTTGTTTCCAGATGTTGGAAAGGCTCAGACACTGCACCCTGAGCCTCTGGAAAGGGGAATGAAAAGGGGAGTGTGGGGGAAATGGAGGGATAGGCCACCACTGAACACAGAATCCTGGAATCACAGAATGGCCTGGGCTGGAAGGGAACATCTTTAAAGCTCATCTTCTTTCACCCCTGCCATGGGCAGGGACCCCTTCCAGTATTCCAGGCTGCTCCAAGCCCCAATGTCCAGCCTGGCCTTGGACACTGCCAGGGATCCAGGGGCAGCCACAGCTTCTCTGGGCACCCTGTGCCAGGGCCTGCCCACCCTCCCAGGGAACAATTTCATTCCAATATCCCATCTATCCCTGCCCTCCGGCACTGAGAAGCCATTCCCCCTTGTGCTGTCCCTCCATCCCTTGTCAAGACACTCTCTCCATGTTTCTTGTCTTGACCCCAATGAGGTCACCCCAAGGCTTCTCCTCTCCAGGCTGAACAATCCCAGCTCTCCCAGCCTTTCCTCCCAGCAGAGCTGCTCCATCCCTCTGATCATCCTAGTGCCATGCCTGGATTCATCAAATGGAAAAAGTTATCACAGAGCAAAATTTCCACCTTCAACTGAATTTGGATACAAGTCTCGTTAAGCAATAATTCAACCTTACAATATGCCTGCTGTAAGATCCATCCTATTTTTGCCCAGAGGGCAAAGGAATCCTTGAGGTGAGGAGTGGAGCACTACAGAGGAAGTGCACACTGGATTTTATACCAGATTGAGGAAAATCCACAATTTCTTGTCTATTTCACCTTCTATGAGGACAGAGAAGCATCTTCATTCACAGGAGAGAGCAAATCCTTTCTTTTCCTGAGAACCGCTTTATCACAGAAATAAAAAGCGTCAAAAAGGCCTTTGTTATCCACGGAATTCACAGGACCCTTTGTAACCTACAAGTGTGCATCAGCCTCTGATCACACTGCTGTCAAGGAGTCAGAATTCCGAACAACTGGCAAGAGAATGGCTGAGTGAGGATCACACCAGGTTTGGGAGCAGAATCCCAGATTAGGAGATTCCGGGAGCAAGCAGAGTGATGGATTACAGTGGCCACACTGGTACAAACCCCAGTCTGACATCCTTCTATCCTATTTTTTTCCCATTCCACTAAAGCACACACGGCCTGGCGGATTGATTGTCACTAGTGCAGCTCCTGGTTGTGTTTGCAGACATCCCAACAGAAACATAGGAAAACCAGGAATACCTGGCACTATGTCCTGCCTGGAAGAATTTTATTTTCCACTTTGCAAAGCCTGTTCTAAGCAGTTTTGTTGCCTTTGCAATCAAACACTGCCTTCTTCTCCACACCTTCCCATCTCTGGAAGTGTTCAAGGACAGGTTGGAACAACCTGGTCTAGCAGAAGGTGGTCCTGCCCACATCAGGGGGTAGAAAAAGAAGAGAATTCAAGTCCCTTCCAACCCAAAGCACTCCATGATTACGTGATTCCTCCTAACTCAAATCCCAAGTCCCTAATGCCACTAAAGTGCTACCATCAAAAAACAATTTTAAGCAGCAGTTTTGCAGTTATCAGGAGAAAAGCAAACCTGTAAAAGCCACGCTGTTCCCCAGAGCCAGTCAATTATTTCACACTTCCCTGACCTGGCTGTCAGAGAAGCAGCAAGGACCTGTCCAGCTTCAAAGTGTTACCTGAGGATGAGCTTTTTAACCTTTTCATCACCTGACTTGCAAACCATGATTGATTTTTTTTTCCCTTCAGCCAGACCTACTCCTTTTCCATGGGGAATCACCCTCACCAAAAGCTCTTTAAACACTTCTCAGCATAAAAAAAAGTCGAGGGAACTGAAACCAAATATTTGGAGGAGGTTGCTAAGAACTCACAGAGTTTCATTTCACCTGTGATCTGAAAGCTCTCTTAAAAACTAAAATCTGAATTAGAAAGAGTATTAGATGTGATTCACAAAATTTGTGCTGTTCTATTGCCCTGAGGAAATGAAAAAGGACATGGAAGTGAGTGACAGTCTTCTCCCAGGTAACAAAAGACAGGGTGAAAGGAAATGGCCTCAGGTTGCACCAGGGGAGCTTTCGGTTGGATATAAGGGAAAATTCCTATACAGAAAGGGCTCTCAAGCACTGGAACGGGCTGCCCAGGGAAGTGGAGAATCCACCATCCTTGGAAATGTTCAAAAAACTTGAGGACATGGGTTAGTGGGGAACATGGTGGTGCTAGGCTGATGTCTTAATCACTTAAAAAACCAGCTTCTCTGGGCACCCTGTGCCAGGGCCTCCCCACCCTCCCAGGGAACAATTCCTACCCAATATCCCATCTATCCCTGCCCTCTGGCACTGGGAAGCCATTCCCTGTGTCCTGTCCCTCCATCCCTTGTCCCAAGTCCCTCTCCAGCTCTCTTGGAGAGAGAAGTACATTTAATTTGACTTTTCACAGAAAACCTAAAAAGAAGAGACAAGAAATAGAGAATTAACACTTTTGGGAAGTAGAACCAACCCAAGAGTGGAAGAATTCACACAGAAAACTGGGAGTAACTGGCAACTATTATGGCTCCTAAATGTTTTCTTCTGCTTCCAATCGAGTTATGGTCTTTCACAGGGAGACCCCAGAGCCTCTCTGGACAATCTGTTCAGGGCTGGGCACTGCCCAGGGCAGAAGGTCTGCCTCCTGTGCAGGGGGAATTGCTGGCACCAGGCCCTGCCCGTTGCTCTGGTGCCATTGCTGGGCCCCCGGAGCAGAGCCTGGGCCCTGCTCGGAGCCCTCCCTGCAGCCAGGGACACCCAGGGCTGAGGGCCCCTCTCAGCTGGGGCTCCTCTCCAGGCTGAGCAGCCCCAGCTCCCTCAGCCTTCCCTGGGCACGGAGATGCTCCAGGCCCTTCCTCAGCTCCGCAGCCTCCGCTGGCCCCGCTCCAGCAGCTCCCTGGCCCTGCTGTGCTGAGGAGCCCAGAGCTGGACACAGCACTCCAGAGGTGCCTCCAGGGCTGGCCAGAGGGGCAGGATCACCTCCTTCTGAATCATGAAAACAAAAGCATCTCAGTTTTTGGACAAATTCTTAGACAAACACAGCACCACCCAAAATAAGACCTTCCAATAGAAGACCAAAAAAGTGTCAGGAAGTCAATGAAGTTTTCAGGTGCTCTCTCAAGTCCAAGGCTTTTACCTTTACACTGAGCAATTCCACCGAGACACTGTAAAGAGCAAATTATTTGTGCAGTTGATTCTTTCTCTCAGCATTTCCTGGGTTGTGTCCTTCCTGAACACATCCTGCACTCCCTTACTTGCTTTTGACAGGAATACTGAACAGCAGAGTGTATAAGCAGATTTCAGAGCTAATTGAAAATAGGAACATGGAGCCTAATGATATTAAATGAAAAACCCTGTCAAGTTTAGCAACAGATCATTTGCATCTCCTTTATTTTGTTGTACAAGTTCCCTGTTTGCATAGAAAAAACCAAAATAGATGTCAGGTTGCCTGGTATCTAATAAGGATGAAAATAAATATCTCAAATTTTAATGAAGCATCGTGTTTATTTGCCAAGGAAATTAGTGGAAGGCAAATTACTCTGACAATAGCAAAAGGAGGGAAGGCAGGAAGAACTGCTCCATTTTCCAAACTCCGGGACACTTTTAGTCCTGGCAAATTGGTCCTTGCCCAAATAGCAGCTAGGAACAGCTTGAGAGGTGCCACCACCCAGGTTTGGGTGCCAGTATCGGTTTCAGAGGATTAAAGAGAACAGTTGCCTGTCTCAAGCACTGTTAAATACATGAGATAAGGACAGAAGAGAGTGACAGGATGGAGTTAACTCCAGGCCTGGTGAAGGTGAGATCTGGTCAGCACATCCTGGGAAATTCATCCCCAGAAAAATTGCCACTACAGCAAGCTGCATAAAGCAGCAACTGCTCAAGTGCACATCACCAGTCACACAAAGCTCACCCCAAGTTAGGGACAGATGGCAGGACAGATGGCCACCAAAGCTCCCCAGAATATTCCTCTGTAGATACCTGGAACTTGGGCTGTAGAGAACCCCCACAGTGGGAACTTCAGACAAGATCAAGGTGGAACAATGGTCCAGGTGTCATCCCAGGCTTAGGGGGAGGTCAGCAAAACTAGGGGAGAAGGGATTGCTGAGAACGGACACAAAAAAGGCAGAATTTATAGGACACAAGGAAAGCCAACACAGCAGCTTTGGCCGGGACAAAGGGAATTCCAACTGGGAGAAAGGGAATTCTGGCAGGGACAGATCATGACCACTGACACCAGAAATCACCAACTCAAACAAAAAGAAACTCTGAGCTGGCACTAATTAGCATTAGAAATGAGGGAATCATTTAACCAATAGCATAAAAGAACTGTGAAACCCATGAGCATTAATTCCTTGCTTGCTAAAGTGTATAAATAGGGAAAAGTTCCAGAGAACTTTGGGACCCTCCACCACTGAGAAACCCAGGATGAAGAAAGACCAGCAGGACACCGCTGGATCCAGGGAAGGTGATAATCTTCTGCTGGATCTGTCTCTCTCTCCTCTCTTTTTTGTTCCTTTCTGTCCTCTCTACCTCACATTCATTGCTAAATAAAATCCATATTACTGACTTCAGCACATGGACTTGTTTGCACCTTCATTTGGGCAGAGGCATCTCTCCCTAATCAGATCTCAATAGAGGCCAAGGGTGTTAACTGGACAGACATGCTCAGCTCACGCCACTTGGCTTCAGAGACACAGAAAAGACCCTGGTGCTGCTTAATTTACCAGTACAGATCTGTCCATGGGGGCTCAGAGCTAACAACAATGCAGTGGAAACCAGGAATTTCCTGCCCACGGCACAGGGGTTGGAATGAGATGACCTTCATCCCTTCCAACCCAAACTTTTCTGGGATTCTACAATTAAAAGTTTGGCTTCAGCAGTCAAATTGCTTTCAGGTCTCATCACTCAGTCACTGGTGGCTGAGGTCAGTACCCGGCATCACCTGCTGGAAGCTTCCTCATTTTCTCCATGGGACTAGAATTTAAGGTTTTAAATGAAGTGTAGGCTGGATTGTTTTCTTCCCTGGGAGGGTGGGGAGGCCCTGGCACAGGGTGCCCAGAGAAGCTGTGGCTGCCCCTGGATCCCTGGCAGTGTCCCAGGCCAGGCTGGACACTGGGGCTTGGAGCAGCCTGGGACAGTGGAAGGTGTCCCTGCCCATGGCAGGGGTGGCACTGGATGGGCTTTAAGGTGCCTTCCAACCCAACCATTCTGGGATTCTACTCCATGATTCTAACCCTGCCTTCCATATCCCATACTCGCCCCTGCTGGCAGTGCTCAGCCAGAGGGATCAGGGAAGTTCCTGTTTGGCTTTTCCACATTCAGCCCGACTCAGATCACTCACCGCAGTCCTGTGCAGTGTTAGTTATACACTGACATTTCCTTTTTCCTTTACCGAATCCTTCCCCATTTCCCAGTTCCTTCCCACCAGAGGTGAGAACCACCCTCCCTCTTGCACTCTGAGGCAGAGCAGTGCCGGATGTGTGTGACATCCCTGCTCCTCCTGTCTTTTCTCCTTGCAAAGTGCCTGAGGATAGTGAGTTTGGATTTACTGTTGGAGAGGACAGGCAGAGGAGCTTGTCCACAGTGATTTGTGAATATATATTTCGGTACCGATGCACTCCAAGGAACATCTCCTTTTGTAACTCCAGCCTCCATCTCCCATTGTTTGAGATACTTTCCACTTGCATGAAGGAGCCTTTGAATCCTCTGAGGCTGCTTCCTGTGAAAAATTTGCAAGCTTAATATTTGGATTCTTCCAGACATGACTTTGGAGCTGCTCAGAGAATTTACTGTTTAAAAACACCTCTTTTATCTATTACCAGTTCTCCATCCCATGTAAGGAAGCACCAGGAATGTGTTATTGAAACGTGTGGCACCTAATAGGCTGGACATGGAAAAAAATCAGATGTTTTATATTCGTAGATGAGCAGAGGTATAACATTACCCAGGAGATTTTTTCTTGGAAGATTTAATACCACAGGAGCTGGTTTTTTCCCCTTGTAAAAGTCTATTAATAATTTTCTTTTAAAATGTTTTTACTGTGTCAAAAGAAGACCTAAATTTTCTAAGTAGCCAGATAAATTCACCTTCTTGTTTATGGCTTTTTTTGGGGGAGTAGTGACATTTCCCAAAACCAGCCCTGGGAAATGCAGGAAAGCTGGGGAATCTAAAGGAAACCCTGGGAAGGAGCTGGCACCAACCCAGAGCAGTTTCTCCACTAGGAAAGATGCACTGATGGAGCACCTCTGTGATGGCTTTACTGCAAGAACAGGCTCATAAATCTATAATGTTTCTCTCCATAAACTCCACTGGTGTACAGTGTATTAAACTGGCTCTTAATAAACTGCACTCCTTCTCTCTTGCTTGCCTCCCAAGCACATAAATTAAACACTTAGAAAAGGAACTAATTTAGCAAATGAAGTCTGTTCTTTTTTTCTGAGAGGAAAATAGTGGCCAGTGGCTCAGGGTGACAGGGGTGTCCCTCAGGGGTCCATACTGGGACTAGTATTGATTAATATCTTCATTAGTGACACCCTCAGCAGAGTTGCAGGTGACACCGAGCTAAGGGTGACCTGATTGCGGCCTTCCAGTGCCTGAAGGAGCTGACAAGAAACATGGAGAGAGACTGTTTACAAGGGCCTGGAGTGCCAGGACACAAGGAATGGCTTCCCAGTGCTGGAGGGCAGGGATAGATGGGATATTGGGAAGGAATTGTTCCCTGGGAGAGTGGGGAGGTCCTGGCACAGGGTGCCCAGAGCACCTGTGGCTGCCCCTGGATCCCTGGCAGTGTCCAAGGCCAGGCTGGACATTGGGGCTTGGAGCAGCCTGGGATGGTGGAAGGTGTCCCTGCCCATGGCAGGGGGTGGGATGGGAATTTTTTAAGGTCCCTTCCAACCCAAACCATTCCAGGATTCTGTGAAAAGAGAAAAGTACTCAGCCAAAAATTTTAACATTCCAAGGCAGCCCCAAAGCTGCCCTGCTCCCCAGTTTTTCTTTCCTGCAGCATCACTGCCACGGCATCTCAATGAATTTGCCGACCCCTGGCAGTCAGCACTGAACATTCAGAGCTGGTTTCCATTATGACAGGTTGCTCCCAAAGACAGTGTTTGATTTTTTTTCTCAGTTTGCATAAGACTCTCCTTGAAGAGGTCACAGCATCCCAAGGGAAATCCAGTGTCATTTGAGAGGCACAATCACAGCCCATTACACAGGCCAATAAACAACATTGGAAGCAATTCCTCTTGGACATTCAAACTCTTTCCTTTTTCATTTTATCTTTCCTTTCTAAAGAGTCCTGTCATTTCCAGTACATTCTTGCAATAAAATAGAAAGGCTGAAAAACTAACTGGTGATTTGTTGAGATGCATCTGACTGTGGAAAAATCCACTCCATTACTGGAAATTAAGAGCTGACCTCAGGGACCAGGCATGAGCCACACTCAATATCGAGTGTTAACTTTGTTCCATCCCTCTTGTTTAGCTTGTGAGACAAATGATACATTAAAATCTGGTTTGATCCTGTTCCCCTTCAGTTTCTGCTCCAGGCACTGCAGGAATGGGCTGCACATACAGAGAGAGGAAGGGGCTGTTTATACAGAATCCCAGAATCCCTGAGGCTGGAAAAGCCCTCCAGGATCACTGAGTCCAAGCTGTGCCCGACGCCCACCTTCTCCTAAGCCCAGAGCACTGAGTGCCATGTCCAGGCCTTCCCCGGACACCTCCAGGGATGGCGACTCCAAACCTCCCTGGGCAGCCCCTGCCAAGGCCTGAGCACCCTTTCCATGGAGAAATTCCTGCTGCTGTCCAACCTGAGCCTCCCCTGGCCCAGCCTGAGGCCGTTTCCCCTTGTCCTGTCCCTGTTCCCTGGGAGCAGAGCCCGACCCCCCCGGCTGCCCCCTTCTGTCAGGGAGTTGTGCAGAGCCAGAAGGGCCCCCCTGAGCCTCCTTTTCTCCAAGCTAATTCCCAACTTCCTCCTTTTGTCCAGGCTATTTCCCACTGAATCCACCAAGGCTGGGCCATGCTGGGACCTGGCAGTGGAAACCGTTTCCTCTCTATACACATAATTAGCAAAAGGATTTAGGAACAGAACATTTTCTTAAGGTCAAGGTTTTGCCTCTTCTGTCTCCCCACTGGGGGTACAAAGACAATTTGGTTGTGTCACTCCTGGCCTTGCTGCTGCTCCCCCTCTGCCAGCAGTTCAAACTTCCTTCTTTACATTCCCTTTCACGGACATTATGGATCTCTCTTATCTAACTGTAAGCTTTCATCTCTGCCATTCCTGGTTATGGTTGAATCTGTGGGATTTGGGACACTAAACATGGCTTGATTTGAGGGAGTGGCCAGGGGGAGCGAGTCTGCACTGGGAATACCACTGAGGTCCCTGCCTGGACTTCCCAGGGTATCCAGCAGATCCCTGACTGCTCCTGACCTCTTTATGAGCTCCCATCGTAGCTGTCAACTCTGGACCTCTTGGTGATAACTCCTGCTGATGCTCTGCTGCTCTCCAGCCTCATCCCCTCCCATCACTGCTGCTCTTACAGCATTCCCAACCCACACTTCTCTTCTGACTTCAGCATTTTTCCTGCTGAAGTCTGATTTAATGGAAGTGAACCACAACACACTGATCTTTGCACTCCCCCAAACAATCCAGCTTCGAGCCTTTAACGAAGCCTTAACAACAGCAATTCCAGCTCAGAGCACAAGAGAACAACTGAATGGTGGGAAATGCAAATATAAAATGAGTTTCGGCTGAAGCATTCACAAGCCCTGCTGCAGGTGACAGATACCTGTCATATCCCAAATGGAGCCAGGAACAAGCTTTATTCCTCCTGAGATAAATCAGTGTCGTCACTCCCAAACATTTTCCTAGTCATGGAAGGCAATCATGCCTCCAGCTTGGGAAGACACCATCATTTAGAACGACACAGTGAGCTTGATTTTCAGAACAGAGTGATGGGACGCGACAAAAAGTGGCCCAAAACTCCCAAGCAGACTTTTCAGTGCACTGCACACACCACTTCAAACACAAATTCAAATAAATATCGAATAATGAAAACAGCTTGGTGGTTGAGTAGCACTCGTAATGTGCCATGAAAAGCTATTTTCCTGATGGACATTTGGGGATTTGGGCACAAAGTTGTTTCCACAGGCAGATGTTGGACAGAAAAGCTTTCGATCAGCTCTGCAAGGCTGAAAGGACTTGCTCAATTTAGAATTGACCTGAAAAACACATTCAGGAATGAGGAGAATAATTAACATTTACACAAATAAAGTTCCATGGTTTGACTGAATGGCACGTGAGGAAGCTATAGTACAGTTTGTGACTGGTAATCACATTATCTGAGACATCTGCTAGAGTAAACTGAAGGAAGGAATGCCTGAATGGGTTAATTGAAATAATGAAGTGCTGAAATGCCACAGCAATTGTGCTCCTGCAACCAGGGCTGCAGCACAGCCACTCCAATGAGTCCAGGTCATTTATTACAAATAATGAAAAAAAAAACCACAGCAAAGGGGGAGATTTGGTGGCAACGGCACTCTAGAGTCTGCTGGAGTGGCCACCTCTGTTATGCAGGGGAATTCCACCAGGCTTGCTGGGAGATGATATCTCTAAAGAGCAATTTGGGTTTTGCAATCATTAAGAGAACATGGAAAGTAAGAAATATTACCAAGACTTGGGTTCTACTCCTCTCTCACTTTTTCCTTTTCATTGTTAGTATTATTAATACATTTTACTTTAATCCTAGAAGGGTTTGGGTTGGAAGGAACCTTAAATCCCATCCAGTGCCACCCCCTGCCACGATCAGGGACACCTTCCACTATCCCAGTTTGTTCCAAGCCCCATCCAACCTGGCCTTGAACTCCCACAACCTTATTTTCACTCAAGTACAGGGATACTCATCTTGCAAAATACAAACATGTCCTGACAGGAATTACCTTGGGGTTTGAATCCAACCAGAACAACCTGGCCAGAGCTCAGTGCAGGGAAATCCCTGGAAGAAAGCAGCTGTAAAGTATGCAGGGCACCTTTGCTCTCCTATTAATGAATGCACCAGTGCCCCATAAATGCAGTTATTTTACCCACTGTACAACGCCCAGACAGTAAAGGATATCAAACTCTAACACAAATTCCATTATTCCACCAGAGAGGCTCAGCTAATGACTCCAACTCCACACTCTTTGTCAAGTTAAAAGGCACTGTAGACACTTGGATCTTTTGTATAATTTAACAGCCAATTGCTCGTTGTTTTTTCAGAGCTAAAAATTAAGTACAGCTGTGGCAGTCCCCACACTGTCCCCAAAGACAGCAGGGTGGTTGTTTTGATCCAAGAACCAGTCCATTGTCATGGCAGGCAGAAAGGAAGAAAGAATCTTGCCAGAAGCATGGATTTTACCATAAGGAAGTGTCTGGCAGGTGGTTCTGGGGCACAATTATCCTGGATAATTTAATAATAACAACATTTATCTGTTGTAACCCTCAATCCTGGCTATGGCATCTCTGATTATTTGGCTTTATCTTGTTATTGCTACAAAGTTCCTGTGGCACTCCACTCAATCCCAGCAGAAATTTCCCATACATGATTCCATGCACTACAACTGCTCCTCCTTATGGTTTTATTTCAGTTCATTTGCACCCTCTGAGAGTTTGCAGATAGGGTTCTGCTAGAAAAATACTTTTAAAATCCATCTCAGCAATGTCAAACTTAAACATGGGTTCGTTTATTTATTTTCCTAGCTGAGTAGGTTTTTCCATCTATTCCTTCCTGCTTTCCTCCTTCTCCAGCTCTTTCCAAGGAGGCTGAAGATATTTTTTTTGGTGGTGCATTCAACAGCTCTAAGGGAGCCATCAGCTTCCAATCACCTCAAAGCTCCCCTTCTTTACAGGGAGGTTCCGATGCTGTCCAGCCTGGCCTTGGACACTTCCAGGGATCCACGGGCAGCCACAGCTTCTCTGTGCCAGGGCCTCCCCACCCTCTCAGGGAACAATTCCTTCCCAATATCCCATCTAACCCTGCCCTCTGGCAATGGGAAGCCATTCCCCTTGTCCTGGCACTCCAGGCCCTTGGAAATAGTCCCTCTACATCTTTCTTGTCGCTTCCTTCAGGTGCTAGAAGGCCACAATTAAGTCATCCCAAAACTCAATGCTTTTCTTACGACTTATTACCATACAGACCTCATTGAGTATTTGCTTCTGCAAGGACACCATGAAAGAGCTCATTAAAATCAGTATTAAAACATGGCATATCAAGAATTTCCACCTGAATTGACACCAAGCCTTGGCTGCCCAACTGGCAGAGAGGGCTCAAAGATTCAACTTCTCCCTTTCAGACACGACTCCACAGCCTATGGAGATGCCAGAGGCCTGGTTGTCTTCTTTGCCCCATCCCTGGAAGCGTCCAAGGCCAGGCTGGACGGGCCTGGGAGCACCCTGGGATAGTGGAAGGCATCCCTTCCATGGCAGGGGGTGGAATGGGATGGGTTTTAAGATCCCTTCCAATCCAAACCAGTCTGGGATTCTGTGATTCTTTTCCTTTTATAAATCTGTGCTTCCTTTAGGGCTTCACTGGAAACAACCCTCGTTACTCTCATTTGCTGCTGCTGTACAGATCCCATCAGTTCCCTGCCTTCCAGCACATCTGTGATGCATCTGTTCCAACAAGAACTCCAGATGTCCAGAGCACATGGATCTCACCAAGCTGCCGTAGTTTTCAAGACTTCAAGCCTTAGTACAAAGATCTGCATATTTTGTTTTGGTCTGGTTGCTTGGCTGGTCTAATCAGAATAAAATCTTACATCCCAAGGCACTAGTTCCTTGTTTTCTACCTGAAGTTAATCAAATCCTACCCTATCTATGTATTTCCTCCATAGAAGATGAATTCCCTCAAACTGCTCATTTGTCGAAACCATTCATTGCTCAGGTTCCCTCCAGACTTCTAGCCATAAATGGCATTTTGGCTGAAGTGAAATTCATCTGAAACGGCAGCAGACATGAAACTCCATTATTCACCTTCTGCTTCTTCCCCTGTTTTATTTGGGAAAACAGACTTTAATGGGAACATACCACGTGTGATCTTTAAGCTACATCAAGCTGGCCAATAATTTTCATGGCAACTTCACAGAGCTGAGAAAGGAAGAATCATTGGGGTTGGAAAAGACCAAATTCAATCTCCAAATTCAACCAGCGACCCAGCCCCACTGCTGTCACCACTAACCCATGTATCCTCAAGTGCCATATCCATGTGTTTTTTGAACACTTCCAAGGATGGCAACTCCACCACCTCCCTGAGCAGCCCATGCCAATGCTTGACCCCACTCTCCATGTAGAAATTTTCCTTAATATCCAATCTGAGCCTCCCATGGCACAACTTGAGGCCATTTCCTCTCACCCTATCACCGGTTTTCCGGTGGAAGAGATCGACCCCATCTGGCTCCACCCTCTTCTCAGGGAGTTAAAGAGCAATAAGGTGTCTCCTCAGACAACAAGGTGGCTCTCTCCTCAGCAGCCTCACTGATTTTTGGCAGCTCATTAACAGCAATTTTGAAGATCCCATGGGTAACGCTCATTCCATTGTGTCCCACACCCAACACCCCTCACAATTATACCAGGAGTATATTCCCACCAGAAAAATCTTGGACTAAATGGCTTCCAAGCAGTTATTCCCAGTTCTGGCTCTGCTGGTAATGGTGGGTAGGTCACACAAGGGCAGCATTTTGGAGCTTGAACCCAAATCCTCTGTGCCAAACCAGCTCATTTCTCAAAGAACAGGGAGTCAGCCAAGTACAGGCAGCAGCTCCGAAATTGTTCTTCTCCACCTGAAATGGTATTTAAATACTGCCACAGACATCATCTTCTCCCATGCTCCTACCAGGAAGAAACAAAATATTTCATGCTGGATCCAATTAAGATGCAATCAATTTTAACTGATTCTGCTCTGAGCAGGCATAAATATTTCTCATAAAGGAAGTTAGGATAATTGATTGATTTAGATTAATGCAGAGAAAGTGAACTGTATTACAAACAGCCGGGAATTAACTTTGTCCTTGCAAGCCCGAAACAACACCAAAGGTCTCTCAGCCTTCAAGTACGTACAAATCAGAAAGGAAGAGGAGTTTTTCAAAGAAGGCAGAAAGATCCACTTAGCACAGCAGGGATTTAAAGGCTGGAACATCAACAACTTCCTACTGCTATACTAATGACCTGTCAACTTCGAGTTCCAGACATAGCTCTTGATTTCAGCTGCAAAATGTCCATTTCTGTATTCATGCTCTTGCTTCAAATTCAAAGCCCAAGTTCTCTTTTTTGTCTGTTTCCCCCATCATGGTTGTTATTTTAATATCAAAAAATGTGCAACACACTTTTTTTTTTTCCTTTTTCTTCTTTTTTCTCTTTTGAGTATTCAGTTGTTAATTGAATGACCACAACTGAGGGCTTGCTAACTGAAAACAGGAGTTTTTCCTTGTCTCCAGCCAGAAATTAACTGCATGAACATTGCCAGAGGTGGGGCAAAGTCTTGCCAGGAGCCAACACACTCGAGTACATTGTTGTCCCTTCCCTGATGACTGGGAAGTTCTTCCTTAAGCACCCACAGAAGATGCACCCTCAAACCTCATCTGACCTTCAGCACAGCCTGGTGTGCTCCTCAGGGTGAGGAAGAGCATCTCAAAGGAGTGACCTTTTGAGGCTTTGAGAGTGGCCTGAAGGATGAAGGAATGAGGCAACATCTGTGCTGCAAATCCTTGGAAAGGAGCAGCGTCCCCTGCTGCTTCCTGAGCAGAACAAGCTCCAGCAATCCTTCACTTCGCTGTTTCCTAATGGCTGGAATTCCACCTCTGCTCGAAGTAAACTCTCTGGAAGACTTCTAAAGAGGCTGATTAACACTGGGATCACAAAAACACTAAAGCGCGAGAAGGTCTTTGGGAAACTCCTCTGCCCAGTGCGAGGAAAATCCACCACTGTTTTTAGAAGAACCCCAAATCTGACAGAACCTCAAACCTCTGTCACTCTGGCTGGTGCAGTGCCAAGCAGGGATGTCACTTCCCAGCTAATGGAAGAAAAGGGAGAAGAGTCTTCTGCAGGGTCAGCACATAAAATACAGACATGTCCTGAGGTGGGCAACTCGATCTTCATGGAAGTATGCTGGGCTCCAAGCAAGCCATTCCCACTCAGGCATAGGACCTTGGAACTGCAATCAGATTCTATGAAAGCACCAGTCCAGCATTTAACATTTTTAGAAAAAACCCAAAGCCAAACCAAACAAGAACCCCAGCTGAAACCATTAGGAAAAAAGCCAATCCCCCACCTCAAGCATTTTCCCATTACATGCATTCTGTGCCACCGTTCACAGCTCCATCCATCACACCCACTGACTGTCCTGCCTGCTTCCTCTGGATTTGCCCACTCCTGGCTAGGATACCCTGGCAGAGAGCCCCTAGATCAGACCCTGGGGCTGTTTTGTTCCTCCTTCCCATCAGCTGCAATACCACTGTAAATTACTGGCTGCAATTAGTGGTTTCTGGGGGTAAATGAGATGAAGCAAGGCCTCACCACAGGTGAATGATGACACCTGCTAAGGTTGACTCATGATGTTCTTCACAGGAAAAAAAAAAGTGTTATGAGGGGTGATTAAGTTTCTCTCATCAAAAGAATAAGACATATTTTCCGTTAATTTTAAGGTTACATAGGCATGTAACCCTCAAGGGAGAAATCAACCAAAAAAAACCCAGAACAAAACAATTTGATCAGGCAAAGCAAACGTTCCAGAAAAGAGAAGCCATTGAACATTAATAGAGATCATAGAGTCAGAGCTTTGGGCTGGAAGGGACGATAAAGCCCACCCAGTGCCACCCCTGCCATGGCCAGGGACACCTTCCACTGTCTCAGGCTGCTCCAAGCCCCAGTGTCCAACCTGGCCTTGGGCACTGCCAGGGATCCAGGGGCAGCCACAGCTTCTCTGGGCACCCTGTGCCAGGGCCTCCCCACCCTCCCAGGGAACAATTCCTTCCCAATGTCCCGTCTAACCCGGCCTTCTGGCAGTGGGAAGCCATTCCCTGTGTCCTGGCACTCCATCCCCTGTCCCAAGTCCCTCTCCAACTTTTCTGTCATCTCCTTCAGGCCCTGCAAGGCCACAGTGAGGTCACTCCAAAGCTTCTCCTCTCCAGGCTGAACAATCCCAGCTCTCCCAGCCTTTCCTCCCAGCAGAGCTGCTCCATCCCTCTGATCATCCTGGTGCCTCCTCTGGACTCTCTCCAGCAGCTCCAGGTCCTCCCTGTGCTGGGCCCCAGGGCTGGGGCAGATCTGCAGGTGGAGTCTCACAAATGTGAGACAGAGGGAAAGCTGATACCAGAGAAACAAAGACCTGAGGAGAAACCTGTGACCGACCAAATCAAGCCCTTGGAAGCAGCTCAAGATCCTCTGTTGTTGCATTTCATAGAAAGCCAAAAATCAGATCCCTGGTGTAGCAGAACATCTCTGTCCAAAGGACAGAAAGGTCAGAAGCCCTGATTATAAAAACATCCATTTTCCAGCAGGAAAAGGTGATTTAAGCCACAAGATGCTGCTGAAACCCTGGCTGCTGACACTGAAACAGAGGACATGCCAAACTAGTGTTGACAGTTCTGTGCCTCTGGTCCCAGCACGTGGATGTCTCTTAGAAAAGCCAAGAGTGCTCAGATCCCTTGGCAACAGTCCTGAAACAGGGAAAGCAAACACTGTGCCATTCTTTAATCCTAGTAAATACACACATCAGTTGGAGGCTGATCCTGGGAAAAACAATGCAAACAGACAGAGGAGACCAAATGCGTGCTACAGGAGTATAATACACCTATTAACATGGGACAATGGGGAAAAAAGTACATAAAATTGGTTATTTGTAATGAAATTACAAGCCTGGAGAGCAGAGGGAATGCAACTTCCCAAGTTTAAATATCCACAGCCTCGTATCACATAAGCTGATTAGGAAACTATGAAAATAAACTGGATGAACATTAAATGGATTAAGAGTGAGTGAGCTGAGGTCTCAAAATGCAACCAGGGGAAATCCCTGCATCAGCCATGTGTAAACACACAGGTCCAGGTCTGGGAATGGCTTGGAAACGCAGTGTCCTGACTGGGAAGGGCCTGGACACCACCAAGATGCTGCAGAGCCCCTCTTTCCTTTCGAGATAAAGAGAGTTGTAGGCTTTGAGCCTACTCAGGGCAAATACAGAGGTTCGTGCCAGGCCAAATTTTCCTCCAGCACCTCCCTGCCATCCCTGCTGGAGGTGGGACTTTGTCCAGGAGCAGTGACACGGAGTGCAGGTGTGTAACCACAGGGTAACAAGGGCATGCCTGGCATTAGCAGAGCAATGGGGGAACACTGCGTGGTCCTGTGGCCAAAACTCACAAAGTCAAATTAATCCGAGTCCTTGGAGAGGAGTCCAGCCCAATGACCATACCACAGAACCTTTGATTTCAACAAAAATGCTCTAAAACTCCCTTTTTCTGTTTCATCAAGCACAGAATGAGGAATGAGGTGCCCAGACTTGTGCTGCCTTAAGGCCCCAGGGCAAAAACTACGTTCACTGTGGAGACCGGCAGCCCAGCAAGCCTGGATTCCCACCACGGGAAGAAGGAAGGCGGGTTCTCTTCCAGAAGGGGGATATTTTCCTTTAAAGGTGGGATACTTCCTTTACAAGCCAAATACATTCTTATAGAAATGAGATATTTAATTTTTCGAGTGCTATATCCACAATGGGATGGGATTGTTCATTAATAATGATGGTGATGACTGGAAAATAAACACTGTGAGGTTACAGCAACTTGATCATTTATTCAGCACTTTTCCATTTTGCACTTCTCAGGCTCATCCCTGCACCCACCTGTCAGCAAGGTTTGTATTTTGGCTGGAGCTGGAAGCGTGTTCTCCTTCCCTAATTCCCTGATGGCTTTGACGGGATGAGGCAGGGAAGGTGAGAGGCTTAGCTCCACTCACAGCTTTGTCCTTCTTCTCTGTTTCTGGGTTTAAGCTCACAGACAGCACTCACAACCCAAAATTAGCTCAACATCTAAAACTCAGAGTACACAGAGCTACTCCACGGATGCTCGTTATGCTTAAAGGCTAATTAGAGCTAATAAAATTAATATCAAAATGTTCAGGGCTCTGCCTGGCTGCTGAATGAGAAGGATGGTGAAAATCAGTACTGAAGGGAGAGCAAATGTGTGGTTTTAATGCATTTTAATGTTTACTAATCCAGCAGAGACATCTGACACCCACCAGGCATGTTTCCAGATAGCTGAAAGTTAACAGAGATCATGCCACTAATTATACAAACAATAAAACAAAACCAAGGCAGCACATTTTAATTAAAGAATCTTCCCTTTTGGTGTTTTTTTTTTTTTCTTTTTCGATCTATGCCATGTCATATTTCAACAGTAAAAAAAAATCCCAACCCAAAGCTTCAATGTGCTGTCAGTTGGGTGAAATTGCCCTTGAAAAAAAGCAGCCACCGTTTCCCATCTGTCTACAGAATAAAGGATTAATGAAAGGAAACCCTTAGTCAATTTAAAAATAATGAGCCATCAATATGGAGCTGCTTCAGCTCTATCAAACTGAATTAACAGCTCATGGGTTTTGTTTTTTTCACCTCTGTCTCGTCTCTTTTTTTCAATACAGTTGATGCTAAAAGGCAAAAATCCTAAATTTCACACTTCTCAACCACCCAATTTCTTGTCTGGTTATAAACAGATAAAATTTACTAACTTAAGTTGGGCTTAACCTTACTAAACTGGGAGTACAACTTTCCAGCACCTTTTTTTTGACACCTGAACTCCAAGCAGGCATCAACCATGCCAAGGCCTTGGGCAAAGCCTGGCAAAAGCAAAGGTAGTGCCCAGAGCAGCCGGCTTACATGGGATAATTCGAATTGTAGGGATAATTCTAATTGTTCCCCAGGTAAAAACAACTTCAACCCCCCAGGTGATGGAAGGAACAGTTCCCTGAGGATCCTGGGTTTCAGAGAAGCACAACAATCGTCCAGAACAGGCTGTGAGCCCACAGAAGGTGTCTTCAATCCTGTCACCCCACACTGGAGTTTGCACGAGCACTGCACAGCCCAAGCAGGCTGAACCTCATGCAAAGCCATTTATATACAATTTTATCACCTGTTTCTCCTCTCCCCCTCCACGTTGACCCAGTGAGGCCCAACAAAGCTCATATATTTTGAATTAACGATGAAAAACACATCCTGCCAATCCACCTCCCGTGCTGGCATTTACTGGTGCTCAGGAGCTGTTTGTAATCTTGTATTCTAACCACTACCAATTATCATAAAAAGGTTGAAGTCTTCACCTGCTGTCTGATAAATAATGCATAAGAGAGCTTAACAACAGGCAAGAAATAGCACTGCCAGTTCTTTAACACTTCATATCCAACAGCCCTGCTCCCCAGGGACCTGAACAAAGCCCCTGCTCCAGTGGCAGATCCTGAGCAAAGAAAGGTGCTTTACAAGTGCCTTTTACAGAGTTCCACAGATCAAAACCTGGGGTTTGCCCGAGATGTTTTTAATAAAATAACTGCATTAGCAGGAAGCTGTTAGAACTGGTCTCATATGACATTCCAAGGGGGGAAAATCACGTCTCAATAACCTGAGAGCTCTGTGAAAGCACTGATTAAACAAGGAGGTATTCCCCCATCTTAACGATTCTAGGAATTCTATGATTCTAGGAATTCTTCTTGTGGAAATACATATTTCATTCCACTCTTACTGAGCTTTTTTCTTTTTTTTTTTTTTTTTTTTGGTCTTATTTTCTTGGTTTTGGTCCTCGTTTAATTTTTTGAATAGACAGCTTCATCCCTCAGGCCCACCCTCAAGCTACGCTACCAAAGAAAAGCAGCATATCCTTCCCTTTCAGCTCCTCTCAGCCAGAGATCCTTAAAAACCAGAGCCCCCTGTGGGAAAGGCGGAAGGAATGAACACCCATGGTGACAACACACCTTCAGGAGAAATGGTTTCTCACTGCTGACATTAATTAAGTGCCTGGAGGGGCTTCAGCAGGAGCATGAATGCTGAACAAAAGCACAAAACAAACCCCATCTGGTCACTTTACAACTGTAACATGTTAGAACATTGTGAGTTGATACTGATGAGATTTGAAAGGGTTTTAAAAACCCAGGGCAGTCCCTCAGCATCTCATGGCAGGTGGAGCCGAAGCAGGAAATCCCTCCCAGGAGCCTGGAGCAAGCACAGGAGGATGAGCCCAGCCTGTGGATCCCCAGCAAAGAACGCCCCTGTCCTGCTGCACACACAGCTTAGAGGGAAATGCAGATCCGGATGTTCCCAGGCTGGAAAAATCTGGTGGAACACAGCTGAATGTTGGGGAAACCACAAGATTTTTTTTATCAGAGCTTTGCTTTTACAAGAGAAGTGGGAGAAATTAACTGCAATCCTTCGTGGCCAAGGGAAGGCAAGGATAAGGGAAGGGAAGGAATAGCTCCAAGGACATTCCTGTTGGAGAGATGGATGCTGACAGCTCACTGGGGATGGGAGGTCCCACAGGGAAACAGGATCTGTGGGACAACAGGCTTAATGTGTGTTCTAAAAAGGTCAAGGGTAAAAAATAAACACCAGAAAATTCCTTTCTTAAGTAAGTAACAACAAATGGGCTTTCACTTACCCGATTTAGAAAGCCAAACAAAAACCCAAACCTTTTCTTTCCCATAAAAAACCCAAGGGGGAGAACATGAATGTGTAGGAAATCACACCATAAACATCAACCATTTGGTGACCCTGTTTCCTTCCTTCACTGGGAAACTTCTTAGTATCTGATGAGATATAGGTTACAAAAAAAACTCATACAATTCTAATCCTAAAAGACAGAAAATTTAAATTTTTCCACAAATTACTAAAGTCACTAAAGGATCTTGAAGTATGGCTCTTGCAGTGATACAGCAACAACATCATGGAGTGGTTCAGGTTGGAAAGGACCCTGATGCCTTCGGTGGCTACCTAGAAACGGAGATTAGACAGGAGTAAGGGAATAAAGGTGGATATTTATTTGAAAGGCCTTCAAAGGTACACCCTGGGGAGCCAAAGGCCACATCCAAAATGGACCCCAAGCTGGACTCCAAGATGGATGACGAGTCACGAGTTCTTCACACTTTTATAGGTTTGGTTCATCTGCATATCAGCATAAAATCACCAATTAAAACTTGAGCTAATGATGGAATTTCTTCAATTTCTCCACCTCTCCAGAGGCCCCAGTTTACACCTCTTGGGCCTAGGACAGCCTGAGTGTCCTTGAACAACAAGCTCAGAGAGGCTTTGTTGTGTCTGTCTGGCATAAGAGAGCAGCAACTAACAGGCTACAAGAAACTTCAGAGTTACACACTGGGCAGTACAGGATTTAAAAACATAAAAGTTAAAACCTAAACCCCTCTCTTGTTCCACCCCTGCCATGGACACCTTCCACCATCCCAGGTTGCTTCAAGCCCCATCCAACTTGGCCTTGGACACTTCCACAGCTGAGAAGCCCCCCAGGAGACCAAGCCAAAGCCAGAAGGGAATTCCCCAGGTGTCTCTGGTCTGTGGGGCAAGCAGAGGTAATTCTGGAGAGTGAAACAGATAAAAAGTGACCTTTGACAGACAGATAGGAAGAGCAACTCACAGGCTACAAAACTTAGAAAGAAATGAGGAAATTCAACAGTTAGTTGCAGTGAGGGACTGTCATTCCCAAAAGAACCCCCAAAGGCACTCAGTAAGATTTTTGTTTGTAAAAGGAATGAGCCACAAAGGCGTAAACAGAGGGAGCAACCAGGTGGAAATCACAGCTCATTAATGCTGGAAGAGACCTCTGAGACCACAGAGTTCAACTGTTAACTCAGCACTGCCAAGGCCACCACTAACCCATGTTCCCAAGTGTCTCATCCACATAGTTGTGACATTCCTCCGGGGATGGGTGGATTTACCACTGCCTTGGGCAGCTCTGCTAGGGCTGGACAATGCTTTCAGGGAGGAATTTTCCCAATATCCAACCTGAGCCTCCCCTGGCACAGCCTGAGGCTGTTTCCCCTTGTCCTGTCCCTGTTCCCTGGGAGCAGAGCCCGACCTCTCCCCCTCCCGGCTGCCCCCTCCTGTCAGGGAGTTGTGCAGAGCCAGAAGGGCCCCCCTGAGCTTTCTTCTCCTCATCAGAATCGAGGATTATCCACCAGAAACCCCAGAGAGGGGAAGAAACAGCCCAAGGGCCGCATCTTAGGCCAGCACTGCATCCTCTCCCCCAGCCCTTTGTATGCTGGAAGGAATTATTGGAAAGATTTGGGTGCCTCAGAGAGTGTGGAGCTGCATGTGAGGAGAAACAGGATCAGTAACCAAAAAAAAAAAAAAAGAAAAATAAAAAGAGAATGTGGATGCTGAAAGTTTGGTTGCAGAGAGATTTTCCAGCTCTCTGCCAGTGTCCGTGTGAAAGCAAAGACTTTCTCATGGATGCTGGCTGAGAAACAGTTAGAGGTTTTTGTAAACTAACTTCTTTATCTTGCAGGTGCAAGATGTTTTGCATTATTGTTATGGTTAACTGAAGAATTGTTTTAGAATGGGTGTTATCAAATCTAGCCAATCATTCTGAGAGGTGGATGGTCAAGGAACCAATGACCTTATGCCATTCAAGCGACCTAGGGGATATAAACCTCTGTATATTAATAAATAATTCCGCTTTTCCTGAAATCTGCCTGCTTTGTTTCTCTCCGTCCCTGATACAACAGCGACAAGAGAACAAACAAAACCTATCAAAACACACAGACACACTTGAAAAGTGAGGTGGTTCTCCCTGCTGCTGCTTTCCTCTGGGATGTCCTTTCCAAAAACTATTAGTTCCTTGCATGGAAGATAATTTATCACAGAACTGCTCTTTTAAAGTTCACCCTGTTGTGAAAGTGACAAAATAATAGGCCCAACATGAATGCTCAGCAGTGCATTTCAGAAGCAGCATGTGCCAGGTTTTTCATTGGGCTCATAAACCATCCTGAGAAATACAACTTTATGCCTGGTAGCAGCAACGTATAATTATTCTTCTGAAAAGAATTAATACCTATTTGGGCAAAAAACCTGATAAAAAATTGATAAATCATGGAACGGTTTGGGTTGGAAAGGAACTCAAAGATGATGTAGTTCCACCATGGGCAGGGACACCTTCCACTATCCCAAGCTGCTCCAAGCTGGCCTAGGATGCTTCCAGGGATCCAGGGGCAGCCACAGCTTCTCTGGGCACCCTGTGCCAGGGCCTCCCCACCCTCCCAGGGAACAATTCCTTTCCAATATCCCATCCATCCCTGCCCTCTGGCACTGGGAAGCCACTCCCTGTGTCCTGTCCCAAGTCCCTCTCCAGCTCTCCTGGAGCCCCTTTAGGCCCTGGAAGGGGCTCTGAGCTCTCCCTGGAGCCTTCTCTTCTCCAGGTGAACACCCCCAGCTCTCCCTGGCTCCAGAGCAGAGGGGCTTCAGCCCTCGGAGCTGCTCCATGACCTCCTCAGGACTCTCTCCAGCAGCTCCAGGTCCTCCCTGTGCTGGGCCCCAGGGCTGGGGCAGCTCTGCAGGTGGGGTCTCACCTGAGCACAGGGGCAGAGGGGCAGAATCCCCCCCTCCCCTGCTGCCCACGCTGGGGGCTCAGCCCAGGGCACGGGGGGGTTCTGGGTCCCAGCTCTCACCCACAGCACCCCCAGGTCCTTCTCCCAGGGCTGCTCCAGCTGCTCATCCCCAGCCTGGATTGATCCCAGGGCTTGCCCTGATCCAGGGGCAGCAGCAGCACCTGGCCTGGTTAAACAGAGCACAGGGCTTGCCCCTCCAGACCACAACTCCCCCAAACATCTCCAGAAATAAAATGGACTTATCAGGAGAAATGATCCCTAGGATTGTGCTAATGGTATAACCTAGAGATACCCAGAAGGTCCAGACTTAATGATTTATTTTAATCAGGCCCTATGTTCCTAAACAATTGTGTCAATAGGATAAAAATGTAGAATAGCAGAGTAATGATGAAAAATGATGGTTGAATAAAGGAGGAAAAAACTCTCAGAGCCACGGAGCAGAACATTTGGCTTGATTAGCATGACTTTGAAAATCTAAAAGGATACAAGCTTTCACATGAGACTGTGTGACAAAATAAACCAACAAATGTAATTTATGTTTGAGCCAAGTAGGGCTTTGAAATCCATCATTTATTGAATTATTTTACTGTTCCAAGCACTCTGCTGTTCAAAACAAGCAATAACTTAAGTGTGATTCTTATTAGTGATTCAAAGTTGGAATAAAGAGAAAAATTCTGATATTTTGGAGCCATCTGCTTAAAAACACAGGGAATATGAGGGAGAAACATATTATCCATGAATTACTAAGCAGTTATCCATCATCTTAAGATCAAAATAAAATTAGTGTAACTAAAGGAAGCTGGAACATGCCCATTTAAAAAGTCAGTTTTTTCCCATGTTTTCCCCTTCCCCCCCTCCTTTTTTGGGGGGGATGAAGGGTTATGAAAACACTGAGGACAGCTCATTACTCACCTGGTCCATATCCCTGCCCCCAGTGCCACGTCCAGACACACGTTGAAGAATGGGAAATGCAAAGCCATACCTGCTCACCCAGGTGTGAAAAGGGACTGGGGTTATATCATCACTTGAAACGGAAATTTAGGTGAGGTTTTCCTGGAAGGAGGCAATTTTTCAAAAGCATGCCTGGCTTACAGAAGGCGTCTAGGAAAAGTAATGGGAATTTTGTCCTGGGGGACAGACTTCCCAAGATCCTCAGGCACCTCCCGAAGAGACACAGAATCCCAGCATGGCTCAGGCTGCAGGGAGCACAGTGGGCATCTGGGGGCACCACCCTGCTCCAGCAGGGCAATCCCAGAGCACAGGGCACAGCATTGTGTGCACACAGCTCTGGAACAGCCCCAGGGAGGAGACCCCAGAGCCTCTCTGAGCATGGACCATGCTCTGCTCCGGGAGCCCAGCAATGGCATCAGAGGAACGGGCAGGAACTGATCCCAGGAATTCCCCCTGCACAGGAAGCAGAACTTCTTCCCTGGGCAGGTGCCACAATGACTCAGCTTCTCACTTCCTGGATTTTCTATCGATTCTTTATATCCCTGTTGTGCTCCAGAGGGAAGCAAGGAGGGCACCTGTGCCTGGACACCACCCTTTGCATCCTGTTCACTGGGTACTGCCATGGGACTCGCATGCAAACCTTCCCTCTCCCAGCACTTCCCCAGCCCTTTGGCACCATGAGCTCTCATTTTTAGTGCAGTTTTGTCCATTTTAATCAAACACTTCATTTCCCAGGAAGGTAAGATGGGGAATCCTTTTGATACAGAAGAGGCAAAAAGGAGACCAGTTTGGGGGCCCATCACACTGCTGAACGTGTCTCCTGCTGTTAACTGGACTTGGAAAAGAACTGATGTGGCTCCAACTATTCAGATGGAATGCTGGGAAGAAATTCCTCTCTGTGAGGGTGGGCAGGCCCTGGCACAGGGTGCCCAGAGAAGCTCTGGCTGCCCCTGGATCCCTGGCAGTGTCCAAGGCCAGGATGGACAGGGCTTGGAGCAACCTGGGATAGTGGAAGCTGTCCTTGCCCATGGCAGGCGGTGGGACTGGATGGGCTTTAAGGTCTCTTCCAACCCAGACCAGTCTGGGATTCCTACATAGGACTCAGCTGAACAAAGGTGAATTTTGAGAGCTGAGGTGGCTCAGCTCAGCAGAGCCCCAGCAGGTCCAAAGAGTTGATGCCAGCACCCACGTTGAGCAGCTCCAGCGCCCAAGAACCAGCAGAGCTGGGAATTTTGGAAAGGGAGAACCTGCCCAGAGAGCTCACCAGAGCTGAGGAAAGAAAGATGAATGCATTCTGAGCCGCAGGGTAGGAACGCCATCGTTTGACAAAGAATTCACATAAAAGACCATTCTTCAGAAAACAGAAGTTCCATTCACTCTGATACCAGAGACATGAGAGGAGACCTGAGCTCTTAGGACTGGGACATCTCCGGGGGAGTCACTGCTGTGGGACAACAGAGCCAGGCTGACCTTTCCTGGGAGCTGCTTGGAGCAGCCTCTCTCAGACTCATCAACCCTGCTTTGGGCTCTGTTTTACACTCCAAAATTAAAGCAACCCCAAAACACTTGGAAAGCACATCGCAGTTCTGGACACCAATCCCAACCATCCCCTCCCACTCCCTGGAGAAACACTGATTTTAAACAGTCTTAAAATCTATCAAATCGTCCAAGTCTTGCACTGCTTTACTGGGACTGTGAAGGAGAAGACAATCAAAGAGCATTGCTACTGAAACATTTGATGTTGCAAAATTATATGGAAGAAATAATTAGGGGAAGTATGCAGTTCTTTATTGGCAAAGGTAAATAGACACCCTGGGAATATGAATGGATCACATACGGCAATTCGAATAATTTATTCTGAATACTCAAACTGTCATAGATGAGCTGTTCAGAAAAATTCCAATCACTCTGAGGAGAATTTCCAGTAAAAAAGGAAATCCCAAACCCATTTTGAAAAGGCCTCGGCATTACAGAGCAGAATCGTGATCCACAACAATTATCCCTCCCCCAAAATGGAGTTAAATTCCTCATTTTTGTCATTCAAACATCACTTCTCTCTCTCATCCCTGGAGGTAATTCAAGGACCTCTATTTCACCTCCCCCAAGAGCATCAATACCAGGTTAGGATATTTTTCTAGACAGCTGACAGCACAAAAATAATTAAGTATGTCCAACTCTATCCCTATTTTCTACCCTTAAGAATTAATCAGTTTCTAAAAAGACAACTTTTCTCTACTACTTCCACTCCAAATTATCTCCTGCTTTTTGAAACTTTGTTTTTTCTTTTTTAAAGACATAATTTAAAAAAAAATACTGAAAGAGAATTGCAGAGATCTTTAACAACAGCTCTGCTGAAGTCCCGACCACTGCTGATGTGCTGACAAATAGAAGTAGAATAATAACCTGATCCATTTTACATCTTCCTCAGTCTTTACACATTTGTCCTACACAAAAAACATGAGAATTTAAATCCATGGCACAAAACCAGCATTAGACACCAAATTGATTCATTACTTCCCAATGAAATCCTTAATACTCAAATCTGGAATACGTATCATTTCGGAACAGAAATGAACAAACAGGCTGGAATGAAACAAAAATAATTTCCATAAATTTCATCCTCTTTTCCCATCTCATGAATTTATAAACTAAATCAAATTGCCAGGGAAGAAGTGATACTTCCTCATGCACATTTTGATTGAAACACCTGCAGGCAGAGTTGAGAAGCAACACCTATGGGCCAACTGCTGACATGAAAAATGGGAAAAAAACATGAATAGAAGCTATAAAAAATAAAAATGTTCCATATTTCATCTCACTGAAGGCATTTATTAGCTGAGTAAATTATGGAGGAATTTGTGGACAGTTCTTGGACCAGAGCATTTAGAAAAATAAACCACGTCAGCTACAGTTGGGTATCACTTGATTCCCTGGCACTTGCACCCTGGCACAGGCTTCCCATCCCCAGCCAGGGAGGCAGCAGAAGTCCTATTGAAGAAACTTTCCTGGAATGTTCATTGTTCTCAGTGGATTTCTATGGCCCAATTTAACCCCTTTCTCTAAGTCTAATCAGCACATTCCGAAACAGCACAGGAACACTTTGGACAATCCAGAACTAGAGCCAGAACTGCTCATAGCACCACAGAGTTTGGGTGAGAAGGGACTTGAAAGCCCATGCAGTGCCACCTCCCTGCCATGGGCAGGGACACATTCCACTATCCCAGGCTGCTCCAAGCGCTGTCCAGCCTGGCCTTGGACACTGCCAGGGATCCAGGGGCAGCCACAGCTTCTCTGGGCACCCTGTGCCAGGGCCTGCCCACCCTCCCAGGGAACAATTCCTTCCCAGTATCCCACCTCTCCCTGCCCTCTGACAGTGGAAAGCCATTCCCTGTGTCCTGTCCCTCCATGCCTTGTCCCCAGTCCCTCTCCAGCTCTCCTGGAGCCCCTTTAGGCCCTGGAAGGGGCTCTGAGCTCTCCCTGGAGCCTTCTCTTCTCCAGGTGAACACCCCCAGCTCTCCCAGCCTGGCTCCAGAGCAGAGGGGCTCCAGCCCTTGGAGCAGCTCCACGACCTCCTCTGGACTCTCTCCAGCAGCTCCAGGTCCTCCCTGTGCTGGGCCCCAGGGCTGGGGCAGCTCTGCAGGTGGGGTCTCACCTGAGCACAGGGGCAGAGGGGCAGAATCCTCCCCTCCCCTGCTGCCCACGCTGGGGGCTCAGCCCAGGGCATGGGGGGGGTCTGGGTCCCAGCTCTCACCCACAGCACCCCCAGATCCTTCTCCTCTTAGAGCAGCATCCATAGGAAACTCCCTGGCTCCCAAATGAGCCCAGGGATGAGCAGATGCAGCAGAACTGCACAGCCCTGTGACATGGCACAGTCAGTGTTCAGCCCCCAGCAGCAGCCACGTGGGACACAAGAATCAGTACAAATCCACTCCTCCTGTTTGAATTTGTCCAGAACATTCCACAAAGGTAACAACTTCTGACAGAAGTTACTCAATCTGGCAGCTATTGGATCTAATGGATCACCTCTCTTCCTATATAAAAACATAAAGCCAGAATAAACTCAGAGTGAGGCCTAATTTTAGCAGATGTTATTATGGACCTGGGCCTGATCCAGCTCAGATTTGTACTGCTGGCTAGTCTAATGTCTTAGACCTGGGATTAGTGACCACAGAACAGCACCAGCACCCAGAGATCCAGCAAAACGCTGCTGGCACTCATCGCTACAATCACATAATCCACCTCGACTGCTCCCTGAGCTGGAATGGCCAGGCTGGGCCTAGACCCTCGGCCTCCAAGTGGCCAGATTTAATTCCAAGGTTTATTTATTGGCCGCAATACCTTAACTTAGATCTGCACACCACACCACATCTCCATTGCCAGACAAATCAAATCGTGGGCTGGTGAAGATATGTTTGAAAAGGATGGTCAAAAGCTGGTCAAAAACATTCATAAACACTTTAGGGAGCTGTAAGATTGCCTAAAGATGTGGGGAAAATCGATGTGTGGTCAGAGAGGCATAAAGACAATGGCATGAACTAGATTAAAAATCAACTGAAGAACTTTCTCCCTGGAAACATTTCACAGGAATGATAGCAACATATAAACTAATAATTTGAATTTTTTCCATTATAGAAACACTACAAAAAATAGTGCACCAAGTAAAAGCAAAATGCAAATAGTCGTCAAAGTGCCTTTATGGGAAAACTAAGAAAAATCAAGAAGAAATCACAGTTTGATGTCTTTCCAGATCTACACATACACTGTAAACCTGGGAAATGCTGTTCTCAGGATCCCTTGAAATGATAAAACTAAGATGACTTTCCTTCATAAAGCTGATTTTTGAATGATAGGAAGCAACAGGTGAAAGTATTTTTGTTTAAAATTAAAGAGTGAGATGTTTGTGAAGGCAATACAAGAATATCATGGAATCATTTAGGTTGGAAAAGCCCTCCAAGGCTGAAGCACCCTCAAGTCATTAATTCATCCGTGTTCCTGAAACAGGAGGGAAAAGTAGGAAACGAACATGGAGCCACAGCTCTTAAGGAACGTCTTTCCTGTGCTCAGCCACAGCAACTTTCCAAGTTGATTTTACTAAACAACTTTTCCCCTTAGCCAAAATGCCTGGGATAGCAGGACTCTTCCTTCCTTAGGGCTAATTAGTTCAATTCCAGCCCACCCTGGTGGTCACTGAACATTTAATTAAGTAATGAATATTCAGAGTATAACTCCCAGTTATTATGAGCTCACCTAAGCCCACCTCAGGAGGGAGGCTACAGATTTTGTGCCTCTGGGGACATTTTCTTCGATCTCTGTCAGTTATCCCTGAAAACCAAGTCAAACCAGTTTGGACCAGCATGGAAATCGTCAAAGTGCCTCAGCAATCAGGTCCATTCTTCCAGCATTACATATAACAAAACTGAAAATAAATTGGTCCAACAGAATTAGGGGGAAAAACCCCGCAGCTTTGTTTCCTGTATTTTTGTGCCCTATTTCCCATGAGTCCCTCCCCACAGGGGGTTGTAGAAGGGGATTTGTAGCACAATCACACATCCTCTGCCTCCCCAGGAAGTCAGGTTGACGAAAGGCTGCTGCTGAGAGAGCAGGAAGATGAAAAGGTGGGAAAAAACCACCTGACCCACCTACAGCCATGAAAGCTGCACTTCCCTGTGTCAGACATCCCCAATGGACATGGAGAGAAGAGAGCAGGAGGTTTTGGGATTTGCTCCCACTATTCATTAGAACACTCAAAGCATCATGAGGGAAGGAGGGAGGGAGAAAAAAACCCACCAAAATGAAATCAAACCACACCAACATTGACTGATTTTTCTAGGATGAGAAAGAACACAAAGCATTCCTGACTGTGGAATTTTTTTGTTCTGGATGGAGTACCAAGACGCCAGTTCCTATTTGTCCTCACATTAGGGGAATTCACTTTGGTCTGCTTGTTTCCGCTACCCCAACCTCTGCTTTCTCTTCCAAATTCTAATTTAATCTATAAGTCTTTAAATCTTGCCTTGTAGAAGTCCTTTCCCAGAGTCTACTTTCCATCAAAAACCCTGCCCAAAGATTCAAAGTCCTTGAGAATTTCAGGCTGCTCCTCTGAAGGGAGAAGGCACGGGTGGCTCCACATGGAGGCCTCTAAAAATATGGGGTACAGTGGCAATGAGAAAGTCTGACCTAGGAATAAGGCTCATTCAGTCTTTAAAGCAAGTTAAAACCAAGTCTCAAATCCAGTAATTAAATAAAAATAAATCCATGGGCAAAAATATCTCTCTGCCTATAAAAATCATCCAGAAAAATTCAGGTTTGCTGTTAAAACGATCTGAAACACTGTCACCCAATTCAGTTCAACACAGGGCAAATCATAAAATAATTCATTTATTCCTTAATAAAGGAATAAGTTCACTCCTTCTAGGATTGCTCACATGAGCACAATCATAATGTAATTTACTATTGTACCTAAATTACTTGATATAAAGAGATATTCATCCTATGGTGGGAAACTGTCAAGGCTTAACATCTCTGCTGATCTCAAGAAGATCTTTAAAGGTCACACACAGTACCTGTGTGCCTGACTATGAATACAAGAGACAGTTATTTGGGAAAATATTTTTATTGCGTGAAATTTGCTGGTCTCTGACTTCCTGTGAATTGGGAATGATTGAGCTCAATGTGCCATGGCACAATGTAACTAAACATCTGTTCCTAAAGAGGAGGATTTTCTGTTTATTGTGTTGCCAGAACTCAATGACCACACGCACTGGATGGAATGAAATGTCCCAGACATTGTTTTGAGATCTTTAGATCCCAAAGCCTTAGAAAAGCCATTCCAACATCAACAACAGACCCTTGGAAGCTACAGTGCAGTGCAAGAACTAAAATAAGGAGGAGATTTCACACTTTATGTGAGCTAAAAACATTTGTATAGATTAGAACAAAATTAGGTGGATTTTTATTTCTGCATCTCTCGGCAATCTCAATATAAAGTTTGGTCACTGGAAATGTAGAACACCTTTTATATCACCAACTGGTTGGGGTTGGAAGGGATCTCAGAGCTCATCTCATTCCAGCTCCTTTGCCATGGGCAGGGACACCTCCCAGTAGACCAGGTTGCTCCAAGCCCTGTCGAGCCTGGCCTTGGACACTTCCAGGGATGAGCAGTCCACAACTTCAACCTCTCTTTCTAAAGGTTTTCACAAAGTTTTTTTGATGGCAAAGTTGGTTTGGATTTATTTATAACCCCTTGCTGTTAGTACAGATTTAATTCTAATGAGTAGGGAGGATGAAAGGCTACAAGAGACGAGCTCTGGCAGCCACACCATTTCAGCTGAGGGGGTCACTCCACCAAAAGTGAGCAGCCCACAACTGGAACACATCAGGATACAACAGCAGCTTGCCAAGAACCAACACATCAGATTCGAAAAGCACATCCATCTTCGTAGCTCTCCTGTGGACACTCCTGACTGCAGGAAAAACCACCCCAGGAGGAGGAAAAGAGCCTGGTTTTAACAGCCACCCCAGTACCAGAGCTTTTCAGCACACAGGTATATTAACAATTGATTTATTTAGGGGTTTTACCCATAAATGCACTTATCCATCTGACATTGAGCAACTCCAACAAGGAATTCCTCCAGGAACAGCAGCAGAAAGGTTCCACCAGCATGACCTGGCTTTGTTCACCATCTCAAGTGCCCATATCTGATAAACCACAACCACATGCGGCACAAAACCAGGCCCAGCTTGCAAGGTTAAGTAAAAACCCCTGAACACACAGAATAAAAAGCAGGAAAGAGTAGTAACTTACTCTCAGGAGTAAGCTGATTGTAACAGGGTAAAGCACTTCATCCCATCACAGTACTCTGCACAAATGCACTGCTCAGACCACAGATCAACAACCTGAGAACGCTGTGACTTGACAGGAGAAGTAAAATACTGAAAAAAAGGGACATTCATTTTCTTTTTGAAATTTCCGACTTCATGCAAGTTCTGCCATTTCAGAGATGTCCATAAACTCATGTTCTTAAACTTAGAGGGAACCAACAAGCAACCTTCCAAAAGCCACGCCGGAAACCCAGAAGACCACGTTGCTAACACTCTTGTCATGCTGCAGAGTAAAATTTCAGCTTTATCCAAACACAACAAAACCAAAGACTGACCAGAATTTTGTCCTCTGCTACCATCCCACTGACTTAAGAAAAATTAAGAAGGCCTATTTGCAACAAGGGCCTTAAAGACTGGTTATAAATAATTTGTTGTATAAATAATTGTGGGGCACTCACCGTTGCGACTCTCCTCATCAATGGGAACTATTGTGGCTGGAGGACCTGTTCTGGCCAACTTGCAATCTATAAAGATGAAGAGAAGAGTTATTTCTCATTCCAAAAGTAGGATCTCGGGGATTTTATTGTTGGGGTTCTTTTAAAGTCAGCATATTTGGCATGCTGAAGACAAGTATTCCCCTAAATGTGATGCAAGTCTGAGCTACAACTGATAGTAAAGTTACACTGACAAAGGATCAAAATCAGAGCTGTTTGCTTATCCGTTACTCAGACAAACTTTGTAAAGCAAGGGAGGATGTGATGACAAAAGATCTCAGGTATGATCCATATTTAAAACACTTAAAATTTTGTATCGTTTTTCTCTTCCTCTGCACATCATGAACACACTCCCCTCAAATCATAGAATCATGGACTGGTTCGGGTCGGAAGGGCCTTAAAATCATTCAGTGCCATGGGCAGGGACACCTTCCACTATCCCAGGCTGCTCCAAGCCCCAGTGTCCAACCTGGCCTTGGACACTGCCAGGGATCCAGGGGCAGCCACAGCTTCTCTGGGCACCCTGTGCCAGGGCCTCCGCACCCTCACAGGGAAGGATTGTTGTCACATTCCACCACAATCCAGTTGGACGGCTACATTAATGAATCTGGTTGTGTCTTGCTCTAGAGATCCCATCAGGAATCTCAGTGTCTGTCAGGACACAGGGAATAAGATGGTAATTTAACCCAAAGAAATAACAAAGGAATGATTAAAGGATATAAATCATAATTAAAGCTTCACAACAGAAACAAACATAATTTGAATTTAATTGCAACCAAAAGGATCTACTTAGTGAATGGAATTTTAATAACTCTAAGGAGAACACAAATGAAAAACAGACGAGCAATGTTCAGGAAGTCATATTTTGCCATCTTACCCTCATATTGCCAGTCTGGAGTCAAAAGTTTAGAGTCATCAATGGAAGCAGAGCAGAATAACGAAAGAAAATAAGTAAGAGTTTGTTGGTTTACTCAAAAGAGAGGTTCAAAGATATCAAGCAGTACATGCACAGCTAGCAAATGCATAAGTGCAGCCTTAAAATACATAAAAGCATGATCACTACGTGTGATGACTGTATTTTAGGACTAATCAGGTTTTCTACATTGAACAGCAGAAAACCACTGCCCCCTTTAAAGCACATGGAAATAAAAGTTCATTAGAAAGAGTTTTTCATTTTCCAAGAGCCTCATTGACTCAGCAAGGAAAGAGACAAGCCTTCTCCTTCCCAATTCACCATGCAGGACTGTCTGTGACTGCAGCCCATGATTTTATAGACTTTAAGAGGCTCCTCTGATCCACAGTCCAACCAAATCTCATTTGTATAAAATGGTACCTTCTAATGAAGTTCTGGACTCAAAATAGAAAAGAAATACTCAGGTATTACTGGTTTGTTTGGGTTTTTTGAGGTTTTTCTTACACACAAATGCCAACAGAAAACCATCTCTAACTTAAATACAAGAGCAAGCTCAGGTAAATTCTATTTCCCAGCTTATAGTAAAAATTACACATTCATCAACTTCAAAGGACCCACACTGCAGCTTGTTACAGCCTCTAATTACCCCAGCACAGACAAGGCCTACGAAGGGAGGTGAGAACAGTGAAGCATTTGCTCAGATCTCCTTTTAGGTGAAGCCCCTAAAAGGGCACCTCTACAACACTGGGGTTTCCTCCAGCAGCAGCTTTGTGTTGCTGCTGCTGAGTTCAACTGCAAGAGCACACATCTGAACATCTAAAGATTCATCCGTATGAACAGCCTGAACAATGATGGAATTCCCAGAGCACAGGGCACAGCATTGTGTGCACACAGCTCTGGAACAGCCCCAGGGAGGAGACCCCAGAGCCTCTCTGGACAATCTGTTCAGGGCTGGGCACTGCCCAGGGCAGAACTTCTGCCTCCTGTGCAGGGGGAATTGCTGGCACCAGGCCCTGCCCGTTGCTCTGGTGCCATTGCTGGGCCCCCGGAGCACAGCCTGGGCCCTGCTCGGAGCCCTCCCTGCAGCCAGGGACACCCAGGGCTGAGGGCCCCTCTCAGCTGGGGCTCCTCTCCAGGCTGAGCAGCCCCAGCTCCCTCAGCCTTCCCTGGGCACGGAGATGCTCCAGGCCCTTCCTCAGCTCCGCAGCCTCCGCTGGCCCCGCTCCAGCAGCTCCCTGGCCCTGCTGTGCTCAGGAGCCCAGAGCTGGACACAGCACTCCAGAGGTGCCTCCAGGGCTGGCCAGAGGGGCAGGATGACTCCCCTCAAACAGATATTGAGAAATACAGGGAGCTGCTGTGGGTGCCCCTCACTAGCCCTTCTCACATCACTGCCTGTAGAGAACCCCCACCACACTGGGTTTGCCATCACAGAATCATTCAGATTGGAAAAGACCTCCAAGATCATCAAGCCCAGCCTGTGACCAAATACCTCCGTGCCCACTTTACCATTTCAAAGTGCCCTAGGCAGTCTCAATAAAATTACTAATGCATGAACTCTCCCTCCCCATTCCTTTCATTCTTCTATTGTCTACTTTTCAGTTTCTTTGGTTTTTAAGAGTTAAATTAACTACTGTTTTATTTTAAAGATTTTTGTTTTGCAGGCATTTACAGAGCAAATAAATCACCTGAAAAACCACATCTTTCATACCACTGTAGTTTCCTAGAGCACATTGTGTGGGAAGATAAGAAATGTTTGCATTATCTACATGAAATATGGACTTTGGTTTTTTTCCCCCGGTCTTATTTTTTCCACTGAATACAATAAAAATTCCAGAGCCATAACAAAACCAACTCTAACTTTTTCTAGAGATGTGTGTTATCTTTTTCTAGAGGTTCAGGATGTGGGGAACTGAAGGACCCTTCAACAAACTGTTAAGTAGGTCAAAGGAGCTCAATGATACAAACTTTTATGCACCATTGTTTTCAACAGTGACCACCATACACACGATCAAACTAAATATCCAAATAAAAATCCAAAGGAGGGACAATTTTTAAGTCTAAAAATTGCATATATCTCACGAAAAGAATAATCATGGTTTTTTTTAAACTCCATGAGCTTTTTCCCCATCTTATCTGTTTCCATGATGACATTTTCTCCCTGCTGGGTATCCCAGTGAAAAGCTCACGGAAATCAGACCAAGTTCTAATTAATATTCAACAAGAAAGCTATCAAAATTACAAGTCAAATGCATGTTCACATGCTAACAACTTGTCCCAAAATTGGTTTTCCATCAAACACATCCAAATTTCCAGAATGATAATCAAAGCATTCTACAGTGCATTGAAAAGGAATGTTCAGCATTTAAAAGGAATGTCCAGCATTCCAATGTGGATCTCGGGAGTCGCAGAGAAAAGGCAGGGCTGGCCAGTGAAATTCAGCAATTTGCAGAGGATTTATTGCAAGTGTGAGCAGGTGAAGCAAAAAAAATTTATCATCAGATAAATTTCAGTGAAAAGAAGAGATTAGAGCAAGAGCCAGAACTAGGGGAGAAAAAAGCCCTAAGCAGGATGGGAGTGGGAAACTTGTGGATTATCCACATGGCACCAGTAAGAGATTTGTGAAGAAACACAGTTTTATTGCATAGATAAGAGTGTACAGCTTATTTCACCTAATTTCACCATGCCAAATCTCAGATTGCTTTTGCTTTTTCAGATCTGTCGCCCTTCCCTTCTGCAGGAGCAAACGTAACAAAGCCACAGCCTCAGTTCCACATCCACCACCCCACACTGAACAGATAAATCTAAAACTGCAATCTTACACAAATTTCCAATTCAAAGACAATAATTTTGATTAAAAACCTTAAAGTCAAGCGGCACATTGTAAATGTATGGGTGGTACCTTTTTTTTTCCTCACAAAATAGAATCAATAAGCAGCAATATGAGTTCAATAAACCATAAGATCAAGCACTGTGCTGTACAATCAGGCACCAGCCAGAGCTGGTGGGAAATTTTGGGGACATGAAAAAGAACATCTTTGGACTGAGCCAGGTGCAGAGAAAGGTTATTCCCAGTGTCAGGAGGATGGAGAATCTGTCCTATAAAGATGACAGAAGTTGGAATTTTTTTAATCAAGGAAAATGGAAGCTCTCCGGAATTACACTTGGAGAAATTAGCGAGAAGGAAAAAGTTCCCTAAGCTAAAAAGCAACACCAGTGAGCCGTGTCCCTTAGGAAAGGGATTCCATGAATTGTCCTCATCAATGTCATGTGAAAGAGGCTCAGTTTTTAGGACAATCCCAGAATGTTTGGGTGGGAAGGGACATTAAAGCCCATCCAGTGCCCCCCCTTGCCCTGGACAGGGACACCTTCCACTAACCCAGGCTGCTCCAAGTCCCATCCAGCCTGGCCTTGGACACTGCCAGGGATCCAGGGGCAGCCACAGCTTCTCTGGGCACCCTGTGCCAGGGCCTCACCACCCTCACAGGGAAGCCAAGATCCCATCCATCCCTGCCCTCTGGCACTGGGAAGCCATTCCCTGTGTCCTGTCCCTCCATCCCTTGTCCCCAGTCCCTCTCCAGCTCTCCTGGAGCCCCTTTAGGCCCTGGAAGGGGCTCTGAGCTCTCCCTGGAGCCTTCTCCTCTCCAAGTGAGCACCCCCAGCTCTCCCAGCCTGGCTCCAGAGCAGAGGCGCCCCAGCCCTGGGAGCATTTCCGTGGCTTCTTCAGGACTCGCTCCAGTTTTCTCAATTTTTTTCTCCAGTATTTTGTTTAAATGCTCCTCAACAGAAATGATTTCAGCACTAAGACTGCTTTATTCAGCCTAAACAAGCACAGAATAACTGCAGCCCCAAAGGTGACTTAGGAAGGAAATATTTCCACTAGACTTTAAACCCAGAGAGCAGAAAGGTGCCCCATGTCAGTGTATGGGACTTGGTAGAACTCTTTCAGCCATTATTTCACCTCTTCCAATTTTACACTGCAGTTTATTACCAGAATGTATTACCAGAACATGCCTCTCTTCCAACTTTCTCAACAGAAAACAAGTTGTCCTTGAAATTCCTGGGCATAATGGAGTAGTTTTTGAAGTCAAATCATGATAAATCAAACACTCTTAAAAAAGGAAAAGCATTCTATAAATGAGCTTCCCTCCCTACAGTTTTCATGATGCATTTTATGTTTAAGCAGCAATGCTGGTAAATGGAATCCTGAGGCAGCACTGCCCTTGCCCCAAACTCCTTACAGAAAAGGCAAACAGAAGTTACTAAATAAAACCAGCTCTGAAGGCTTTCCTAAGGCCTTGCAGTGAAGTATTTCTGTTCCTCTTGTTCACTTCAGTGTTTTTCCTAACAGTGCTTCTGCTTCACCATCCATAATCAAGAAAAGGGAGTAAATAAAGGGCCTCTCTCCTTAGGAGCAAAGTGAGAACCTCTTTAGCAAACTCTCCATGTAACAGTGTCAAGGCTCAGCTCTATTTGGCTTATGCTGGCTAATTTTCATTATTTTAATTTCTAATTATTTTTAATGAGGTGGGTCAGAGGAAACCCTCAGTCACTGTCCTAGATGAGCTGCTCAGCAAGGTCAAACAGCCTGAGCAGAGACAAACCCAACAACTTTGTGTGTTAATAATAATTATATTATTAATCAGGTATTTTCCCAATGGAGACCTGCTGGATCATCTTCCTTTCACCTTCGAAACCCCTTCAAACCCCCTCCCATCAAGCAGTTCTCTTCCTTGGAGGACTTCTCTCAGTTTTACAGCTAAAAGCGCAGAGAATCATCCATAAAAATTAAAACAGTGTTAATGAACCAGTTAACAACAAACTCCCAGTGTGGGGAACCAACAGCCAATGCCACGAGCTCTGCAAACACCTGAGAGGAGAGAGTCTCTAGCAGGAGGTGGCCCTGCCCATGGCAGGGGGGAAAACTGGATGATCTTGGAGGTCCCTTCCAACCCAGACCACCCCCTGACTCCACGGTCACAGGAGCTGGGGTTTGCCCGACAGCCGAAGGTCCCCTCCAACCACCCCTGCCCCACAGCTATGGGGGTTTGCAGTTTCCAGCAGCTCCCTTTCTCCTCCTGAGCTCTTCTCTTCATTCCCCCCATCTCAAAGGCCATCTGCATCCTCACAGCCCCTCTGCCAGGGGACTGCCACTCCCAAATGGACCACTTCCTCCGAAAAGGGCTTTCACAGGACTTTCCACACTGGTCTCTTGCCCCCAATCACTAGAGGGACTCTCAGACTCACAGAATGGTTTGGGCTGGAAGGAACCCTTGGGATCATCTAGTTCCAACCCCTGTCATGGACAGGGACACCTTTCACTATGAACAGGTTAAGAAGTAGCTGGAGACACCTGAACTCCTACAGCACCCACTGTGTGTGGAGGTTACAAGGCTGCAGCAGCTTTTGCAAGTTATCTCCTCAGGAACTTTTGTGAGAAGCCCCACACTCACATTTCTGAGAGGCCCTACACTCACATTTCTCAGAGATCTCACACTCACATTTCTGAGAGGTCCCACCTCACCCACATTGAGACTCTGACAATGCAGGCACCAAGGCAGAGGAGTCACAGCCATTCAAAATTGCCTATATGCTCCCCCTAATAAACACAATCACTTGGAAACCCCAAATAACCACTCATACTTTCGATACCCCTAAATTCCATCTCAATAAAACATTTGAATGACCTGGGAGCAGTGTCAGGAGAGGGCTGTTATGGTCTTCGAGTCATGTGGCTTTCAAGGTTTAATAAGAAAAATAGCTTGGCCCACAAAGCCCTAAAAATTTAAGTGACTTTAAGCACAAAAAGGTTTCCCCCAAGACTTGAGAGGGGATTTGTTTTCCCATTAATGGAGCACAACTTTGGGAAAAGTTCAGTAACTTAGTCCTACCCCTCTAGAGACAGAAAGAGTTTTACCTCGACACAAAAAATAAGTGAGGACCCCTGCAGGGAGAACAGCACAATCACCTGGAAAACAAACAGCCAGCCTGAATCTTCCGGGGGAAAACAAGGAGTTATCCTGAACCTTCCTGGGGAAAACAAGGAGTTATCCTGAACCTTCCTGGGGAAACAAACAGTTATCCTGAACCTTCCTGGGAAAACGAAGAGTTATCCTGAACCTTCCCAGGGAAACAAAGAGCCAACCTGGACCTTCCTGGGACATGATTCTGTGAAATAACTGCAATCTCCTCCCGAGTGCTCCTGAAATAAAACTGGGAAAAAAATCCACTTCCATATGCTAATCACCAACTCTTCTTCCAGCTGCTGCAGAAGCACTCAATCATTATTCTGAGTTATTTCATTATTTGTCTTATATTCAAGTTTGCTTTTATTTAGTCAGATAAATTCTTCCATTTGTTTTTATTTAAACAGTCACAGGGAGTGCAACAGGCAATTTCAAACCCCTGACTCAGTTCCTAGCAGATTCTCAGCTCAATTTAAAAGATTTTCCATTTAGTAAAGTTCTACCCACTAACTGCTGAAGGAAATTATTTTGTTTGTTGGCAGAATAAAAGTTTATTCTTTAATTTTAACTGAAACAAGAATCAAACTCTAAACCTTGTCAGTAGTTGTGGAAGGCTCCTCAGCATCAATCCCTTACTTCCTAGGGCTGCTCCTCAAGACAAGAAAGAACAAAGTATTAACTCTCGAATTTGCCTTTTTGTTAATTTTCCCGAATTCTTCCTGAATCCATGAGAGTGTGCAGCATCCACAACAACTTGGAACAAGCTTAATTTGAACAAGTCCTGGCTTGTTCATGTGCTACGACCCCATCACAGTGCAGGAAGAAGCAGCATCCAGCCATTCCCTACCGACCCTCTTTTCCCTCCATGTCTCCAATAAACCACTTTACCATCCCCAAATACTGCAGCAAACAAGAATTTATAGCGAGTTCGGGGCTCTGCTCCACTTCAGTGACTGTGTGCTGTCAATAACACAAATAGTAAAATGGAAAAGTCTTCAAGGAGCCACTAATGCCACTTTCTTTGATATGCCTGTGAGAGAAAAAACCTTGGACAGCTCAACATCCAACACGGAGAAAACCTCTGTGGGAATGAGGCAATGACAACTTGTTTGGTACTAAAAAAGCCTGACCCAGCAAGCAAGTCCAAACTATTTTCCAAAGAGTGGGAGCAGAGTTCGAAAAAAGCAGAGGGGACTTTTCTAGGACCTAGAGGAGACCAAAAAGTTTGGATTTGTTATGTTTTGTTTCTTCCCCACTGTGTTTATAAGCATTTTAATGTAGCTCTAGAGAGAATTAAACAAAGCCAACTCTTAACATTCAGCAGTCTTAATTTCATGGATACTCTTTTCTTCAACCACAACTCTTTCCATCGTGGAGAGAGGAAGAAAAGAAGAGCTCGTGAAAGAGGGTTCGGAGAGTCAGAGATCAAGAGAGGCTGAGAAAGCTGGGGCTATTCAGCCTGGAGAAGAGAAGGTTGTGTGGAGACCTCACAGCACCTTCCAGGATCTGAAGGGATACAGGGAAACTGGAGAGGCACCCTGCAACAGGAACTGGAGAGACAGGACAAGGGGGAATTGGTTCAGACTGACAGAGTGGAAATTTAGACAGGATATTGGGCAGGAATTGTTCCCTGGGAGAGTGAGGAGGCCCTGGTACAGGCTGCCCAGAGAAGCTGTGGCTGTCCCTGGATCCCTGGCAATGTCTGAGGCCAGGCTGGACAGGGCTTGGAGCAACCTGGGACAGTGGAAGATGTCCCTGCCCATGGCAGGGGGTGGAATTTTTGATCTGTAATGTCCCTTTCAAACCCAACCATTCAGTGATTTTAAAGTATTTAAAGCCTTTTCTCCCCATTTCCCCCACATGGTTAAGCCCATCAAACACTTTTACAGAAGTCTTGGAGATACAAAGTGAGAATCACCCAGTCCCGTCCTCAAGCCTGAGTCACTGATAACACTATGGCCATTTTAAATAAGGAATTAAGTTATTAATGAGGAAATGGACACTTGATTTGGAAATTAAAGAGAGTTTGTGTGTGTGGCACATGCAAGATCCAGGATGGAACAAGGACAGAACACCTGCACTGATTCACTAAAACCCTGCCAGCCACGAGTGCTGTGAGGGCAGTTGTGACCCTGAGGTGGCTGGTGATGGGACAAGGTGCTGAGAAAGCCCAATTCAAGAGATCTCCATCATTCACAACCCCAGCATGTCAATGCTAAAACCTCCAGCATGGGAGCTTTTATGGATTGAAACCCCCAGCAAAGCTCCCAGGAGATGGTGATTCCTGGGAAAGTAAGAGCGGCTTCTCCGAACTGGAGAGGCAAGGAGTGAAATTCTTGCAAGCTGAGTTAAAGCACCTCACATTTCTCTCTGCCTGAACAGGTATTTCTGTTCCCAGCCGCACTTGGTTCTCCAAAATGCCCCAATTGCTCCTGAAGGAAGCTGTCCTTTGTCCTTACCTCCACTTCCATTCAGCAGGGAACACTCGGGGAAAAACGCAGCCATGAAAGAGCCTCTAAAACTCGATTTACAGATGGAGTGTCCTCATAAAGAGCCACATAGAGCCATACATTTAAACTGAGTAACTAAGCAACCGCAACGCAGGGGGAAATGCCCCGCCTTGTTTCCTGTGTGGGCATTCAGCTCCACAGCTGGGCAATTTCGGAGGAGCTTGGCATAACCTTTACATTAGCTGGCTTGTGCTGCCATGGCTCTGCATTGAAAATGGCATAAGAAGGGCTTTCATGGGCTATTTTCAGCTCTTCCTGAGAGAAATCCCTAATTGGAGAATCTGGGAAGGCACCCCAGCGAACCTGATTTTGATTCAGACCCCTTTGAGATCCTGCTTAAACCTCCAGAGTTTGTGTGCTTTCGATCAGAGTTAAGCCCTGCTCTAAAATGTGGAGCTCAGGAAGTCCAAGGCTCAAGGGAGAGGTGAATTTGGGGTCGAGTTTGGTTTAAACTGGACAAAAAGTGAGGCTGGGGGACAATCCAGTGCCGAAAGGACAAAAAGCAAATAAAGACCATTCTGAAAAGCTCCCGTTCCATTTCAGAGCAGGCAGCCCGATCGGCCAATATATTTTGTGGCTTTATTCTGCCATTCTTCCACCTTTTTTTCTTTATTTTATTTACAGATACAGTGTCTCTAAAGGGTTTGGGATGTGCAAATTGCCCTGCAAGTGCTGTGCATTGCCGTTTTATTTTTACAGCTTGAGAAGAATGCCAAGCCATCCCTCTTTCAGGCAATGTGCTTTTAGATTGAAATAACTCCCCATTTTACAAGCAGTTTTGGAGTTGACAGGAGTCTTTAAAATCATACTTGTGCCTGAAAACACTATAAAGCACATAAAAATATGATACTATGCCAAGCAGCAGCTAAAATTACCATTACCAAAAGTCATTTTTAAGACCATTAAAAAGCACTGGATGAGTCAAGAAAAGCTGCAGTATCTTCAGAAGTGCTTTCAAAAGTTGATTAAACCTGCTTTTAACCATTCCTATGCCCCCAGAATTCAAATTTCACCTTATTTTGAATATTTGTTGTAATTGCATTTTCCCCATTATGCCTGTGATGCATTTAAGAAGGAACTTTCATAGGGGAGGATGAATATTGGAAATTCAACTGATTCTTGGTACTATAGTAAATTTTGACTGCTGTAGTACCAGTAATAAAAGCAACTTGGAAAAAGCAGTTGGAGATACTGTTGTAATTTCTTTAAACTCAAATAATATGGCATTTATTAACTGAAATATGAGGTGAGCTGATAATATTCAGCCTTGCCCAGTTCCTACAGGGTAAATTTCTCAGTTTTAAATCTCAGGTTAAATGTTGAGATTGAAAATCATATTTAATAATCAGGCTTCTCCTCTTGCCCTGAAGAGTTTCTCCTGTTTCAGTCCAGACTTTTATATGTCCACAACAGGCACAGAACAACCTCCATTTGTGTTCCACAGAACTGATGGAGGTGAGCTGAGGTGAAAGAAAAAAGCATTAAAAGTAATTTTAAAATCCATTTTAGGGAAGAACTCTTCATGGAATTTTGACATATACACAGGAATATGATTCTTTGTAAAAAACAGATGTCAAATTTTAGAATATTTCAATACCATGTGGATACCATTCAATGTATTTTTGAGGCTGCAATTTCAGTGACTTCCTTTAAAAAGCAGCACTTTATAAATCAGGGTAGAAAAGAATTATACAGACACGAAACCTCCAACTTTGGGGTTTTAAGATTCTAACCCCCCTCCCCTTAACCTAAAAGTCAGCAACATCCACGTGTTATTCAAAAAAATGAATCAAGGTATCAATGTCTGGTAGAACAATTTTGCTCCTCTGAAGTCATCTCTCCCAGGCTATAAATATTCCAGTAATTCCAGAACCTTCCCCTTGGTGCCAATCTCCAGCAGGTAACCCAGGAAAGCAGGCGCTAATTAAGCTGCCACTCCTAGGATTGTTTGTGTTCCAGGGAATTAACCACCAGTTTGGGGAGATTTACATATTGCGCCTATAAATAGCTCTCTCCTGACATCTCTAATGAAGGGAATGTTGATCAATATGTTCCTGTAATTTAATCAGGACTTCAGGCAGCAATGGCAGAAAGTGAGGACGTGGCTTTGCCATCCCAAGATATCCTCTTGTCTTAAAAGACACTCAGTTCCCTCAGCTCCTCAAATTTTCCCTCAGACTCTGCTAAAAACACCCAGAAAAACAGATTTTCACAACTGCATCTTAATTACAACAATGCAATTTTCTCCCTCTTTCCCCCCAAATGCAAAGCTGTTCTGGAGGAACACGTCCTACCGTCGTGGGACTGCCCTGAATTATCTACCTGAAAGCAGGGAATTCTCCATCCATCCCTGCAGGAACAACCATCTGCACCACTGAGGACCCACTGAGGACGTTTAAAGGCTGGACCTTGGTATTGTGTCTTAACTAAACCACGATTTAATTCCCGCTGAGCACTATCTTGAGGTAAGACAGGTGCTGTACTTTGGAAAGGCTTGTAGATTTTAAGTATCCAACCTTAGCAATCAAAAAAGCCCCAAAAGGGCCAAAATTTTGGTTTAAAGCCCATTTCCAGGCAGACATGCAGTGGCAGAACCCAGGAAATGGCATGGAATGAACTTTCTACTTCCAATGGAGCTCCTGTGGCTTCATAAAGTTACCTCATTTTGCACAGAGGGTGCTGACACAAACGCAGGGACACAGGGATGGAAAAGTTACTCAGGCAAGGACCTGGGATGTGTTGCCCTCCCAGCCTGGGCACAAAGGTGTGAGAGGAAAACAGGCTCCAAAGTCACAGGCAGAAGGTCCTTTCCCCCCTTCAGAAAAGGTGAAGGCACCTAAGACATTGTGCAGCTCCCGAGTCCCAGCCATTTGCATGTCCCCCATCCATGAAAAACGTGGAGTAACGAGACTTCACAGGAGGTGTCACCCTTGGAAGTGTCTGTTAACAAATGATGGTCCAATGGGTTCCATAATGGAAGCCTGAGCTGCCAATCCTAGAGCCAGCCAGTGTCCAAACAGCCTCAGTTAATCGGGAAATGAGGACTTCAGTGCTGGAGAGCTAGAGAGTTATTCGTGGTGAGCTGCACACTTTGGAGACCTAATTTGTTGAGCAAAAACCAAGGCTGTCTTAGTTTTATAATTAAAATTGGTCCCAGTCTACAATGTGTTGCAGGAGATGTGCTTTGGCTTCCTGTCTCACAGTTTATCACTCATGTTTTCAGGTAAATTTACGAAATAGCTCCCAATTTGCAAAAAAACTCCCACCCAACCCAAACTGAAGAAAAAGCAGGGCGAGAAAGGGAGAATGCAAAGTCAGCACTTTCTTCAAAATTTATTTTAGAAAAACCTTTTGGTGAAAAGCATGAAGAGAGAACTTAAACCTCTTTTGTTTTTAAGTATTTATTTAATAACCAAACCACACCCTGACATGGAAGAACATCCTGACATCCTCTGTTACTCCTGCCACAATCTCCTTATCCTTGTCTTTGGAAAGTTTGGGCCCTATAATCCAAAATGATCTGGAAATTGCAAAATAATGACAGCCTTTGATTGCCTTTGACCCAATTTAGGGTTTATTTTAATGAATTGAAGGTTTACAGGTATCTCCTCCAGAAAGCAACTCTGTGAGGGAGGAATTATGGGATGGGACAAAGGACTGTTGGACTCAGCACCTGCCAGCTCACAGCGTCCAAGCATCCATCTGTAGAGGACTCCCAAAAAGTGATGTTAAAATCAGAGACGCTGATCATGGAATCCCGGACTGGTTTGAGCTGGAAAGGACCTTAAAGCCCACCCAGTCCCATGGGCAGGGACACCTTCCACTATTCCAAGCTGCTCCAAGCTGGCCTTGGACACTGCCAGGGATCCGGGGGCAGCCACAGCTGCTCTGGGCACCCTGTGCCAGGGCCTGCCCACCCTCCCAGGGAACAATTCCTTCCCAATATCCCATCTATCCCTGCCTTCTGGCCGTGGGAAGCCATTGCCCCTTGTCCTATCAAGGATGCTGCTGTGTGGACTCTCCAGCCTCTAAACACTAAAAGACTCCTTCCAGAAACTTTAGTCAGGATGATTTTTTTCTGGCTTATTTTTTCTTTAATAACATCATGGAAATTAAGTCTAAGCATGGTTCATTTGCTGTCTGGAACCTTTATCATCAACCAGCTGATAAACTGCAAGGAGAGGGTCGCTGGATTTCTGCTACATTGGAAACGACATTTCATATCCCTTGAGATATTGACTCCAAAGCCTGAAAACATTTACTTCTCCTTAGAAAACGCTTTCAAAAATAAACACCTTACAGGATGTCCTGATTGCCATCAAAATCTCTCTGTCTGACACCACTCTTGGGAGAGTTGAAGGCATGGAAAAAATGTCGTTCCCTAAAAGGCAGCAGCGGAGTCGCCATCCCTGGAGGTGTCCAAGGAAGGGCTGGAGGTGGCACTCAGTGCTCTGGGCTGGGGACAAGGTGGGCATCGGGCACAGCTTGGACTCCATGGGCTGAGAGGGCTTTTCCAACCTCAATGACTCCCTTAAATAGCAAAAAAACCCCATAAATTCTGCTCCTTGTTCTGACAAGGAGCTGAACTTGCATTTTGTGTTCGTTTAGCTATGTATATCAATTTTATTTCAATTTACCCATGTCAATTAACATAAGATGTAATTTAGCTCCTTGTTGCAAAGACAATCAAATTTTTTTAAAACAATTAAAAATAATAATAAAAAAATAGTAAAAATGAGGATATTTGTTGGGAAAAATTAAGACTGATCATCTGCCCTTGTAAGGACACAACTCTGCTCAGTGTTTTGGCTCCTATGGAAAATGGGAATTGCCAAAGGAATCTCAGCCTCTGCCTATCAGTGATCCTTCCAGACCAAAGGACACCTAAAACTTCTCCAAGCAGCACCTGCCTGGAAAGCACAGGATTAGGGGGTGTCCTTGCTAGATCAGCCCAAACCAGGTGCACATCCAGGGAAGTTTTCCATCAGCAAGGATGGGCAGCAAAAAAAAAGTGTTTTTTTCTTACTTATAAAAACTGTAATTTATAAAAATACATTAATAATTTGGACCCGCAGTCTACCAGAGGCCACCAGCAGGAGGACGAAGCGATGCCTAAAGGTGGACTCAGTTTCATTTCTAATAGCTGGAAATAAAAGGATCCAGGGCAGCTTTCAAATCCTTCCTGTAATGTTTCCCCTCCGAGATAGCACTGGAAGTAATCCTGCAGATGAGACAGCAATTGCATGGTATTTCTGTAGGATTAAAGTCTTCTTAGCTTTCAGTAATGCCCAAACTCTTCCCCTCCTAATCCCATTCAGTTTTTGAAGCCCTATTTTTTGATTTTATCTCACCCACTGACACTGATAAAGAGGCAGCACACCTGACACGGAGCTCCTCAGCCTCTGCTCCAGCTCCAGGCTGGCTGAAATGGAGAGCCTGATTAATTTTGTATTAGCCAGCTGCACAATTGGAAATAAATCCCAAGCCATTGATTACACGGGAAGAACAAGCAGATAAGGTATTTTCTTTGCAGACCTCCAGTACTTAATTATACAAATGTTCTACCCACAGGGAGGGTGAGAAAACAGCTGACCACAGCTCTGGGAGTTCTTTATTATTTTCTATGTGTGATTGTTCATATTCTTTAAGTTTAAAATTAGGTGCTGGTTTTGGGTGGGAGCAAGATTCTGGTCCACGGTGGGTTTACTTCTGGTTAAAGAAGAAACCAGTTGTTTATCTGAAGCCATTCAGAGTTTGCCTTTCCCTGGCAGTTTGTTCATAACTATTTTAATTAGCAGACAGCAATGGGATCAGTGATTATGTGAAGCTTTGTAAAGAGTTTGGATACTGAGCAATTCAATGATATGTAAAAAACACTGGTACCACCACGTTTCTTGGAGCACTCAGAGTTATTACCCCAGCAAAGCCTCTCCTCACCTGTTAATCACCACCTCCTGAGCAGAATAAAAAAACCAAGGCTTGGAAACCAAAGTGCTCAGCCCCTTAAGCTGGAAAACCACTGCCTGTGCCACTCTCCCCATCGATTTTCTTACCTAAACAGATCAGACTGGAGATAAGAGGAGCAGCTAACTGGAGCAGCATCCCAGAGGCGAGCTGCTGTGTCATCCTGATTAGCTCCATTTGATTACGCCTTCTTAATTGCTCGTATGCCTGAGCTCATTAAATGTAAAATAATCTTGCTTTCCTGCAGGGTGGGCACTGGAGGTTTGAGAGATGGACACCACTGGTGGAACCTCTGAGGGATTGCAAAGAGCAAGGGCAGCAAAGGCCATATCTGTTTTCAGTGGCCACAGGACCCTCGATGTCACTGGGAGCCCAGGGCCAGAGTGTTCCTCATTTACTTCTCAACTATAATATACATTATTAATTTAAAAATAATTCAATTTTTTTTTTACTGTTCCCCCAGAAATTATTCCAGAGCATTTCTGAAGAAAAACTCTGTGTTTCCAAGCCTTGTGGCACATGGAGAAGCAGGATGAGTTCTGCAGTAGAGACCCCACCTGCAGAGCTGCCCCAGCCCTGGGGCCCAGCACAGGAGGGACCTGGAGCTGCTGGAGAGAGTCCAGAGGAGGCTCCAGGATGATCAGAGGGATGGAGCAGCTCTGCTGGGAGGAAAGGCTGGGAGAGCTGGGATTGTTCAGCCTGGAGAGGAGAAGGCCCCTGGGGCTACCTCAGAGCTCCTGCCAGGGCCTAAAGGGGCTCCAGGAGACCTAGAGAGGGACTTGGGACAAGGGATGGAGGAACAGGACACAGGGAATGGCTTCCCACTGCCAGATGGCAGGGTTAGATGGGATATTGTGGGATATTGGGAAGGAATTGTTCCCTGGGAGGGTGGGGAGGCCCTGGCACAGGGTGCCCAGAGAAGCTGTGGCCGCCCCTGGATCCCTGGAAGTGTCCAAGGCCAGGCTGGATGGGGCCCGTTCTGTGAGTTGCAGTCTCACCCTTAATGGTTTTTTGGGGTTGGGTTTTTTTTTTTCCTTTTGGAAATAATAAAAAAAAATGTACTTGCGCATCATTTGTATTTGAACATCCCATACATCTTTTCTTTTCTAACATATGCAACTGTAGGAAATTTTCACAGCCCTGAATTTATTTCCACAGCAGCCATCAATCACTCTGAGATGTTATTTTGCTGGCTTTGTTGATAGAGATTTTGTTTACAGTTTCCCCTTCAGTGAAGTACCACGTTCTATAAGATCTGTTCCTTATGAGACATCACAAAGTACCTTTGTCCTGGTAGGAAATCTATCCCAGTTCAATGAAACGGAGCATCAGCAAATCCTATGGAGCACAATGCTACAGACTGGGGAAAAGAGGCTTTCATTTGATAGATTGTTTAGGAGCATTAACTTGGAGTTCTCTGTATATTTTCTATGAATACAACAACAACAATAAAAAAAAAAAAGAATTCAAAAAACCACTCCAAAGCGTTGAAGAACCCGCTTGCTTTGTGTTTCTGTGCATAACAGCAGAGTACCTGCATAGAATCATAGAAAAATTTGAGTTAAAAGGGACTTTTTAAAGTCTCACCCTCTGCCATGGACAGGGACACCTTCCACTATCCCAGGCTGCTCCAAGCCCCTTCCAGCCTGGCCTTGGACATTGCCAGGGATCCAGGAGCAGCCACAGCTTCTCTGGGCACCCTGTGCCAGGGCCTGCCCACCCTCCCAGGGAACAATTCCTTCCCAATATTCCATCTATCCCTGCCCTCATCCAGCTTAAGGCCATTCCTCCTTGTCCTGTCCCTCCACAGTCTCATGAAAAGTTCCTCTCCAGGAACTCTTTTGTTTTATATTTAGGACAAAACCCTTCAAGTTGTCAGAAAGTTACAATGAACACTGCCCAGATTTGTGCAATCAATTCTGCAATAAAAAATAGTAAAGGAAAACTTGGAAGGATTAAAAAAAAAAACACTGAAGAAAGGGCAGAGCGGAAGTTTTTGACTTGTGGATGTGAAACTTCACTTTCTAAACAAAACAGAAGCACATTGAGCTCAATAATAGTTCAAGTGGCAGGATCCCAACCATTTTATGGAACAAAAAGTCTGAGGAGTCAAGAAATTTTTGCAAAGAATAAAATGCCTCAACAGTAGTAAAATAAAACAAAAGTAAAACCCATTGTTTCTATGTAAGAAGATGAGAGAGTATAATTTAATCACCAGGAACTTTATGTGGAAGAAAAAACCACTCCACTCTCTTTTCTTTGATTTTATTCTTTTCCTGGAAGTTTTTTCAAAATTTCCTGTGATTTGGCAGTGATCAATTTTTGTGCTGTGTTATTTGGAATTAAATCAAAAGCCCAGCCACTTCTCAAGAAACACAATCAAGCTGCGCTGGCCAACTGGTCCCAGGGAAAAGCGACACCAGGCAACACCAGAAACCATGGTTTAAGTTAAGACCAGCTGGAGGATCAAATCAAATATTGAAATGATGGAGCCCCGAGTTGTTTAATACTCTGTGTTCCCCTTTAGGACCAAACAAGTCCCTTCAAACAGCTCTGCTTAGAAATAAGGTGTGAAATTATCCCACGACAGACTTGCTCAGCAGGTCACATCATTAACTCCTGTCCCTTTATATATCCTGGTAGAAGGGACAAATAAATCAAATATTTCATGTTGCGTCAATATTGCTGACAAAATCAGAGACTAAAACGAAGATATTCTGGTACAGGATCAAAAAATGTCTGACATGGCAGAGGATGCCCAGGGAGGTGTGAAGACCCCATCCCTGGAGGTGTCCAAGGAAGGACAGGATGTGGTAGTCAGTGCTCTGGGCTGGGGACAAGGTAAGGATCACTCCCAGGTTTAGAGGTCCTTTCCAGACTAAATAATTCTGGGATTCTATGGTTTCCTGCTCTGAACATTTAAAGATGCCCAAGAGTTTGCAATTCCTTGAACTTAAACCCCATTAAGATATTCCTGAAACGAGAAGTGATCACGGATCACTATTAAATTCACGAAAGGGAATTGAAATGATATTGGAGGCAAACACAAACTCACACCACAACCCCCTTCCTGTGCAAATCAGCTTTCCAGGATAATTCAGACTAGAACTGAGCCTTCAGTTGCAGAGAAATCCCACTTATCTCTAATCCAATAGAAGAACACAGTTTCTTTCCTCGCTTCCTTCCCCACCTCCTCGGCCCTTTCCATTGCAGTCATGTTTAACAAGGTGCAGCAGGATAATTTGGCATTATTTAAACATTTGATTTCTGCCTACGTGTATCAGCTGTTCATCTCCCTGCCAATTTAAAACTCTCCATGCCTCAATACACTGTCTAATAAATACTGCAAAGCACAGAGGGTTTTTTGTTTTCCTTACTATTTTTTCCCACCTAATCCAAAAGTTTTCCTTTCACCATGTAAAAAGAAAAGAAAGAAAAAAAAAAAGGAAAATTATTATCTTTCAACAGAGATTCCCCAGAAGAGAGGAGAGAGACGGTGTTTGCCTGGGAGTGATCACACCTGGGCATTCAAAAATTACAGCAATGTTTGTGGAAAAGGTGTGGGAGAGTTTGGTTTGGGGTTGGGGTTTTTTTGGGGGTTTAGGTTCAAATCCCCAGATATTTCCTCACCATGGACATTCCATGTAAAATCCCAGAGAGTTTCCATGAGCTTCAGTCAGGAAAAACCCGGCCTGTGTTTAAGACACACAACCCTGCCTGTGTTTAAGACAGACAACAGCTGAGCAGTAATGATACCGTAATGTGAAAATGATCACTGCAAAATGAACACATTAAACCGAGCTGGGAGAGCTCAGCCCTCATGATTATTGCCCAGACAATGGGCAGTAATCATGAGGGATGGTTCCCACTGCACACAACAGCAGAGATCCTGGAATTTCTGAGGCTGGAAAAGCCCCCCGGGATCACTGAGGACACCCTTGATGCCCACCTTGTCCCCAGCCCAGAGCACTGAGTGCCCCCTCCAGCCCTTCCTTGGACACCTCCAGGGATGGCGACTCCAAACCTCCCTGGGCAGCCCCTGCCAAGGCCTGAGCACCCTTTCCATGGAGAAATTCCTGCTGCTGTCCAACCTGAGCCTCCCCTGGCCCAGCCTGAGGCCGTTTCCCCTTGTCCTGTCCCTGTTCCCTGGGAGCAGAGCCCGACCCCCCCCGGCTGCCCCCTCCTGTCAGGGAGTTGTGCAGAGCCCGAAGGGCCCCCTGAGCCTCCTTTTCTCCAGGCTGAGCCCCTTTCCCAGCTCCCTCAGCCGCTCCTGGGGCTCCAGCCCCTTCCCCAGCTCCATTCCCTGCCCTGGACACGCTCCAGCCCCTCCAGGGCTCTCTGGCCAGGAGGGCCCAGAACTGGACACAGATCCTGCAGAAGTCCAGACTTCCAGAGGCTCTGGAAAACCCAGACCCCTATTTAAAGCCTTCGGAAGGAAGAGTCCATAATCACCATCAACAAAGAAAGTTTCTGAGCACTTGAAGTGATTCAGAACACACAGATCCTGTGCTCTGAAGGACACAGCCACAAGTCAAGTCAAGTTTTGATCAAGCTGAAGTTCCTGTGCCTTGTTTTAAACAGCTGCTTCTCATAAAAAACCAGATTAAACCAGAGCAACAGGGAGGCAGTTCCCATCACAGTTTGTTTGTCCACATGTGACAGTCTCATATAAGGATTCAGAAAACAATTCTTAGTGCCAGACTGAGACAAGGAGAAATGAGAATGGGATTTGGAAAGTAAAATGACAGGGACAGCAGGTAAAGAAAGGATTCCTGGCCTTCCATGTCACCAGGACACAGGAATTCTGTGTTTCCAAACTGTTGCTACAAATACAATATTGCCAATAGAAACTACAACTGAGCAAGCAACGTAAATTATTGGTGGAGTAAGAGATGAAAGACATGACAGTGAGGCAGATTTTAAATCCTGCCAGTTGTAGTGTCTCTCTTAGCTCTTTGAAAGTCAAACTAGTTGAATTATTGCCCTTCAAATACAATTTTAAAGCCTGATTTCCTCCAGAGTTAAAATATTTACATTTTATGGTTTCCTAGTAAAGGAACAAGGTCAATTTGTATAAGCTGCCTTAGTACTAAAATCTAGTGGGCCTACTAAGCTGCAACTGTATTTCTGCTGAAGAGAAAACCACAAAGGAATGGTTGTGGCCTTCCAAGTCTTCATGCTGCTTAGAACAGATGCAAAATGTCTTCATGACTGAAAAATAAACCAGAAAGTTTGTGACTGAAGAGCTGAAGTGGCTCCACTCACACACAAACTCCATGGCTATAAACCAACACATGAATGCACAGACACAGTGCTTGATGATTTTGAGGAGTTCAGCCCTAAAATTACCACTGGAGTTAGAGCTGCAAGTCCCAAGAGACTGAGCAACTCTTCTGGAGGGGACACAAGGTGTTCCAGGGGACTTTCAGGGGGGTTTCTGCTTTTCCTGCACCAGGAGTTCCCTTCCCAGGTATGAGTAGCACCTTTGGGAACCCAGCCTTTGGAGGAGAAGATCCAGCTCAGTTCTCAGAGCCTTCCCCCACCAAGGGATGGCTCAGGACAGTCAAATCCTAAAGGAATCAAGAGCATTGATGTTTGACACCTTAAAATTTAGACAATCCAACACGTGGGCTGGAGAATCACAGGATCCCAGGATGGCTCAGGCTGCAGGGAGCACAGAGGGCACCTGGTGGCACCTTCCTGCTCCAGCTGGGCCATCCCAGAGCACAGGGCACAGCATTGTGTGCACACAGCTCTGGAACAGCCCCAGGGAGGAGACCCCAGAGCCTCTCTGGACAATCTGTTCAGGGCTGGGCACTGCCCAGGGCAGAAGTTCTGCCTCCTGTGCAGGGGGAATTGCTGGCACCAGGCCCTGCCCGTTGCTCTGGTGCCATTGCTGGGCCCCCGGAGCAGAGCCTGGGCCCTGCTCGGAGCCCTCCCTGCAGCCAGGGACACCCAGGGCTGAGGGCCCCTCTCAGCTGGGGCTCCTCTCCAGGCTGAGCAGCCCCAGCTCCCTCAGCCTTCCCTGGGCACGGAGATGCTTCTACTCATCTTGGTAGCAGAAAGAACTTGGGAGTCCAGTGCCTGGAAGAGGCTCATTCCTAGCCAGATCCTACAGTCTGGTGTTTCCAAGGCTGTTGGAATCTGGGATTTGCTCCTTCTCCAGAAGCAGCTTCCTGCCTCAGCCATCCCACACAGCCACAGGGAGATCCCAGGATACTCAGGGCTAAAATCTGTACATCAACTGAGGTGAACCTCTTTTGAGTGCACTTATTTCATGAATAACTCACCTCTCACCACAGGGAAATTCATCTTCTGCCACCTCAAAGTGCTGCTGGTGGCACTCAAAGACACTTTGAAGAACTAAACCCTTCAGAGGAACTTAATGGCTCCACTACAACTCAGCAACATCAAGGAGAGCTCTTTTCCCTGTAGGATCAAGTGCAGAGCTCCCAACCAAACGCGAGAAGTCCCCATAAAACACACAAATGACTCCTGTTCCCACGAACAGAGACTTTCCCTCAGGCAACAACCTGGTGGCATTTCTCTCCTCTCCCTGGATCTGTACAGTGCAGGGCTCAGGGAATGAGCTCCAGATGCTCAAATACGCATTTTCCCCAGTTAATTTCCTGCTCAACAGTAATAGATCAAGATCTGAAACTATTTTATTACTAGAATAGCCTCTTAAGGTGATTCGTAAGGCCCCTCAGTGATTCAATTTTTGTAGCAGAAGATTGTTAGACTGAATAAGAGACAGCAACGAATAGAGGGGGCCTTGAGAAACAGGCGAAGGGGTTTGTGGCTGAACAGCCTGGTGGCACAAACAAACAGTTGTGTTTTTCACAGAAAAAAATAAACTTATTTTAAAAGTCATCTGCACTCATGGTAGTGGCAAAAACCATTTACTTGTTTTTTATTACATTCTGATAAAAAATAGCCATCTGCTTAACACTTAGGAAGTGAAATCCACATTTGGATGAGCAAATCTTCTGATTAGCCTCAGTTTTATTTTGTGAAATTTCATTTCAGGGTGAAACAAAACCACTGAGCCAGCAGCGAGATCCATATTCCACAGTGCAGGTGTCCATGGCTCATCTCTTGTTCCACAGTCAAGCAGAAAGGAAGGAAAAAGAAGGAAATGAGTCTGAAATCAGAAGATTGGAAGAACTACAGTGATAAGTCCAAACAGAGTTGAAAAAAACAACATTAAATAATCAAGAGAACATTCCTTCTTTGCCATACATCCCAAGAGAAATACTTCCAGCATCCTGTTTGCATCTCCTCTGGGATAAATAAGTCTTATTCCTCAAGTGAGTCAGAAGGGATGATTTCATGGAACAGCTCCAGGAGATTTCTAGAGTGGAGGCTTCTAGAAATCCTTTTCCCCAGCATTAGGGTTGGAGTCGCTGTTCTTGAAGGTCTTTTCCAACCCGAATGATGCTGTGATTCCATGGGCTCCACACCAAACACAAGTGGGACTCGAGCACTGACATTTTTGGTGTGTGACAGGGTGGAGTAAAAGGTCCCTGGGTCAGGGGAATGTGGGGGACAGGTGACATCGAGCCCAGCCCTCCCCCTCCTGCCCCTGGAGAACCCCTTAAACTCAAGATAATAAACACAAACACAAATTTACAAGATAACAAAAGGACCAGCACTGGCTCATCTCTGAGCATACGAATTCAGGATTTTTGTCACTATTCTCTTACAGGAGAAACATAAGGGCCTTCAGCTGTTCTTTTCATTAATATATGAAAAAGTGCAAAACAACTTTAGGTTAAAAGCAGCCCCAAAAAATCTTCAAACACCCGTCAAAGTTCCACGGTGTGAAACAGATCCCCACAACTCACAGCCACATTACAGAACTTCTGAAAACCCCAGGAACTGATCCATTGCAACTTCTATGGGTGGATCTTCACATCTGCTTGTGGTTTTTAAAAGGGATCAGAATGATTTTTGCCTTCTTTTCATCTTTTAAGAGTAAAGAATAAATTATTGGTTCTGCCACCCCAGCTCACATTTGTATTTTCATGAAAGGTATGGACTCAATCTAAATGCTGGGCAACTAAATCTGTTAACTGGCAAACAATTGCTGCTGGATTGGTTCGGTCTGGCATAAAAGTGCACACAGAGTTTTGAATTCAGCTCCCTTCTCTGCTGGCCAAAAATTGCTGCTAAATTTTTCCTTTGAGTCATAGACATTGGATTAGAAAGGAAAAAAAGGGAGAGATTTGATCCTGTGTTTCCACCTTCCTCCTCCCTGATTCCTTTAGCCTCAGAGTTTGCCTCTGAATTCAATAGAGCAGCACTGGAAAAATAAAAGAGATTTTAGCTGACCTAATTTCACATATTGCACAGCTACAAGTGACATTTCTAGTTTTACTTAAGCTAAAATATTATGAAAAAAAATCAAACGTTTGCAGCATTTCTCCTTTTTGGACGAAAGGCAACAGCAGGAATTGTAAAACCAGATCTCTTTCTTTCAGAAAACTAAACCAAAAATACACACAATATTCCCCAGCCACACTCAAGCCTCAACATTTATTCTGGTGCACGATAGGATTGAACAAAAGGATTACAGGATGAAATAACTGGAATTAAACACTGAATGGGCTCATCAACAGTAAAGTAGGGCTGATGGGATGGCTATGTAACAAAAGAATTGGTGTTTTTAATAATTAGGGGGGTGGGTTTTAATACAAAGGGACTACAGTAGATGGGAAATACTTGGATTTCATCAGGGGCAGATGGGATCCTTGGGAAACTTCCTACTAAAGTATGGGAGAAAAGCAGCCCAACCATTTTCAAAGCACTCCTGGGTGAAGTTACTTTGGAATATCATTAATTGCCGTGGCTGGGGAGGATTTGGTGACTCGGGAGCTCAAGGAAAACATGTGAAATACAGAAATTATAAGCTATCGAAGCAAAATGCAGCAAGAGGGGCAAGAAACTGAGTCAACATCCACAGCTGCCACTAGAAAAACAGAGCATTTGCATGCTGGGTGCAAAGAAACAGCCTCTAATTTCTGCTAGAGCTGATTTTTTATTTATTTGTTTGTATTTATTATTCTGCTGTTAAGAGAACTACACTGGTTGGAAATGGCAATTGCCAGAAGAACACTTATTTTCTGTGTTATATTTCAGGTTACAAATTCTGTTCGTGCACTTCAGAACTCCTCCAGGCCTAGCCCTGAACAAAGTTTTCTACTCAGCTGCAAGAAACATATTTCCAATTATTATTCCTGTAAGCATTGCCTCATTAGCTGGGTGCCACTTGCTGAGTCACCAGTCCCTCACCTTGGCTTAAATCCATTTCCAACTCATTTTTTCTCTGTTATACCCCTGTGAAATTTATCCAAAGTGCTTTTAGCTCCATTTACCCTTTCCTGAACACAGTGTGGGGGAGGAAATCAGTGCAGTTTGTATCAGGGTGCTGCATGTTCCTCAAAAACAGCATTTCTGAGCTGTCCCCTGGAAAAGCAAAAATAATTGTGGCTACAGGCAGCAAATTTATACTCATTAAAACAAAACTCCTCTGTTCAGGCCATGTTAGGGAACATTACCAAGGATAAAATCAAGTGTAGGTTCTGTGATAAATAAATTGGCATGAGACAGGCAAAAAAAATCCACCCAAAAATTATGTTTAGAACCCTCTGAAGTAAAGGAGTTGCTGTGTTTACTCAGTCACATGGCACTGCCATTAATGAGTGGTGGCCCTTCCCTTCCTCCAAATCACCTGGAAGAAAAAGGGTTCTGAACAATCCTGGGATAAGGACACAGACATGAGAATTTGTCATACCAGTACAAAGGAACAGAAATGGAAACCCGAGGGAACCTTTTCCCCTTCAGGAGATCAAATTATTCCTGTCCTGTCTGGGCCATCTGTGCTTTGCACACTTCAGCATCGCTCAAGCTTAACTAGAAATGGCTCCTCAACCAAAAATCCCCATTTTCTTCTCCTCAAAGATGCCTTTTTGGAGAGCTGTGATGCTGCCAGCATGAGCATAAAAAAAAATCCCACTGAAAAGTGCTGTTTAATTTTTTCAGCCTCCCCTGAGGACTCTCCACTGCCCCCCCACAGTCCCATGATCCTGCTTTCCTTCCCACAATTATTCCTGCTGCTCTCCCGTGTCCTCCCGTGCTGCTGGACATGCCAGACACCATCCCGCTGCCTCTCCTCCACCCAACCCAGCATTTTCCTCCTCAAACCACCACCACCAAGGTCAACCTTCCCCAGCCTGATGGCCCCACTCCTGTGCTGCAAGAAATGATTAAAACCCAGTTAATTGTACCCCAGCACAGAGCAAATATGTGAAAGATGAGCAGCTCGTCCACTTCAGTGTCAGCACTGACAGTGATTATGACAAGGTGTAAAAATGGAGAAAATTAAATTAGCTCTCTTGTACATTATGGGCATCAAATATAACGTGAGGTTGGGCTGGGGGATGGAAGGGAATAAAAGGACATTTGGAGAGCAATTAGGAGAGCAAGAAAAAGAGACTTTTGACTCAATAGCAAAAAACAAAGCATAATTCAAGCAGGATTGAAGACTTCCCATGAAAGCACAACTACTTTGCTTCCAAACTGACAAAATAGAGGTTTCTAAACCAAAATCCAGCTGCCAAAATCATAAATTTGTACAATTACAGCTCTACTCGCATGGAGAGCCATGGATAATGAGCAACTTCATTACAGGCATTCTGAAACCACACTCAGTTTTCACTTATCCCACTCATTATTCCCAAGAATATTCAGGAACAACTCTGACAGACTTTGCCCTTCAACGCTGTTAAATTGTTCAAAAGAGTAAACTCTAATCACTTATCTAGGGCTGTAATTTTTAATTACCAGAGATCACTGGCAGGACACATTTCTGGTGTCTTTTAATTAAATTCAACCGAGATGCTCCGAGGAGGAACACGAGCTACCAGTGCCATGTTTCAGGGTTCCTGAAGTCTCGTTTCTCTAGGAAACCCTCACCGTGGATTTTTTCCCAATTTTTTGGTCATTAACAATTCTCTCAAACTCCTGTTCCAACCACAACTGCTGATTTACAAACAAAGGGAAGCTTAATGCTAAAACTTGCACAATGAATAAGACAAAACCAATTTTGATGCTCGAGCCCAACACTGAATAATCACAACCGAAGATTTTATCTTGCCTGGTGAATCAACAGCTTCGGAAAATGCAATCACCAGTAGATGCTGAAGCCATGAAACACAAAACACACCCAGACCTTTCTTTCTTGTAACCTTTTTTCCTACCAAATTATTTTTTCAAGTAGTAATTCTGGGGGGAAAAAAAGCATTCCGATGAAATTCCAGAGGCATCCCAGCCCTCCCACAGCTCCACCCCCCTGGCCAAATCCTTACCTTCATCATTCTGGGCCAGAGCCGGTGCCAGGACAGCAGCGAGTGCCGTCCCCACTGTGAACCATTTCCAGAGACAAAGCTGCTGGACCATTTTCCGTCAAACTTCACTCAAGGCAGAGCTGGAAAAGAGAGATTTAATACATTTATTACTCAACCTGCACAAAGCTGAGCCGCTACAAATGGTTTCACAGGTAACTACATAGGGGATATGCAGTGTCTGAGAGCATGGCATTGTTTCAGCCATGAAAATAAAGAAAATAAGGAAGGAGAACCCCATTAGCATTAATCAAGATGTGTGTACTTATTATCTCAATAACTGTGCATGCACAGCCCTCCAAGTCAAGAAAATGCAAGGTTCTGGCTTAAATCAGGTCTGATTTTCATAATTTCCCTGCAACAAAGTATTTATGCTATCCTTCCTGCTTTCAAGCACTTTGGAGAAGCGACTGTAGCAGAGAAATTGCACTGATTAAAATGAGGGTTCACTGCAAAAGGCTGGAGGGACCCAGGATTCAAAGGCATTGCCCAGGAAAAATGAGTGATCCCTGAGGATGGCCTTCTTTAAGGACACATGTTGTTGGGTTGTGGCCAGGAAAACGGGAAAAACACCACCAGCAGCAGCTCAAACCCCGCCCCCCCCACACCAATAAAGTAAAATTAAAAAATAAAACTAAAAACAAACAAACAAAATTAAAAAACCAAAACAAAACAAAATAAAAACCCACAACCCTCTCCCTACCCCCCCCCCCCCCCCAACCCCTCAAAACAAACAAAAAACACCCAAACAAACAAAAAAAACCCCCACCAAAATCCCCAAGAGAGGTCTGGCTGAACTCCACAGCATATTTGGAGTGTGGAACATTAGAAAGTTACCAAAAGTTCTGGTTTATGGTTCCAATGAAAAGAATTAGCACAATTCTGCAGCCCAGAATGGAATGATTTAAAAATATTCATTCAAATTTAAAAAGATGGGGATAAATACAGTGACAGGAGCATGGAATGAAGAAAGACCTTCAGCAGTATAAACCAAAGTATTGTATTAAAAAATAGCTGTATTTATTAAAAATCAAACCATCTTGCAAAACAATCGTTTGGAATTGGAGTTTTGGAGGAAATCCTGGGTTTTTTCCACAGGATAAGGAAAGCAAGCAGGGAAATGTAATAAACCAGACTGAGTGGCCCATATTCACTCAAGTATTTGAAGTACCTAGGTGGTTGACCATATATATCATATATAAATATATTTAGTTTGCTTCCATGACAGCTCACATGGGTGGGATCTTCAGAACATCAGAGGTTTTTCCCCAAATTTAATGATTCTCTCCTGTGATTTATGAGGCTCCTTCACAGCCAGCACAGCTCCTTTTCTCTTTGTCAAAGCCATGGGTTGCAGGTGACTTTATTGGATTTTAATACCAACATTCTGGAAAAATAAAGGGCAGCAGCAAAACCATTTCAAATTCTACACTGCATATGTTGCTCCACTGCTCATCTGGGGGTTACAGATGGAGAGAGGCTTTTCCAAGCTCCACCTGTGCTCAGGTCGGCCTCTTCCCACCCTGTGCAGCAGCAGGGGGTCAGTGCAGGCTGCACCGGGCAGCAATTCCAAGAAGAACTTTAACATTGGCCATCAAACAAGTGAAGGACCAACACAGGTCTCTTGGGACCACTCATTCCTGTTTCAGACCAACGTTTGTCTTGGCAGAGCAGCTCCACATCACAGAACCCAGGAATTCAAGCCATACAAAGCACCCTCCTTCTTCTCTCTCCTCCTTCCCTTCTCTTGCCTTTCTACAGCTGTTTCTTTCCAAATTCCAGCAGGGAATTGTGGAGTCACGGAATTCTTAAGGTTGGAAAAGACCATGAAGGTCATTAAATCCAACCATCAACCAGCACCACCATGGTCACCACTAACCCATGTCCTCAAATGCCAAATCCACCCGTCTTGAACACTTCCGAGGATGGAGACTCCACCACTGCCCCACACAGCCCCTCCTAGTGCTTGACAACCCTTTCCGTGAAGAACTTTTCCCTAATATTGCATCTAAACCTCCCCCAACCCAACTTGAGGCCATTTCCTCTCATCCTCTCACATGTCCCTGGGAGAAGAGACCCAACTTCCCTCTCCTCACTAGCAGCTCCTTTCAGGGAATTGTAGGCAACAACCTCAGAGAGGGGAGGGCAACCCCAACAGCTCAAATGGGAATATGTGGCAAAACGGGAAGTTAGCGACAGCTCAAAGGAGAATTCCAGACTCTTCCCAAAGGAACTATTATTCCCATGTGCAAGGAGACCAGAATTGCTCAAAAGGGCCTCTTCCCTATCTTCTCCTTCCCAAAATGTTCATTTGGTTATTGTCATCCAAACTCCCACTTAGCCCATTCCAAAGTCATTCTGGAATTTGCAACAGCACCTTCAAAAAAAACCCCAAAATGACTTTTGCCATGATATATTCCTGCTAACTACTTGGAAATCAAGGCTGTCTCTCCATATTATCCAAATGGATTCCAATTAATCATCATTATCAAACCTCTTGGGAATTTTGGGGATGGTAACTTCTCAGTGTTTCACCACTATTTCCTCCTCTGTTAACAAAAGTTCCTGAAGGAACTGGGCTCAGCTGCTTTTGCACTTGAAGCAGTGTTATTCCATTGGGTGGCATTTGCTTCCAACCTTTTAGACCTCGAATCCCAGAAAATAGAAGTTCAGGAGACTCTTGGTGTCTCCAGGTCAGTCTAAGGAAAATCCCATCCAAGTACAGATTTTAGGTGTTATCAGCTCTAAAAAGAAGAGCTCGCACTCAGTTCAGAGGCCACTGATATTTGCTTTTACAACCTTGTGAAACAAAATAAATCCAGCTCTCCAATCACGATGTTCTATTTTAGAAAGTTATTCAGAGCTCAGCTGACATCCTTGAGTGGAGTCTGCTCCTGAGAGATTTTTAGGACGGAATCTTGACAGATTTATTTTTGATTTTGATGAAATGTCAAGTTAAACCACAAGGATAGCAACGCTGCTGCTCCTAGAATAAGTAGCTCTCTATGCAACTGGAATACAACAGAATAAAAATCCTGGTTTTTCCTTCAATTTGTACCAGAAAAAAAACCCCAAACAAAACAAAACAAAACCAACCCCAAAAAACCCCCATTAACACGACAACAACAAAAAACAAACAAACAACCCCAAAACACCAACAACCAAAAAAACAACAAAACAAAACCCAAAAGAAAAACCAAAAAAACCCTCAAAAAAAAAAAAAAAACAACCAAACCAAACAAACCTCCAGAAAATAAACAAGCAACAGAAAAACCCCCAAACAAATAAAACCCTCAAAAAGCCAGGAGTATAAAGTACAGAAAATGAGAATATTAAGTTCAAATGATTCAAATGATTTTGCTAACTCAGAAACAGCTCAGAACAAATCATAGTTCACCACAAAGTGCCAAAACGTTGGCGGCCTGTAAGAAATAAGGTTGAACTCCAGACAGGGCAAGGAACAACTACGAATTGATAAGAGAAGGAAGATCTGTAAAGTAAAAACATACAAAATGTCTACAAGACTCAGTCTGTTCCTGGAAAATATTCTAATTTTAAATTTTAAGAGAAGATAAATGTAAATTAAAAAAAAAAAATAAATATTTATGACATCCAAGCACTTTGAATGTATTTAGAGGGACAATAATATGACAGTGACTTCCAATAATCATTTAATTTTAGATCAGGTGTTATTACAGGACTTAAAACTTTGTATGCATTAGAAGCTGGAGGTGGAGGATATGGCCTTGGTCAAAATAAATAACCATTCTCTGGGCACCCTGTACCAGGGCCCCCCTCCCTCCCAGGGAACAATTCCTTCCCAATATCCCATCTATCCCTGCCCTCTGGCACTGGGAAGCCATTCCCTGTGCCCTGTCCCTCCATCCCTTGTCCCAAGTCCCTCTCCAGCTCTCCTGGAGCCCCTTTAGGCCCTGGAAGGGGCTCTCACGTCTCCCTGGAGCCTAAGTTTTGGGCCAGGTTTGCCACAAGCTAGAGCCATTGACTCCCTCACATCAGAACTGCCCCATCCATACCCAATTCCATAGGAAACACGGACTATGGAAGTGCCCACACCACCCAAACTGCCACTAGCAACAACAGCTCTGAGTGTTCTCCACAAGCAGCAAATCTGGAAACAACTTTGAGGCAAACACTTTGCATTTTCTGCTCCTGCAGTGGGTTTGAAGCCCTGACAAACTGAAACAGAAATCACTAAGTGAGCATTATTAATTCATTAGACACATGAACAAATATTTGCTATTTAATATATTTGTCAAAAACAATGGTTCCCGAGAAACTGCTGTGGCTGGGTGAGTAACTCAGCATTTAAAAAGGGATTAAACCCCCATTTATATCTGTGTTATTATTATTTACACAACCAGCCTGAACTCCTTCCAGCAGCAGGAGTGACACATTCTGCTTAGTGGGGATGCACTTTGCACCCTACAATTGTGATAGATCTTTCAAAGTATTTATTTTTTAACCAAGTTGCTTTAACACAGCAAAAAATTAGAGTGGACTGGTTTTTTATAAGGTTCATCTTTATTACTGATCAGCTGAACTCTCTTAAAGATTGGAGACATAAAATAGGGAGTGAAAATGCTTGTTCTGGAGAGCTGTTGCCATAATACATCAGAAATGCCAGTAAAACAGCAGGGAAAAGCCTCTTATACAGAAGCCAAAAAGGAGGTGAACTTGCTTTAGAGCCTGACAGTGCTCCTGGCTTGGTTAAAGCTACAGTTCATTACAAACTCTGTGTCCCAAAGGTTTGATTTTTGTCACCCAAATAATTCTGTTCAAGTGCCAGCAGGAGGAAAAAAGCTGCTAAAGATTATTTAACCACAGCACAGACACACCCCAAAGAACCCCAAACTCTGTTTTGCCCCACAATGCTGTTCAACACTCAAGTCACCTCAACTGGTACAGAATTCATATCCATTAATTCAGTGGAATATCTCAGGGGGGTTACTTCTGATTAGGAGGTCCTGAGCCCTTCTCACTGGGTGTCCAGAGCACATCTGCTGGAAGACACCCTCACCTGAGGCTTAACCACAAAACCAAACCCTAATTCCAGCTCAGAAGCTCAGGGATCACCTCTGGTAACTCAGAACATCCTGGAAAAATGAATCTCACCCCACAAGCTCCGTCCCATACCCAGGCCCTGAGCCCATCTCACTGGTGGGGCACATCTGCTGGAACACACTCTCACCTGGGGCTTAACCAGAAAAATAAACTTTAATTCCAGCAGTTCCGGCTCAGGAGCTCAGGGATCACCTCTGGCAGTGTGGGACATCCTGGAAGGATGAATCTAATCCCACAAGCTCAATCCCATGCCCAGGCCCTGAGCCCCTCTCACTGGTGGGGCACATCCAGAGCACATCTGCTAAGCTGGAGAACAGCCTCAGGTGGGGCTTAACCACAAAAATAAACCCTAATTCCAGCTCGGGAGCTCAGGGATCACCTTTGGTAGCTCGAAACATTCTGGAAGGCTGAAGATCAGCCCACGGCCTCCCTCCCACAGCCAGTCCCTGATCCCATCTCACAGCCCCCTCCAACCAGGAGAAAAGCAAGGGGAGGAAGAGTTCACCTTTGAGTTAAAACGAGTTCTGGCTCTGATTCAGCTGAAAGTGTGACTAACTCTGTTTGCTGAAGTCAAATATCTGCTTAAATGCTTTCCTGAAGAATTATTCAAGCATAAGCAAATATTTGGCTGTGCTGGTGCTACAGTGAATAATTTACAGTGCAAATCCAGCCCTTTCTCCAGCTCTGGGCGTTGCAAAAATCTAAACACTACTCCAGGTTTTATTTCACTGACACTTCTTGAGCAATTAACACATGAGTACTTCAGCCTATGGACTCTTGGATTTACTCAATCCTATTAAAGTGCTCTCATGCTCTGGGACTGGCACAGTTGAGTTGGATTTTATCACTCTCCTCTCCTTGGATAAAACCTTTCAGGAACGTGAAGATTTTTAAGATCAAATTTCAAGATCAAACCTGTTTCCCTCTCAATTCCCTTTTCCCAGCTGCTGGATCTGTTCCACATAAATGAACACATTAAAAGAGAGGAACATTGATGTTGCATTCCTGTCCTTTGTCCTTGTGTTATCAAGCTCTTTTTTTAGCCTTACTTGGAGGCAGCATTTTTAGAAAGCAAAGACACAAGAACAAGAAAGAAATGATGACAATTTATATGAGAATCTGAAGTAAAATTTCACCCGCATCTTGAAATTCCTCAGCATTTTCTCTGTATCTACATTCAAATAGTTCATCTGAAATTCCTGCTTGCCCACATTCTTCTATGGACTATTGCTTTTATTCCTTTCCTTGCCCCTCTCCTTAAGCCTGGTATTTTCTGTGCCTTTCTTGCAGAAATGACTCTCTAGGAGTTGATGAGATGCCACTGCAAAGCCAAAGTAAAGCCTCAGTAACAGAGCTCAAAAAGGTAATTTCAAACTTCAGTGAGAACACCACAGCTACCCCTGGGTCTGGCTGGGAAAGACGCAATGTAAAAGTTAATTAACGAGCCATTTTTACTTCAATGCAGAAATCTTTAAGTTTATCTCAATATTTTGCAAGGTCCAAAATCCCCAAACCTGCTGTTTTCCTACATTCTGTCAATTATAAAGTTCTTTATTTTCCACCTCTACCAGTGGTAGCCAGAGAATTCCAGAAAGCTTTGGCTTGGAAGGGACCTTAAAGGTCAGCTCATTCCAACACCTGCTGTGGGCAGGGACACCTCTCAGACACCCCAAGGGTACTTTTTCCACCCTCCTGCCAGCAGAATATCCTATAAATGATGATTTAAAGGATTAAAACTATTTAATGCTGCTGATTCCCACTGAACAAAGAAGGTGGATAAGTAGATGGAAAGTTTGCACGGAGAAAAGTCAACTCAACTCACAAAACTAGAAAAGAGCTTTATGGGATAACTGAGGGAGAGAGAAGCACTCTTGTTTCTTGCTTCCACCACTAGCGGTGATTTATTTCCTGCCTTTTAACAAGTAATGCAGCTATTGGATGGATTAACAGGACTGCAGCTCTTCAGCATTAATTCTTGTCCACAAACCCCATTTTTTCATGCATTAGGAATTTATTTATTCTTGTTTCCAACTCCTCTGTATGGACTTCACCTATAAAAATATTGTTTTCACAGAAGATTTTGAGTCACGAAAGAAGTTGCATGGCTGGGACACTGTTCATTTGAAACTCCTGCTGTGCAGATGGTGCCTCCAGAAAGAGAAAAGAGCAAAGATATCCTAAACCTGATATCAGAGCCAGGAGACTTCAGATGAAAATTAACATTAACATAAAAAGATTAAAAGAAATCCAACCTATATTAGGCAGGAGTGGCTCCGTTGGTTCTTCAATAACCTTTATCATCCCGAAATATGCACACAGAGCTAAAGTTACACATTAAAGTGTTAAGAATGAAAATATAATTTGACATAGAAATCCAAAGATCAGTTTCATTCTTTAATGCATGACAGGTATTGGATTCCATCCCAAAAACCTCTCCATTTCTCCCTTGCCAGAGCAGTTTCTCCCCAAGGATTCTTCCCTGGGATTACATAACACAGAGGAGAGAATCCAAGGAGTAAAATCCCTCTGACGCCAGGAGATGTTTTGTCAGGAGCCTCTCTGAGTGCTCCTTACGGGACACCAGGAACTGTCTCCACATCTTATGACTGAAAACCTTACTGGTGTTATAAAAATGGAAACTTCCCAAACTAAACCGAGGCAAAGAACACGTCCTAGATTAATTCAGTTTAAGTTAATTTAAGTGGATTCTTTTTATTGAAGAAAATGACATTTTCTCAAGTAGAATTTATATGCTGCCTCTTCCCTTCTGTGAGAGGATTTTAATTTAAATTTTGTAAAAATAAATACACTAAACTTGTCGCTTTTCTAGAAAATGAGCATTTCTACCTGCTTGTAGTCACTACACCAGGAGTAGTGTTAAATACACCCTGGAGTAGTGGCAGGAGCTGTGTTTGAGTAGCTCAGTGCATGACATGTCAGAATTAACATGTGCACACTCCCTGGGCAGAGATTTCATCCAGCCACCCCCAAAACCAGCTGAAGATTGTGGTTCTGGATATCACTCAGCCAGAAGTTAGGCCTGGCTTTGGAAGTTAGGCCAGATGCCAGATAGTAAGGCTGGTTAAGCCAGAGAGCTGTCACAAATCTACAGCAGGATTCAAAAGTCCCCTAAAATACAAATGCACATCCTGTTATTGTACAGGAGCCAGCTTGCCTTGGGACACTCCCAATATTCCTTCTGCCACCAGTGCCAACCTGCTGTTAGCACCCAGTAATCCAGGGACACGCCTGTTGTGGCTTTTACCCTCCAGGGACAAGGCTCCTCAGCAGACCCCATCAAAAATTAAACCATTTCACAAGAATTCAGGCTTCTCTTCTAGAAAAGAGCAGGAAATCAGAAGTTTCATTTTTATCAGGTCCTTGGTTGTGTTAGCAGTGACCACAGTCTGCACTGAAATCACAGTTTACTTATTTAACCCCTGAGCCATGTGCACAAGGAACCTTCAACACAAACAACCTCAGATACCCAACCTGGTACATTTAGACCCCTCTCACACCTCACCAATTTTCTTGGGAAGCCTCCTCAGCCTGGACAGCTGGATTGGAGTCTGTTAATGGAGCCCCAGGCCAGATTTTCATTAATTTAAGCACATCCCTGCTGTTCAGCATCTCCTTTTTGCCTCTGCTCCTTAAGCCTGACCTTCAGTATCCTCCTGCTCCCATCCAATAGCACCCCAGACCCAAAGGGGGTCTCGCTGTCCCCCATCTCCTCCTTCCCTGTCAGTTCTGCACATCAAACCCACGTGTCCCCATCATTCCTGAACAGCCTCTCCCAACCCTCCTCCCGTGCCCCTCTGCTCTCCAGGCTTTCCCAGATCTGACACCACACCTCTCAAGCCTCAAGCACGCTTTCACTCCTCCACTCCATGATCTTCCTTCCCAGTATTTTTGGGGGATCTTGCCCTTAAAAATCCCTCTTGTCGCTTCTTAGTAGGCACTGAACATGATTGAGGTGATTACATGTTTTGATTATGCTGGGATTGATTTCTGAGCTTGTTGGCCGGGAGGGAAAGGAGGCAGTTAAGTCTTTACTCACATTTTGACATTTTTAAAAGGCTTCATAAAGCTGGAATCATTTCCCTCTCTTCACTGCCCCAGAGAAGCTGGGGCTGCCCCTGGATCCCTGGCAGTATCCAAGGCCAGGCTGGATGGGGCTTGGAGCAACCTGGGATAGTGGAAGGTGTCCCTGCCCATGGCAGGGCTGGGATAAGATAGGCTTTAACCAACCCAAACCGTTCTATGCTTCCGTGATTTATCCATCTCCATTTAACCACTCCACCTTCTGAAACTCTCATCCCCCCAGCTGCTTTTCAGCCCTCTGGCAATCGCATAAATCCATCTCCTGAACCTCTGTTTCTCCAGATACCCTCACACCTCAGTGCTGCATCATCAACCCCCAACACTCAGCATTTCACTTCCTGCATTTTCTGGATTTTCTGGATTCCTGCTTTCCTTAAAACACAGAACACCCAGCGCTCTCATCCACCCAGCTTGGCTATTCCAAGACACTTGGCCTCCACATCTCCCAGGCAAATCCTTCTCTTCCACCCTTCCAGACTCTCAGAAGTGCTTCTGCCCACTGCTGAATGCAGGAATGGATGTGGCATTTCCAGCCTGTTTTGTTCTGCTGCGTGTGTGGGTGGTTCACACGCTCAGAGCCAGGGGGATGTGGGGTGTGCCCACGTGCTGGGACACCGGGATGGGCACAGGGCACTCATCCAGGGACAGCTGGCACTGAGCGCCTACAGAGCTGCTGGGGATGGATTTAAACACCCACATGTGGGCTTTGATCTGCTCAAGCATCTCCTTGGTCAAATATCCAGCAAGAAATGTCTTCTGAGGAACAGAAGAGAGATAAAGGTGGGATCTTATAATTCATTGTGGAGACAGGAAAATGATAGAGATGACTTTGGGAGAAGTGGAAGCACAGGGATTTTCAGATGGTTCCTGGCTGCCACAGGGAGCTGCTTCCAGGCTGGAGGTAGGCTACAGCTGCCAGGGATTACTGGTATAGAAATGGTTTGGGTTGGCAGGGACCTTGGAAATCCTCTCATCCACCTCCCCATCTATGGGCAGGGACAACTGTTCCTTCCTGCTCAGGCCCTGCTGATCTGAGCCAGCTCAGCCCACAAAATTCACCTCTTGTTCAACTCAGCCCCATGTGTGAATGCCAGAATGGTTTGGGTCGGAAAGGACCTTAAAGCTCATCCAGTGCCCCCCCCTGCCGTGGGCAGGGACCCCTTCCACTGTCTCAGGCTGCTCCAAGCCCCATCCAGCCTGGCCTTGGGCACTGCCAGGGATCCAGGGGCAGCCACAGCTTCTCTGGGCACCCTGTGCCAGGGCCTGCCCACCCTCCCAGGGAACAATTCCTTCCCAATATCCCATCCATCCCTGCCCTCTGGCACTGGGAAGCCATTCCCCCTTGGCCTGGCACTCCAGGATCTTGTCCAAAATCTCTCTCCATCTTTCCTGTAACTCCTTCAGGTCCTGGAAGGCCACAATGAGGTCACTCCAAAGCTTCTCCTCTCCAGGCTGAACAATCCCAGCTCTCCCAGCCTTTCCTCCCAGCAGAGCTGCTCCATCCCTCTGATCATCCTGGTGCCTCCTCTGGACTCTCTCCAGCAGCTCCAGGTCCTCCCTGTGCTGGGCCCCAGGGCTGGGGCAGCTCTGCAGGTGGGGTCTCACCTGAGCACCAGGGGAGAGGGGCAGAATCCCCCCCTCCCCTGCTGCCCACGCTGGGGGCTCAGCCCAGGATTGGGTTAGAGAAACAAGGAAATCCAGGGAAATCCAGGGAAAAGCACTGCACCTCACCCCAGCGTGGTGCAATAGAGATAATTCCACATCGTCACCAGCAAGTTTCAGGTGGAAGGGAACGGCCACGAGGGAAGTGATGCACAACAAGAACCTCAATCCTACACTTTAAATGACTTCAGCACATTTCCTGAGTGTGAATGCAGCACATCTCTTGAAATGGGTTAAGCAGTTTTGTTGGACTAGAAACATCTCATTGTTTGTTTAGATCCTTTACTCCTAGGGCCTATGTTGGTGGTTATTTCTAGAAGATCAGCCAAAATGGGTTTACAAATGTTTATATTTAAGAAAATATTAAGATTTCCAAGTAACAATAAGAACCTTGAAGGTAATCCAGGAATACCACCAAAAGCAGAGCTTTAACAACCCAGCAATAACACATCACTAAGAGGAACGTTTGAAAAGAGGGCTACTCTCAGATTTCAAAAGCTGTCAAAGTAACTAAGATTGTTTCACCAATATCATGTAACATCTCATAAAGGAAAAAACCACCGTTGTTTTCTGACAGTCTTTAAATGAACAGCACCCTTACACCCACACAAGGTCACAAATTTGTCTCTGACTGAGGCCAGACATGGGAGAATGGACAAAAGCAAACAAGGAAATGCACTCAGAGATGCAGAGATCACTCAAGGAATGGACAGCCCGTACACGTCCACAGGCTCCTGATAACATTCTCTCCCTCTTCCACTCACTTTTCATCACCTTACTTGATATTTTCATTGGTACTGAGCTGACATTTCCATGAATTCCATTAGAAACCCTGATGTTTAGAAGACATTAGGTTGAGCTGGTGAAGTTGAATAGGCTGGAAGCAGCCAGCACAAGGTGGACACTCAGTGACCTCTTTATGGCACATGAACGAGGCACGACACTCCTGCCAGGGCATTATCACAAGTTCAGGCATCAGACCTGAACCTCTGAGGCTGGAGAAGGAGTTTGGACAAGGGCCTGGAGCACCAGGATGAGGCAGAATGGCTTTAAACTGAAGGAGGGCAGGGATAGATGGGATATTGGGAAGGAATTGTTCCCTAGGAGGGTGGGCAGGCCTTGGCACAGGGTGCCCAGAGAAGCTGTGGCTGCCTGAAAGTGTCCAAGTTCAGGTTGGATGGGGCTTGGAGCAGCCTGGGATAGTGGAAGGTGTCCCTGCCCATGGCAGGGTGGCACTGGATGAGCTTTAAGGTGCCTTCCAATCCAAACCACCCTGGGATTCTGTGATAATAAACCAAGCTTCAAAAATGAGGGAAGAGACCTCTTTTATTTGCAGCAACATAAACTGGCCCAAGGTTCAGCAGCAGAGACCCCAGGACAGAAATCCCTCACAGTCAGACAAGAGCACAGAGCAGAGGGTGCCTGAGGTACTCATGTGGGAGGAAAACACAGAAGCCCAAGTTCATGAAGGGAAGTTGGGCCATGGCTTTCCTTTTCCATGGAAGAGAGAGCAAGGCCAATCCATCTTGGAAGCTGCTTTGTCCACAGTGCTTCAAGAAGGAATTTTACCACCTCAGAAGCACAGGCGTGAACCTGAGAGATGCCAGCGTGACTGTTAATGTCACCAAACAGCAGCTGCTGGGAACTGGTGACACTCAGCACAGATTCCTGCTCACTGCTCAACTCAGGGAAAGGGGAACAGACTTGGAAGTCATGATTATTCCTACAGGAGAGAGGGTGGAGTTCTGGACATGATCCTGAGACAGCTCCTTTGAAGAAAGAGGAAGAGGCATTCCTGTGATTTGCAGCAGAAAGGTAACTCCAGGTAAGCAGTGCCCAGTGATGTGTCTCCTCCTGGGGCTTTGGCCACATCTCCTGAGGCTGCCAGGATGGTGAGGGACAAAAAAGGCCCTGGCAGCAAGAACACAACAATAGAATGACAAGAAACGTTCATTCTAAAGATAAAACGAGAAGATAAAATTAGTTGTCATTCAGTGTCAGAAGAGATGCCCTTCAACCCAGGCACATATTCCGTGGGACTGGCAGCAGGCCTGGGGTTAGGGGTACTTGGAATCTCTTCCCTCAATTTTTGTGGCTTTTGTTCTAAAATATGTAAAGAGAGGTGGGGAGAGAGAGGAAAGCACTGTGGGGTGTGAGGTTGGCTGTCCAAATTAAAAGGCTGAAGTGTGGGAAACACCATTTAAACGCAATTCAGTTGTAACAACAATAGAAAACTATGAGCTACGAGGCCAGATGAGCTGGCCCACGCACTTTACTACAGCTAGGTGAGGAGGGGAAGGTGTCAGAGCGTGGAATTAAGTGCCAGGTGAAAGTCTGCCAGCTCCAGAGTTCAGCCCTGGCTACAAGCAGAGCCTTGTCAGGAGCTCTGTGAGGATCTAAATGCATTCAGTACCTGGGCAGCTTGGGAAAGGAATCTTCATTTGGATAAAAAAGCACCTTGGGACAAGTAAGATATTCATGTATGCAGAGAAGGACTGGGAATTTGTCAGCTTTTCAGCTATATTCCTCTCAGAGGAGGCGGCACAGGGAGCGGCTGTGGGGACCAAGCTGAAGTAAACAAAATGCTGGGGAGCATTAGGAGGGAGAGGAAGAGGGCCTAAATTGGAATGACATTATATAGGACAATAGGAAACCCCTGGAGCATTAAATACAGGGTCTGCTGCCATCATTGAAAAAAGAGACACCAGAGAAAGACAAGGGCTCAGGAAGGACACTGAGGGACCTTGCACTTCTCTGTCAAACAAAATAAAAAGCCCAAAAAAATCCACCCCTACTTCAGAAATCAGATTGGTTTGGACTGGAAGGGATGTTAAAACCCATCCAGGGACACCTTCCACTATCCCAGGCTCCTCCAAGTCCCATCCAGCCTGGCCTTGGGCACTGCCAGGGATTCAGGGGCAGCCACAGCTTCTCTGGGCACCCTGTGCCAGGGCCTGCCCACCCTCCCAGGGAACAATTCCTTCCCAATAACCCATCTAACTCTGCCCTCTGGCAGTTTAAACTATGGAAAAGGAAGATTCCCAAGGATTGCTTACTGCAAGAAAGAGACATGACAGACATCAACTAAGATCTTGATCAGCAAAGCTGCTGTAGCAACAAATTTTTCCCATGACACTAATATTTCTGTCCTAGAGTAATACAGACAGGAATAAAAGCAAGAATACACACAAAGAAATCTTTCTCATGCCAGCTAAACACTCAGGCTTGTTCAGGAAATCATCAGAACAGAGAAAACACTCTACTCCCAGTTGTCATCTCGCCAAACAACAATAGATGTAATTATGCAGATTAAAACAAGGACATTCCATGCTTCAGGGCTTTTGCAAACTGCCTGCAGGAGCCACGGGGGAATACCCAGGCACTGCTGTGCACCTCACCTCAGGCACAGGGGTCAGGGACACATTTCCTTGCTCCAAAATGCACAGTGAATCAGAGGAATATCTGCTGAGCAGAACAGATTAATGGCTTCATTCAGTTGCTAATTGATATGTTTGATTTTCCCCCCCTAGCTGTGAGGTATAAATTGAGTAAAACATATAAAAGCCCATAAATGAAGTGTGAGTTTCCTCACACTTCTCTACACTTGTTCCAAGCTAAAGAAACTGCCTGCAGTAAGAAATTTACATCAGCTAATCTGAACTTTACTCTTTTTCCATCACTTTTGTCCTCAGCACACAACAGAGAAGAGGGAAGGTTCTGCACCTGAGCTGAAGGCAGTCAGGTTTTGGGAAACTTGGGCTTAAATCCTACTCTTTCAACAATGTCCTGATTCTAAAAGTGACAATACATCCCAGGGGGGATCTTCTGGCTCTGCACAACTCCCTGACAGGAGGGGGCAGCCGGGGGGGGGGCGGGGTCTGCTCCCAGGGAACAGGGACAGGACAAGGGGAAACGGCCTCAGGCTGGGCCAGGGGAGGCTCAGGGTGGACAGCAGCAGGAATTTCTCCATGGAAAGGGTGCTCAGGCCTTGGCAGGGGCTGCCCAGGGAGGTTTGGAGTCGCCATCCCTGGAGGTGTCCAAGGAAGGGCTGGAGGTGGCACTCAGTGCTCTGGGCTGGGGACAAGGTGGGCATCAGGCACAGCTGGGACTCCATGGGCTGGGAGGGCTTTTCCAGCCTCAGGGATTCTGGGATATGTTACTGCAGTGAAAAGAGCTTTTTCCTGAAGCTGGCTCCTGATTCACACAACTGATGTGAGGTATTCCTTCCCAAGGGGGAAAACTGGGAAAAAAAGCTCTTTCAAGACAAAATATCCTGATAACAATAAGATGTTTAGCCTTGGAGGGAAGCCATCAAAATCAAGGCAAAATCTGTAGAGAGGCCTTTGGGAAATTATCCAAAGTAGGATCCAGACAGAAGCAGGGCCACTTGACCCGAGGACACAGTCTGAGGTGGCTCAATGAAGTAGAGAACATCACAGTAATGACATCAAAGCTGCTGAATGGCCCTGCTCCCATTCTGAAGTTTAAATTTTCAGTGCTTTCTCATTAATTGCATCTTGAGAGAATAAGATGGTTTTAAACTTGGTAGGAGCAGATTTTTTTAAGACCTACAGCACCACATGCCAGGATTTTGGTTTCTGCCACCCCACTTTGAAAGGTTAAGGGGGAAAGGAAGAAATCAAAGTGAGAAGGAGAGCAGTGCTTTGAAAAAAAGTGAAACAAGGTCGTGAGAACACATCCTTAGCTAAACCTCCTCAGAGACCACTTAGACTAGACACCTACTGGGATGGGAGGGCAGCAACTCTTCAAAATACCCCCAGATTTACCCTGGAACAACATCTGGGTTTACCCTGGAACAACTTCCACCCCCTGTTAACAAGGTGGCCATAAATCACCTCCACATAGGAGACCTCAATCATGGCTCTAAACCACGTAATCCTTGTGTTGAAATTAATCTCTGGAGACATCTTCACAGAGAGCCTTCTCCACTCTTGGAATTGAAGCATTTTCCAAGTTCTGCTGAGTTCCTCCTCAAATCTTTTATGCATGAACCATTCTCCTGCTGCTCTAATCATTGTTTACACCTTTATAGAACAAATGCAGAGAAGCAGAAATGCAAATCTACATCTTTAGGTATCACTTAGTGTGCAATCACAAACACCCCATGTGGCTGCAGACACATCTGATACAGGCAGACTGCAAAATCTGGCTCAGCAGATGTCCCGCCAGGAAAACCTCAGGGAAGTTATGGAAGTGGATGTTGGGTTTCTGTGCTCAGGTCCCCTTTTAGGAATAAAATCCTGGTGTTTCTGTTTCGTGCCCTTCACTATAAGTCTTGGTTTTGAACAAACTCTCACAGGGAAAGGCCTTTGTCCAATTGAGCACTGCAATTTTCACCGTATTTACGACTTTTAATCACAAGACATCTTAAGTCTTCTATAGGTGGTGGTAAAGTTCATTCCAAACCCCACCACTTTATAATGGAAAACCAGGAAATGCGTCAGTGTCACACAGCTGCTCTTTGGAACTGTGCTCCACTTTCAGTGTCATTGGAATTGCATTAAAAATAATTTGAGATTGAACTGATTTTTAAAAGATATATTTAAATGTTCGTCCTTTTTTGTCCCAAGTTCCCTCCCAAACATAAATATTCCTCAAAGTCTGCTGAAGAGCAGGCTGTCCAAAATGAGAAATATCAGCCAAAAATGTTAATCAATACTTGAATAAAAGTATTCTGCTCAGGATATTTTACCAGCTCTGCTCCAAATTGGAAGTTTAACAAGAAATGGAATTTTCAAATTCATTAGGAACACCAAATGACCCAATTGCTCTATTTTTTTAGTGTCTGCCCCAGATTTCATTTCAACTCAAATTAATAATTATCCTACTAAATTAATAAATTCTCCTTCTAAATTCTTGGAAGGAGGAAGCAGTGCTCAAAGAGTCTGGATTTTGGGGTTGATATCTTGCTTTCTTTATGGGAATTATAAAATCGCACAATGGGTTGGGAAAGATGTTTGAAATCGTCTCATTCCAAGCCCCTGCCATGGGCAGGGACATCAGGTTTTCAGTCAGTTCAAATTCAGATTTGGGCTCATGTAAGGAACGACCAGAATCACTCTCCAAAAATATTTCTGGGGTAGAAAATTCTGAGAATGAAAACTTCGCTGGATAATCCAAAGGATTTGAAGAGCAACAAAGTTTCCCAACACTATTTGCTGAATTCATCACATCTTCCCTCCATTTTTCACCAGAACATCAAATCCTTCTCCCATCTGTGTAAACTGGAATCAATTAATATTCATTCTTCCCTTTCCTTCCCTTCCTCAAGCTGAATTCCATAGAAGTGTGTATTTATTAATGGATGATTTTCCCTCTTTGAGATCACCAACACAGAAGGCCTCTGATCCCAAAGAACCCAAAGTTATGGAGACCTGGCACCAAGTCCAAGCCAGGTTAGTGGATTGATGGGAAAAATGGGAAGCAGAGCACAGAAAATCCTTGTTAAGATAAAGGGAATAACAGGGCAGGGAAGCTCAGGGAGCTTGGAGGAGACAGGCTGCTCTCCAAACAAGGATCAGTGACAGCATTTTTAGGATATTAACAGAAAAGGCTTCTAAGTGGATGGGATCTTTACTGCCTTGGAAGGCTTTGTTTGCAGGCTCTGCCAGGCAATAAATTGATTTAGCAAAATGTCAGGGTGGAGGGAGGAGAGAAGAAACAGGAGGTGAATTCCTCCCAGAAGAACATCAACTCTCTGACTGCTCTGCAAAAGGCAGCTGAAGGATTTACTGATCTTCTGGAGTATTTAATGAAATTATTCTCCTGAGCACAGCCTTTATGAGCTGGATCATTGCTATCTCTCCCCCAATAACTCACTCCCTTCTCATTATGCAAAAAACTTCACATAAATACCTCCACACTCATCATTCCAATCACTCGTGCCACTGCTGTTCAAAAATCATCTTACACTGCCACTTCTTCTCATTCCATGGCATAATTCAGCATAACATTGCTAAAATCCAATTTAGAGCGTCCCAAAACACAGAGTAATTTTGGTTTGTGGCAGGACACCAAGCCCATTCCTATTTCATATGAAAGTTTTGTCTAAAGTTAATTAAATGGCCAATCTGACCATAAATTGGTATTAAAACTAAATTCTCTTCACCATTTTAAAAAACCTAACAAATGGCTGAATTGCAAAACAGAAGGCGGGATCTCAGAAAAACAACTCAAACTTAATTCTTGCTTCAGTGGAGGCAAAAAAAAAATACAGATTTAGAATCAATTGGCTACTACAAATTTCCCTCTACAGATAAGAGCCGAGAGAGATATCTATAGATGTTTGAAGAAAGAATTTTAATACAGCAAAATTTTGGCTTTACTTCCAAAAAATTGTTGACTTCACCTGTGTTGGAAATAAGAATAGGGACAGAGGCAGAAAACTCTCAGGGTTTAGAGTAGTTTCCACACCCTACTACTGATCCTACAATAGGACAGGCAGCAATATCCTTGTTCTAACATCTGTAAGAGAAGTTTTCATACCAGCTGTATACACAGTAACAGCAAAAGGGAAAAGTAAAAAAAAGGAAGAAAAGGAAATAGAAAAGGAAAAGGAAAACAGGAAGGGAAAAGAAAAGGAAAAGGGGAAAAGGAAAAGGGGAAAAGAAAAAGAGGAAAAGGAAAAGGGGAAAAGGAAAAGGAAGCCACCTTTGAAGAATTAAAGTACCCATGAAATATTTTTTCACCCTTACAAAGACAAAAGGTCATCAGTCAGGACAAACCTATGGCTGATTAGGTATTCAGAGATTATTAGGACCACAAAATCAAGTTGGAAAAAAAAAAAAAAGGAATTACAGGAAAAACCAGTAACAACTTATTTCATGCGTTGATAGCCCACGGCTTGCATTGGAAATGTGGGAATTATCTATCCTTGCCCCCCTTCCCCTTCAGTCATTACAAAGCTCCATCACATCCTTGTTCTGTCCTTCCTTTTCCAGGCTGAGAGACCTGGAATTACTTAGTTATTCTCCAGAGAGGAATTATTTACACGTCTGCCATTAAATTTCTGCTGAATATCTCCTGGATTTCATGAAATCTTGACACTGGGGGAAAATGTGGGACTAATTCCCAGGGAAAATGAACAAAATGTTTTTCCACCTCCTGTGTTTCTGTGGAGAAATTGGAAAGTCTTTTAATTCAGTCTGAACGTCTAAGAAAAAGAGAAACTCTCAACACTTCACAATCACTGCTTCATGTTCATCTCTTCCACAAACTCACCTCTCTGACCTTTCCCTGGGAAATCATTCCTGCATTTTCTCTCCTCTTCCAGCAGCACAGGCAGTGCCCTACACCTTTCAGAGATGGGAAAAGCACTGCTCTCCTCATCTCCCCACCAGGAGGGGACATGAATCCCAGCAGGAATGCTGAGGACAAACCAACCACAATGGATTATGGCCGTGTCTAATAGTTCCAACAGCTAAATCTCTCTATCAGGCTCATTCATCAGCGGGATGCAACAAGAGCGAAAGTTTTTTGGGTAGAAAGAGATTTTTTAAGTCAGCTTTTAGCGGTTAGAGGCTATCAGGATATTCCTCAACCAACACAAATCTTTTATCTTCCCACAGAGGAGACCTTTCAACACCTGTGCTCCCAAACAAGAGCAGAACCCCTGGATTCCTCACTTAGGGGCAGCACATGGTCAGGGTTGTGTGCAAATGCCATCAAGACTGGCTTTCATAAATTAAACCACAGAAAAAAAAGAGGCAGAAAGCATAAAAAAATAAAGGAAAACCAAAATATTGTGTCAGGCTTGTCCATGGACCTGCAGAAGCAGCTGCTGGTTGTAAACTCATTCGCATGCCAAGCTGGGGGCAGGGAGTTAAGGCACCTTTAAAACCACCCTCAGCTAAGCTCTGCCATTGCTGTTACTCCTCAGGTCTGAGTTCTGACCAAAACTCACCCCTAAGGGACAAAAATCGAGTGACCACAGCTCTCCTCTTCCTCAAAAATCCCATGCTTTAACAAGAGCTGATGAACCAAAAGCCATGCAGAAGGTTGAGTGACAGAGCAACATTCATGGGAGAGAAAGAAAAATATTTATATACCCTGGCAAGCAACAAAAGGTGCTCTTAAAATCAGCATTCAATAAAGCAAAACAACTGCATTTGCTAAACCCAATCCCAAGTCCTGCTGGGCAGACATACGGCACATAATAAACCCGAAATTTGTTAGAACTGCTGAAATACCATCGGATAAATGAAATTATTTTCTAACAATACTTAGCTACTGGGAACAGCTCCTGCCTTTGTACACCAATTACTGCTTAATTACTGTGAAGCCACATTTCCTAAAGGAACAGCAGAAGGGAATTTATGGCACTAGTAAAGGAAACGTCTGTTACATCAGGAGTAAGAATCATTATTGTTTGTTACAAACTGGTTTCTAATTCAATAGATAACAGCCAGCAAAACAGCATGATTGATACCGCTGGTTAATAAATTAATCAGTGAGCGCAATTGAATAATGTTTAATAATTCAAGAATTATTTAATTTTTAAGGATGAGCAAAGCAGTGGCAGGAAGATGCTTTTCCTGGATTACAGAGCTCTCAAGGAGCAAGGGTCATAGAATTAGTGGTGGCTTCATTACCTCTTTGCTGCTGGGCACGTGAACACAGCTGCCAGAGGGGCAGAGATCTGCCTTGAGGAGCACAAACATCCCAAATAAATTCATGGAATGGTCTGGGTTGGACAGGACCTTGACGCTCACTCAGTTCCCATCCCCCAGCCATGGGCAGGGACACCTTCCACTGTCCCAGGCTGCTCCAAGCCCCGCCCAACCCGGCCTTGGACACTGCCAGGGATCCAGGGGCAGCCACAGCTTCTCTGGGCACCCTGTGCCAGGGCCTGCCCACCCTCCCAGGGAACAATTCCTTCCCAATATCCCCTCCATCCCTGCCCTCTGGCACTGGGAAGCCATTCCCACTTGTCCTGGCAGTCCAGGCCCTTGTCCAAAATCTCTCTCCATCTTTCCTGTAACTCCTTCAGGTCCTGGAAGACCACAATGAGGTCATCCCAGAGCTTCTCCTCTCCAGGCTGAACAATCCCAGCTCTCCCAGCCTTTCCTCCCAGCAGAGCTGCTCCATCCCTCTGATCATCCTGGTGCCTCCTCTGGACTCTCTCCAGCAGCTCCAGGTCCTCCCTGTGCTGGGCCCCAGGGCTGGGGCAGCTCTGCAGGTGGGGTCTCACCTGAGCACCGGGGGAGAGGGGCAGAATCCCCCCCTCCCCTGCTGCCCACGCTGGGGCTCAGCCCAGGGCACGGGGGGGTTCTGGGTCCCAGCTCTCACCCACAGCACCCCCAGGTCCTTCTCCCAGGGCTGCTCCAGCTGCTCATCCCCAGCCTGGATTGATCCCAGGGCTTGCCCTGATCCAGGTACAGCAGCAGCACCTGGCCTGGTTAAACCCCCTGAGATTCCCAAGGGCCACTCCTGGAGCTGATCCGGATCCCTCTGGATGTTTGGGGGATCATTTCACAGCCATCACACCACAGACAGAAGAAACAAAACAAGTGTTTCTACATCCAGGGGTTCCCAATTATTTGAATCCCTCCTCCCCAACAGAAGGGCATATAAATCAGGCTGCTCATAAATTTCTGCTTCACTAAGTTTGCAATACCAAAGCAGTTTCTTCCCTAGGGACAAAGAGAAGTAGCAGCACTTCAGAATTCTAGCATTTCTGTGAGCAGGCTTGTTTCCAAAAAATAGAAAACAAAATACAGTAATTGGAATACTTGAGCAGCTAAAAAAAAATCATCCTCAAATGCTTTTCAGCACTATCTTCTCTGGTTCTGCTACTCTTTTCCCCCTCATAGTAGGATATACCCCATTTCCTATCCGAAGGGCAAGAAAATGGAAGTTTGCTGAAAGCCAAAGCAGAACCAGAGAAAAAACTCCTCATCCATTTCCACTCAGGGCTGTCTGCTGCAAAGCCCTAGGCTTCAAGGACAGTCAAGCATTTAAGGAAAAATGTCTTCATTTTGTTCCTCAGACCATTTGAAGCACATGTGATAAATCTGGAAAACAACTTGCCAGCTGCATATTCTAAGGAGGAAGAAAATCAGGGCATGAGAGGGACAAACTTCAGTAAACAGATTAATTATGGTAAAATTAATGATGCTGAAGCAAGAGCCATAAGGGACAGGATCCTCCTCCCTGCAGACTGAATTATTGCATTGAAGGCCAGCACTGGAAAAATCACCTGACACGAAGCTCCAGATCCATCAGGATTTTACCCAAAGTCTTTAATGAGATGAAATAAGGCCCCAAATAAATAAGAATAAAGCACAAGTCAGGAAAACATGTTCAGTGTAGCTTTGGCTGCATAGGCACTACCTTTTATACACAAACACACCTTGGCCCCAGCAAAATTCACTGTACAATCCCTCAATGTTCATTTCAACATCACTCAGCACCTTGAAAACTATTTAATAATCCCTCTAATAATCTCTAGGGTCTGAAATTTTAAAATTTAGACTAGAACTTTGAGCTTACTGGCAAGTAAGAAAGACAATGAATTATTAAAGTGACTGGTGAATTCTGAGTCTCTAAAACTCCATTTAACCACTTCCAAAACAGTTCTCTATACATGATTTTACTGGTTAAAACATCAGAATTCCTTAAAATTCTTCATTCTGGATGCTTCTTTTTGTTTAAAATTAACTTCCAGGGTAAAACATGAAGATATTTCTCATAACCAGTGTCTCTCATAATCTAAATGGAGCAGTACCCAAACCTGACTATTTAATTCTCACTGTTCATGTAAAAGTGTGTTCAGTTGAGTGTTTAAACTCTCCAGTTCCATCTGATCATATGGGAAGGCACTGAAGTATCAAAGTGGAAGGTGTTATAGGCAATTTAGCTTTTAATTAATCTAAACTTGGAGCTAAAATTATGATTCACAATTTAATTTTATGTTTTAATCAGTCCCTAATAGAGCATTTTAATCTCCAGAGCATGTGCTCACATTTGGAAGGGTGCAATGGAAGACTCAACTAAAGTCTCCACCTCACTTGAAAAAAACCAGGCCCTGAATTTTAACTAACCCAAGAACAACAGGTCAAACAAAGTTTTGAATAGTGAGAACTGAGGCAAAATCCTCAAACTTTGCCTCACTTAAACAAAAACACTTCATTTAAAAAAAAAATCATATGAATCAACATCAGAAATTATGAAGAACTCAAACAATTAATGAAGGAAAAGGGGACACCTTCCACTATCCCAGTGTGCTCTAAGCCCTGTCCAACCTGGCCTTGGACTCTTCCAGGGATCCTGGGACAGCCTGGAATCTGTGCCAGGGCCTAGCCACCCTCAGCTTCGCAGGATCAAGTGAACATCTCCACCCTGGCAGAAATTTTAGATATGCAAAACAAAACAAGAAGTCCTGCAGCAAACTTTCCCACACAGTTCAACCATCAACAGGATAAACAAGAAACAAAAGCTCCAACAGTGAGAATTCCATGTGTGTCCAGCACAAAGCAAGCTGTCCTACTGAAATGAACAACAGAAAATTTTTTTAAAATGAAGTTTTTAATCACAGAATTATTAAGGTTGGAAAATCCCTCCCAGCCCATGGAGTCCAAGCTGTGCCCGATGCCCACCTTGTCCCCAGCCCAGAGCACTGAGTGCCACCTCCAGCCCTTCCTTGGACACCTCCAGGGATGGCGACTCCAAACCTCCCTGGGCAGCCCCTTCCAATGTCTGACCACTCTTTCCATGGAGAAATTCCTGCTGAAAATTTTCACCATCAAGATGATTCAAAAAGGTTTTATTTCTGAGGCACTTTGCCCAGGTTCGCCCCGACAGACACAAACCAACCCAGACAGAACCTGTGACATGGTGAGAAATCTCTCCCTGCAAAGCCACTAAGTTCAGATCTCATGTTTGGGACTAAGCAGCCTTCAGAGGACACCAGAAACATCTTCTAATTTAGGTAAATCAAAAAGCCAATGGCCCAGCCAAACATTTTTACACAGAGCATGTGGTGAGGAGGTGCTGCCTCCGGGCTCTGACAGGATGTCCAGGCAGTCAGTGCTGACAGACCTTTTAGGCTCCCAGTAAATAAAACTGTCAGAACAAGAACAATGAACAGTGGGAAGTGTGAAAAAAAAAATTAATTGAACGGGATCTGTACACCAATTTAGCCTCTGGGGCAAACTAAAATTACTTGGCTCTTACTACCCTGGAAACATCCAGCTTTCTGTCCGGGGTGATTCACGTTCCAGGCTGAACCATCGGAACCAATTAAGAAAATGTAACTCCCTGACTTTGTTCTGAAGCACCACCCACCACCTGATGCAGAGATCTTGCTCTGAGTCCCTGCAGACACTGAGAAGGACAAGAGAAGTGTTCAGTGCTCCAAAAATAAGTGGCTCTTGTCTCCCAAAACCCAAGGATCTCTCCAATGCCATGTCTTGGTAAAATACTGAGAGCTTAAAAGAGTGGAATCACCTTGTTCAACAAAGTGAGGGCAGAGAGAAAAGAGAATTTACTGTATTTTGCAATTTATGGTTATGAAAAAAAATCCACAAGGTTTCATGAGGGGAATGTTGCTTCAGTGGGGAAAAAGGAATGAAGAATGAGAGCCATGAGGAGAAAAATGCAGGCTCCTCCTCTGTCTTCCGCCAGAATCACTGACCAGGTACCACCTCCAGCTTGCCCTCACACAGAAAATACAAAACCAGCCCAATTCTTCTACTGAAGATTCAGATAAGTTCCACAATGGTTTTTTTTGAACCCTGTAACAAAACAACTCAAAGTAATGTTACTCATTCTAAGTTGGAAACACATTTGTACAGTTTCCAATTGCTAGGAATTCAAAAGGGGATATTCAGGCTTAAGTAAAAACCCCAGAACTACCAACCAGGTGTTCCTAAAGCAACCTGAAGGTGAACACACCTATGGATTTCTTTACTTTTAAATCTGTCTTGGAGGTGAGCAGGCACTGAATGACAGATCTGAAAGAAACTGAAACAAAAAAAAGCCCTCATCTGCATTCAGTTGTTTCCCACTGGATGTTTACAAAAAAAAAAATCTCCAAACTTGTCATAAGCGATAAGGGCCAGGAGCTGGACTTGGCTGATCCTTGTGGGTCGGGATATTCCAAGATTCTATGAAAACCTTGGAGAGAGGCAGAGACATGGGACACACTGATTTCCTCTGAGCAGACATGGAATATTATACGGTCTGATGCAGGAAGATTCTCTAACAAGCACTATGAGGAAGATTTTCTCTGCAGAAGAGGTTCCACTGAGCAGTAGGAAGTGAAAAACCAAGAGGTTTTCCTCTCACAGTGGCACAGGAGTGTGTGAAAGAACCACGCTGAGATGATCCTTCACACATCTGACACCCAAGAAGAGCAGTTGAGTCCAACTCCATGGTCCAAGTTGCTCTGACATCTTCCCAAGGAACAGCCTGCAGGCCAAGAAGTTGTAATGTGTCATTTCCACAACAAACAATTCACAGAATTAAATAACCTGCTTCCAATTCTGGCCAGGAATCATTCCAAGAGCAGTGGAAAAGCCAACAATTTACATACATCTTTAGCTACCCTCAAAGATAAATGTTCTTGGAGCAACCTGGGATAGTGGAAGGTGTCCCTGCCCATGGCAGGGGTGGGATAGGATGAGCTTTAAGGTCCATTCCACTGCAAACTGCTCTGCAATTCTGTGGGGGAATAGAGATGACAACTGTCACACTTGAAGACAATTATTTGTGAAAGCGAGAACTTTGCACAATTTTTATTGCTCTTTTCAAAAGCTGATGATTCAGAAAGAACTGGCAGGGAAGGCTGGAGAGTCAGCAAATGTGGCTTTGCTTATTTTCATCAAGGAGATCAGTGGCAATCACAACTGTAATGGCAGCACTGGCTCCTTTCCCAGCAATGGATCTCATCCCCCTTCCTGGCCACGCTCTGCACATGCAGTTTACACCAAGGTGTCCAGTGCTGAGGGAAAGTGCAGGACAGGGTGTCACAAGGCAGCCAAGCCCATCCGTTCTCCTGGCCATGCTGGCGGCACTTCAGGAAGGAAAACAGCCACGGAAAGCTCAGCCCAAAACAAAGTGTGGCCAAAGGGACAAACTGAATGGTTTCATTTGAGGCATATCTGCTCCCTGTGGTCTCTCCTCGGCTGGAGAGAGCTGTCCTGTGCCTGCCAGCAGCAGGGACCACTGCACCCAGTTAACCCAATCCCATCTGGGTCTGCTCACAGGGACCTCACCCTTGCCAGAGCAGTTGAGAGTGAAGAGGAAGGAGGATGAAGACCAGCAAGACTCGGGTGAGTTCCTAAGCCAGACTGGTCCATGTCAGGACATTTTCAGCTGCTCTAGGCAGGACAAAACCCATCTTATTCCATGTTCACTCCTCAAACTTCAGCCACCAGAACGGCCTCTCCTTCAGCCTGCCAGAAAACAGCAGGAAGAGTGGCTGAACTCAGAGACTGGAGAAGGTTGGAAGGTTTCATGAGGGGAATGCTGCTTCAGTGGGGAAAAAGGAATGAAGAATGAGAGCCATGAGGAGAAAAATGCAGCTCCCTCCTCTGTCCTCCACCAGAATTACTGACCAGGTACCACCTCCACACAGAAAACACAAAACCAGCCCAATTCTGAAGATTCAGATAAGTTCCACAATCTTTTTTTTTTTTTTTTTTAATAAACCAGACTGTAGGAGGAGCAATCCACTTGTAGCTGATGACTATTATTTACATTTGTAATAATACATTTCAAGAGCATAACTAATAGCCTGCAGTAATTTAGTCAACAGAATTCCTCCATTTGACATCCCATTGGAGAAATTATGAAGCAAACCCTAAACAGATGCTGACAAGTTGTTCCCAAACCCGGATGCAACATCATTTTTAAAAACTGCTTAACTAATCAGCATTTGAAAGTAAAAACAACGCTTGTGACCTGCATTATCATGCAAACTGTGTATTATTTTTCCCTGCTAAATCAAGAATTCATTATCATATTTGATTTATCATGCACAGCCCTACAAACCCTATTTACTCTCTGGCTCCTCAGCCCTCACAGCACTCTCATAATTTAATATCTCATCTGAATCTTTGTTTTCTTCAGCTCATCAAAATATGCCCCACCCCTCAACACCAAAAAAAAAAAAAAATTTTAAAATTTTAAAGATACAAATCCCAATTGCTGAAGCAATGCCCACAGTAACTCCTGTGGCCCAAGCATAAGATGTTTGACAAAGATTTATAGTTAAAAATAGTTTCAAAGCAAGGGGAAATTGACAACATCCCCTGTTAATTTATGTCAACGGTTGATTACCTTCAGTCAAATATTTACAGCTTGTTTACAATTTCAACACCAACAATTTTGACTTGCAGTCATTTTATTTTGTTCCACACTTGACTGCAAGAATGAGGCCCTCAAGCACTAAAAAAAAAAAAAAAAATCAACCTGCATCAAAAAGGTAACCCTGCTAATTATTTTTTCTGCTTGTATGAAGGGTGTTGGTGCTCCACAGCTCTTACTGTTCAAGCTTTATTATTAAAATATCATTTTAGCTCTGAATAAGAGCAACAATGCTGTGAAACACCCAGGTATTCACAGGGAGCTTCCAACATTCCCATTTGCCTGTTCCACCTGGTTCTTCACCTTTTTCATATCCATCAACCCTCTAATTCAGGCAGCCCAATTTCCAGTTCCTCCTCACCTCAACAGCCTGATGAGTCTGGCAAACAAGGATTGCAGCAAACCCACTCCATCTTCCCAATTGTTTGAAGTTTACAATACACCTGACCTGAAGGACATTTAGGGAATCCTGAAACAGCAAAGAGTTGCCACCAGAGCTGCTGGAGACTGGCCCAGGCAGATAAATTACAGGCAATCAGTGATTCCAGCCAGGCAATTCCAGGAATAAAAGCCTGGTAAGCTCTAAAGGAAGGCAGGGGAAACCCTGGAATAGCAATCAGAATTCGGCTCTTCCTTAATTATACTCCAGGAATAACAAGGTGAAGGTTCATCTGTAGGAGGGGTAAAAGATAGAAAATCAAGGCCCCGTTTTGAGCAGAACCTGTCTGCTGGTAATAAAAACTAACAATAAATTGCTGCCTCTGTCATGCATTAATACAGGGATCCACAAGGAAGCCTTGGAAAGATGTTGCTATTTCCTCTGGCATCATAGCTACCAATCAAATCATCAAAATGAATGATAAACAACAAACCAGCAGGAAGACAACAAGAACAACAAAAAAACCCTAAAACCACACAATCCTTTGACATAGTTAAAGAGAAAAGAAAGGGAACAATCCTCTCAGCAGCTGTAACCCACTGGCCAAAATTCCTGCTTTTCTTTATGTATATTTATATTTCACCCAATACACTGCTACTCTGTGTTTACTAACTCTTTATTTACCAGCTCTTTATTTACTAACTACTGGCACACACAGCTTCTTTACTTCATAAACTCACATCAGGCTACAGCTACAATGCTTGCAGCACTAAATATTTGTGTCCAGGAGCATTTTCACTGAAGATGGTCCAGCCAAAGTCATATGAACTATAGATCTCTACTACTACAATCCACTTTTTCCCAAATATACACAGAATAGCAAAACACACTGGAAAAAAAAAGCCTCAGAGAGGGAAAACATCCCGTGTGTTTTCAGTTCTGCATCTCAAAGCAAAACACTACAGTGAAAAAAACAACCCCAAAACCAGAAAGCAAATTTAGCACATCCAGACTCAGTATAAATCCCAATGCTGGATGCTTGAAGGAGAGAAGAACCAAAAGAGCTTTTTCAGAAAAAGAGAATATTCGGAGTATCCAGGGAAAGTGAGCTGTTTTCTGGGTTTCCACAGATAAATACGACACTAAGAAATCCAAAATATAGGTACAGGACAACAGAGTTGAAGGTGAGGTGTGAAGGTTGTGTTTTCTTAATTTGTTTGTTGTAGCTTTGTCATCAATCACAATTGCAGATCCGGCAACCTGCATTCCCATATAGGGGTTATTCCCATCAAGGTGCAGGAATCTTGAGGAAGAGAAGGAGCAGAAGGAAAAGTCCTGAACCCGGGCAGGAACAGCCCTGGTCACCAGCACAGGCTGGGGGGAACCAACTGGAGCAGCTCTGTGGGGAAGGACCTGGGGGACACCGAGCTGACCCTGAGCCAGCAGAGGGTCCTGGGGCCAAGGAGGCCAATGGGATCCTGGGGGCAGCGGGAAGAGCATCCCCAGCAGGGCAGGGAGGGATCCTGCCCCTCTGGCCAGCCCTGGAGGCACCTCTGGAGTGCTGTGTCCAGCTCTGGGCTCCTCAGCACAGCAGGGCCAGGGAGCTGCTGGAGCGGGGCCAGCGGAGCCTGCGGAGCTGAGGAAGGGCCTGGAGCATCTCCGTGCCCAGGGAAGGCTGAGGGAGCGGGGGCTGCTCAGCCTGGAGAGGAGCCCCAGCTGAGAGGGGCCCTCAGCCCTGGGTGTCCCTGGCTGCAGGGAGGGCTCCGAGCAGGGCCCAGGCTCTGCTCCGGGGGCCCAGCAATGGCACCAGAGCAACGGGCAGGGCCTGGTGCCAGCAATTCCCCCTGCACAGGAGGCAGAACTTCTGCCCTGGGCAGTGCCCAGCCCTGAGCAGATTGTGCAGAGAGGCTCTGGGGTCTCCTCCCTGGGGCTGTTCCAGAGCTGTGTGCACACAATGCTGTGCCCTGTGCTCTGGGATGGCCCAGCTGGAGCAGGGAGGTGCCACCAGGTGCCCTCTGTGGTTTCTGACCCAACCTGGGATTCTGTGAGAAGGGAAGATGACTCTCCTGGTGAGCATTAAGGAGTGGGGACTTAAGAGAAACCCCCACCACACAATGCTCGGGGACAAGATAATTCAGGCTGTCTGAATGTGTTTCCAGTGGGGCAGCTCATGAATATGAACAACCCAACACTGTCACCACCACACCAAATGAAACCTCCAAAACAACCACTGAAATTAATCAATGTCTTTGTTGCTGGGAATCTGTCTCTCCATCCCCAAAAGAGTTGCATGTATAAATTAATGGTAAACAGTGTACTTTGCACTTCAGAGCCAACTCAGAAATCCTCCCCGTCCCAAGTTATCCACTGCAATCCAAGAAAGAAATCCATGGATAAGAACAAGAATCAGACCCACACAGACGCTGTAAAAGGATAATCCCTTCCATTTAGTCTCTAGTTTCAACCATTCCTTCTCTAATATGCACCTTACTCTATTTGTCAATCTTACCATCATGAGAATTATTGAGAGATGAGATGCAGCATTTTCAATCTGCAAAATTCCAAGGAAAAAGCTTTCTCTTGGCAGCAAATGTTTGTGGATTTTGGGGGTGTGGGTCATTGCCCAAAGCGTTCTTTTAACACAATAATCTGAAACTTTATGTTTAAGTTTAGTTGAGCTTTCCCCATCTGCACAAGGAGCAGCTTTGCTTTATTTGCAAATTTACCAGGTGATACATCTATCCCAAAACGTTATCTGGAAATGAGAGCTATCAAGCAGCTGATGGTTGGGTTTCCTAATTAAATGCAAGGTACACTCAGATCTGCTCTGTACACTCACAAGCCAAAAACAGAGATAGAAGAGAGGAATAGACCATATCCCCCTCCACAAGCACCAAGCCACAAACTATTGTGCTTCTGGAAGAGATGTGCTTTTGATGAAAACAAAAAATCCACTCCTGCCAAAGTCTCCTGGACTGCGGTGGCTGGGGTGTGTATTTACTTGTGTCAAGAGCAATCACTGCTTAATTTGAGCATTATCTACAGCAGCAGCAAACGAGCCCTCAGAGTGTGGGGTTTACATTTCCTTTCCTGAATATACTGAAGAGTTTGGGCTTGCCATCTCTCTCTGCTCTTTGTGCAGGAAACATCAGACCCTCTCAGAAATGCAGTTGCTCCTCTTGTCACACACGTGTGACATCATAGAAACACAGATTGGTTTGGGTTGGAGGGACCTTGAAACTCATCCAGTTCCACCCCAGAGACACCTTCCACTATCCCAGGTTGCTCCAAGCCCCATCCAGCCTGGCCTCAGACACTTCCAGGGGTGGTGAGTCCATAAAAAACAAACCTGGATGAATCCGAGGTTAACGCACGTGGCTGTACATTGGTGGACAGCTGCTTTTCCAAGGGCTGGCATGCTCCTAAAAATAATCCTTGTATTTCCCTCCCTTCCTTTCTTTTCCCTTTTTCTAAAAGGTGACGACCTTACTGGGAAAGTTACTCATGAGAGCCAGGAGCCTTAAAGCAAGACAAACTTTCCAATCAGACAGACCCCAAACCACTTCAACCCAAAATGTGAAGCAAGAAATGTCCCCACAGCTGAGAGCTCCCAGAGAGACAAGGGCTTTGCCAGAAGTGCAATAACCCAAATATGTATTAAGGAGACACTCTCTACAAAAAAAAACAGGACCAAAATTCAAACAGAGATGCGGCTTGAAGAAAAGAATTAATATTTATAGGAAAATTAAGGTAGCTGGAAAAAATCCTGTAAAGGAACCGCAGATGGATCTGACAACTACAAAATAATAAGAAGAAAGTAACAGCAACCTGAACAACTGTAACGAAACTCCTGAAAAGCAGGATCTGTGATGAGAAGGAAGCATGGCATCCATTTCTACAGGTGGGAGGAACAGCCACTCCAAAAGTTTCCCCTAAAATTATCTTTCCTTTCAAATAACCTCTGACTAAACATGGAATTCACTTAACACCAGAGAAGCAGGACCATCAGTTTTCAGCATTCTTACAGCATCAGATCCCAAAATGGTTCCGTTTGAAGACGCTCTCAGAGATCAAGTCCAGCCTTTCCCCCAACACTGCCAAGGCCACTCATGTACCCAGGTGCCACATCCACACTGCCTTTAAATCCCTGCAGAGATGGTGACTCAACTTCATACCGCAAACACAAGGTGCTGTTTGAAGAACTGCATCAATAAAACCATGTTAAGAACCAACAGATGGGAGCTGGGAAAAAAAAAAATGGTTTATTTGGTTCTGCCTTTCCTGGAGAAGCACCTTATTTCCACAAGGACGAAGAGCCAAACAACAAATCCACAAATCCTTGCTGGCTCTGCCATACAGTTTGCAGTAGCACTATTATTACCTCAGCCTCATTGCAAGAGATTTAAATTAACAGATGCAATTTGGTTTGTGCAAAATAAAATCCAAGACAACACTCGTATGGGTATTTCCTTTTCACAACCTGTTATTCCCAGTAAAAGCAAAAAACCCAACCCCCTGATTAAAGTAACAGAGGAAATGATATTCCCTTTTAAAGGCACTAATTAGGTTTCTGTGGAATGCTGGAGGGGGACAGGTGAACCCGCCCAATCTACATGGATTTCGCAGTTCATTTCCAACCTCAGCCAAATCCCAATTTATCTCATTAGAGAAAAATATTTCAATCTCTCTCTTCTTGCCATAAACCAAAGCCGGCACATTTGACACTCCAGCTCTGAACCAGTGGTGAGAATATGTGGGGAAAACAGGGAACCCTTCAGTTGCAGGGATATCCCAGGGTGACAATTATTGTAAGCAAAGCAAGAGGCAGAATCCACATCGCCTGAAGCATTGGTGGCTGAGCCTGTGTCACCGCAGATGCTCCAGGCCTGAATTACCTTGGAAAACTCCGCAAGAGCAGGACAAACTCTAGGGATCTTTCCCCACAAAAATCATGGATGTGCATGGTAGAATTCTTGAGTTAGCCCAGCAATCTTCACGTTCCTGAATTTACACATTTCAGACCAACTTGTCCAGTCCACAGAGTCAGCCTGAGAAGAGCAAGGACTGGCCAAGTCCTCAAAACTGCAAAAAAAAAACCCTGCAAAAATTGGGCTTTAGAGCAGCATCTGCAAGGCCTTAAGGTGAGTTTTGGCTTCAGAGAAATTTGACAGCAGTGCAGGAGCAGGAATGCTCAAATCTACTTGCAGGAAACCTCTGCCTGGAAGCAATGGAGGAATAGAAAGTGGGGAGGAAAAAAAACGACACCAGGGGAAACCTGAGGCAATCAGTGGGAATACAGGAGCCAAGCATGCACCTCTGGTGGCGTTGATCAGCACAGAAGCTCTGCAGCTACAGCAGCCTCCTCACCTCTGGGAAAAGGTCCCAAACCTGTGCCTCATCTCCAGAAAGGGATGAGAAACCTTTTGAGGTCAGCAAAGAGTGTGTTGTAATTAAGATCACAACCCAGCCCTGCATCTCAATCAGCCGCTGAAAACACCCGCAGAAGGAAAAGACCACAAGGGTTTGGGATTTTATCTTTAAAGAGCTGCATGGCAGGAAGCCAGCATGGTGAAAATCCCAAAGGCCTGAAGCCAAGGGTTAAATCCATCCAGCTGCTGACTTTGGCAATACTGATGCTAATGCCAAAGTTATTAAGTAAAGGGCAAACAAATAAAAATACACCATAACTGCAGGTCAATACCTTAAAATACAATCAGAAAAACCTCAGAACAAACAAATCGGTTCAATAAGTTTCATGTCGTTTTCAAAACCGTTCTCTTATTAATATGACTAATAAATTTTGGCTACAACAAAGCAATAACCTGTGCATGAAAAATGGGGAGTATAAAAGCAGCTGTTGTTTGGAGAAATCAGGGTGCGCACACTTAAGAAGCCCACAGGAACAAAATAAAGCTCTGTTCACAAGAATATTAATTTCGAAGTAATTCGTTGCTGTTTCAATGTGCACAACAGATTTAGGGTCATATTTATGACACCTGAAGAGAAAACCAGGTGCATCAACTACTCAAGACTTAGAACACCACTCAACCCTCTGGTAAATGATGATAAGCCAGCAGACAGAACAATGCCAGAGTAACCAAGGATTTGTTTTCATTTTTGAAGCAAACCTTCAGCTGCTTGCACCCTTCCCAGAGGAGGCACTTGGGCTGGAGCTGGGAATGAGCTCTGCCATCAGCGCCTGCTCCCAGGGGGTTTATAAACACACAAATGTTGCTGCTCTTCCTTCAGGACACAATCCAGGCTTTCAGGCACACAAGGAATACATGGCCAGATTTTCTCCTATTACCTCACCATCTGGCACTGCTGCACTGAGAGCTGCAGGTTTGGAAAGCACTCACAAAACACATTTTGGTGCGAGTTCCTGTGTGTGTTGTCCGAGATTCACCTAATTACCTACAGAAATTCCTTCAGATCCCTCCTCTCATAAACACACATTTCCAACAGTCTCTCATGGTGTTCTCTGAGCAAACTCCACACTGCTGAACTGCCCTGCTGTGCTTTGGGATGATTTATACGCATGGGGGTTGCACAGAGCTCTACCTTCTGCTGTTTGACTTCTGCAGACTCCAACATTCCCAAGGAGGTGCTGGAAGCTGAGCTTTATCTTCCCCTGTGCCCTCACGTTCCCACCAGGGCCAACTCAAATTGTTCTGCTCTTCAAGGACTTGAAGCAACCACGGAACCACTGCAATCCCTGAACGCCCAAGTCACTGCACTCATCAAGGTCTCTGCTATTGATTCCATCTGCAATCAATCACGGTGACCCCAACCATCACTGGGCTTCCCTAATATTTCAGATACACATGAAATGCCCCTAAAACTCACCTACACACTGATGCTTTCAGCAAGACCTGTCTCCACACTCCTCACGTCCACAGAAGTGAAGCCTGAGGACCAGGGCTGTTCCAGCCCAGCAAGAGGGAAGTTTCACCCATCCCAAAAAAAACAGTTTCAAGTATTAACAGCATAAAAAACCCATCAAAGCCACATCTCCCTCCCTCAAATGCAAGGGAAAAAAGCTATTTTAAATATCCACTAAGACTGGAGAAAATACTTTTCATAGGATGCAGTGATTTGGCTTTAAACCAATTTTTTAATTAATTAAACTGCAAGCAGAACTAACTGCACTAGTTAGGAGACCCACTTCAATTTATTTCTTTTTTTTTCCTAGAACCTTTGTACAAGCTCTCTGTCAAGTTACATCCATAACAAACCTGCTCTGATATGCAAATTTCAGCTATATGAGATAGGAACATCAAAACCCAGAGAAAAGGTACTGTTTAATTGCTTCTGCAATTCTCCAATTAAAAAAAAAAAAAACCCAAACAAACACATGCTTGCAATTGAAGTAAAAAAAAAAGTTTGGAAACAATCTCATTTTGCTCATTAGAAGTTGAGTCCAAGCTGCTTTGAAGTCTGAGCTCCACAATTTCAGGTTGAGGGGAGAGAGACTGAAAAGGGTTTGCTGTTTGCTTTTTATTTTTTAACCAGCGTCTTGAGCGGCATTTATCAATTCTAAATGCAAATTAAGCTGGGCTTAAATTTGCATTTGTATTCCAAAGGCCGATTGCCACATGCTCGAGTAACAAACAACACAGCAGATCTTAGGAGCAAGAAAGAGAGCAGATAACACAGACCCACATTTCTAAGACTTAAATTAAATTCAGTTCACACTATCACAGACACAAAAATTGAAAGCCCCAAGAAGGTTTGAATACAGAAACTGGAAACTTATCACATTTCACAGGAGTAGGAACTACTCGAAGTAGAAATTTTACTCTTCCCTTAAAATTTCAACCCAGGTAAGGACAGCAGTGTGTGAAACATCACTTAAACACTCCAGGTTCCCCGATGTTCTCATGCATGTAAAATCAAGAGCCAAAATATCTTTCAAAAGGCTACCACTTCTTTCTCTAGTCCATTAGAGCAAACCCCGCACTTCAGCAGGAACCCAAATTTCCAGAGTTTACAAAAATTCTTAAACCATTTCTCCCAGCAGCAGGAATTCAGGTTTCCAACTTAAGTTTGAAGCATCTTTCTTTTAATATTAAGAAATCAGACTTTCTCCTCCCTTCTCCCACAGCTGAACAGGCAGAGCCCTAAAAAACCTACCAGCGCACTGGAGCTGGCTGGGGGTTTTTGGGAAGAGGAGGAGAGTGAAGCTGCCACAGGTTTCTGTCATTCCATTCTCACCTGGCCCAGCAGGTTTCTTTCCAAGGATACAAGCCAGACCTTCACATTCACTCATTTCATTCCCTGCTCAGTCCCTTCCTTTGAAATAAATTTTAAAACCTGCAGGAACTGACCAAGAAAATTAGGAGCCAGAAGAATCAACTCTCAGCAGACAAAACCAGAGAAATCAGCTGCCCCCGAAAAACTGAGGAGTGTCTGTGAAGCTTGGATGTTGCTTTGACAGCACTGAAAATCACGGATGGAAAGTTTGTCTTTAGATTCCCCCTCTGGGCTTGTCCCCAAAGCCTTTTAAAGCATCTTGTTGGTTTTACAGAGAGAAGACAAGATAATCACTGTGACAAATGGCAACATTTACATTTGGGACATTAATTCACTCCTGAGCACGTCACCTGTCTGCCATTTCACTCCCACACCAAGTCTGAGGCTCTAAAGAGCCGGGATTTAAGTCCAGCTTTGTTAAACCTTTGTAGTCAGCTCCTGCCTCACTCTGGCGAAAGGCTGAGGGAGCAATTTTCACCTTTTCCTCTGCCACATTTACAATATAAAACCCCCTAAGCATTGCCTGCTTGGCTCTGTGGTGTATTCCTGACCTAAGTCGTGCTGGAAAACATTCCCAGAGTTCCATAGGTGAATTCTCCCAGTAAAGCTCATGCATTTGTTCCAGTGGAGAGTGTGCACAACGCAATTTAACCTGGACTTTCCCTCATCATATCCGTGCAGCAGCTTCTCATTTTCTCAGCTGCCTGCATGGGAGTCAGGCCCAATCCCTACAAGCAAGGAGTTCTGGAAATCTGGATTTCAACGGAAAATGCTGATGATTTGCTTTAGTCTCACTAACCAGTTATTAGAAGCTGCTGAGTACCTGAAGAGCTCAGAAACCAGAGAAAAGCACTGAGAGAGTCCTCACCACAACCCTGGGGCAATTGGGTTTGATTTGGAATTTGTCAGTGAATTGTTGAGTTTCCCAGAAGTTAAATCTTCTGTCCAAAAACACAAGAACACAAAGCAGGATTTGCAAAATGTCAAACCCATAAATCTTGAGAAGCTGTAATTTGTTTCTTCCCAGTCTTTGGGAACTAATGGGATTACTAAAAACAATGTATCGAGAGTGGGAAAAGATTAAGCCTTCATTAATTTATAGAGCAACTGATTAAGCAATAGTGCTGCTCTACAGACTAACACTAACATTTAACAGGCTGCTAAACAACAGAAGTTTAAAAAACACCCCTCCAAAGTGGTAACCTTTGAAAAATTTGGGATTAACCCAGCATGCAACTGCATCACCACCTACTGGGCAGTGATCCACAGGGGATGAGAGCTAGATCGGGCTGGAAAAATTGCAGGTGACATTTTGTGAGGAAGACTCTGACAGTCCCTAAACCAGTGGATTGCAAAATGTAATTTGTATTGGTCCTGGGGCAGATGGGGACAAGCAGTCCAAAAACCCTGATATTTTGAGGTGAATGGCACCACAAAGGTTTGGTTCACTCCCAGCTCTAAAGCTGCTCCCAGCAACAGCTCCAATCATCAAATTGGGAAGTGCTAGGCAGCACCTGAGGCTCAGGCTGCATTTAACACCCCTGGGGAAGCTTCAGGAACCACCTCTGCCTGTGGTAAATTGGTTTTCCCATAGAATGTACAGAATTCCAAACCAAAATAGTCCCAGCAGAGGAAGCAGAGTGACCTCAGGGAGGTGACCCAGGACACTGTGTGTCACCCTCAGGAGCTGCAAGGACTGCAGGAGGAAGGCAGCTCATCTTCCTCATCCAGTTTTTCAGGTCTTGTGCTAATCCCAGGCTACAAAACCACAAGGATATTCAAGAATTTATCGATCACCTACAGCAAAACCTCCAGGGAATGTGCAGCCATCTCTCTGCAAAGAGATCTTTGAGCATCCAGCCCAAAATTAGTTGGTACTTAAGTGCTCAGTGGTCTCCAAAACACCAAAATAAACACGATTCCACATCGCCAGATCTTCAAGAGCAATTCCTGCCAAGCCAGGATTTACTGAAAAGCAAAGCAGGATTTACTGAAACACCTGCTTCCTATGTGACATCGACACCTGACCAAAAAAAAAAGCCAAAATTCCCAAATTAAATGAGTGACAGGAGAGATAAAAGCGTTCCATTTCTTACCAACAGGTTGGATAAGAGCCAAAAGATGTGCAAGCATCCTTATTTCACAGATAAGATGCTGTAGCAACAGTATCCACGGGGTTAATTTCATTTTCCTTTCTTTTTTTCCTCTCCTTTAAATGCAAACCCCACTGTCTGAGTAACACACGGGGAAAAGCGAGCTTGTGGTGACCCGAGCTTGAGGTGACCCCAGCCATGGCTTCTTGCAGTGCTCTTTGAATCCCAATCCCAATTAGTGGGAGGAGGAGAGTGTCTGTACTCCAGGGGAGAATTCACAACTGCAGGATGTTATGATTAGCATCTGCAGCACTCACTTGGGGTGAAAAAAACCAAATAAATTGGGTTAAACACAAATTTGACTGAAAGTAAGAAAAGGAAGGAGCTGCTGTGGTGGGATTTAAAGGTTGTATTCCCATGACTGCAGCCAGCTCACAGTTGGGAACCTAAGACAGGACTCACCAACACCAAAGTCAGCTCCTAGAGAGGCAGAAGGGGAACAGGGGGTTCAGGGGTTCAGAGTTGCTGAAATGGGAGTAAAATTTGCACTCAGATCCAGCCAAGAAAAACAGCGTGGCTATAAATAGGAGTGTGCTGTATATTGTATGAACCACACCGAGATCCTGGAAGGAAGCAAAAGCTGTTGTTGCAGCCTGAAACCATCTCAGGGAGAAAATTTGGGTGTGCAGAGCAGAGGGAAGAGAGGGGAGCACAAGGTGAAGGGGGAGGCACCATCCGGGCTGCCGTCCTTGCTGTGCCCTCCGCACTCCCACCTTGGAGCAGACCCTATTAAATTCATCAAAATAATTTTCCTGCTGAATTAGAAACCCCATGGAAGGAAAAATAACAAAAAAGAGAGTTCAGGAACAGAAGGGTTTCCAAACGAGCTTCTCAGCTTGCTGTACACAGACATAGAACAAGGATTTAACCACCTGCTTGCACTGTGAGCCACAAAGCCACCTGGCAACATCCAGATAGAAGATTCACTCCATAACTTCATGTAAATACAGGGCAGAGTGCTTGGAACAACACATATTGCCTTAAAAATAAATACTATCAAATCTTCTCAGGAGCTACAGGGCATGAAAATGCCACAGGAATATCTGAGAGCAGCTCGTGAGACTACAGAGCCCCTTGTTTTTCCAAGCAAGGAAACAAAATTCCATTTGAAAGGAATCATCAAAATTATTTCTGATCTAATTTAAAGGATTACCTAAAAACCTAATAATCTCCAGTCGTAATTAGATAAATGGCATACTCAGATTGATTAAACTTGTAATTTACAGCAAGAGCCCACATTCCTCTTATCTGTAACAAGAATGCTTCTTTGGAATGTTCTTCCATTGGGAAAGGTCCATTAGTCAAAGCTAAGGAGCCAATGGGAGGTGCATTTTTAACTCAGGGATAAGTTAAAGTCCTTGAAATTGGCCTGAAAAGGTGTTTGTGTAAAGCACTGATTTATTGCCCTTTACATTTAAAAGATCTCATCCTTTTCCAGCCCCCACTTCTACCTGGCAGCATTCGCCTGGCCCACATGGACAGACAGGCTGGGAGCTGTAGGTTGGGATTCCAGAAGAAATTGCTGTGCTGCATCTCCTTCATCTGCTGAATCCAGTCAGGGAACAACAGGGGAAGCCCATCCACACAGCTGCCTCCTTCACTCCACCTCAAATATTCTCCTCTTCCCCAGACACTTCCTCAGAAGTACAAATGCCAGATCCTCCCCCAAGCTGCATTCCCATCTCAGGAAGCAGAGAAAGAAGGGAAAAGTGCATCAGTGCAGCCATGGATGGCATGAAGTGTGCATGCTCTATTAAAGCCATCAGGAGAACTTGCATTATTCCTTCCAGGACCTGAAGGAGCCCCAAGAAAGATGGAGAGCGACTCTTTACAAGGGCTAGGAGTACCAGGACACAGGGAATGGCTTCCCACTGCCAGAGGGCAGGGAGAGATGAGATATTGGGAAGGAATTGTTCCCTGGGAGGGTGGGCAGGCCCTGGCACAGGGTGCCCAGAGAAGCTGTGGCTGCCCCTGGATCCCTGGCAGTGTCCAAGGCCAGGCTGGACACTGGGGCTTGGAGCAGCCTGGGACAATGGAAGGTGTCCCTGCCCATGTGAGCTCAGAGTAAGTTCTCTGATGAGATCACCAAAGACACTGCAGATGTCCACAACATCATCTTTCCTGTTGAAACTTCAAACACCTCCCTCTAACTCCAGAAGCACAAAATCTTCTAGGCTGAGAAAGCCCTCCCAGCCCATGGAGTCCAAGCTGTGCCCGATGCCCACCTTGTCCCCAGCCCAGAGCACTGAGTGCCACCTCCAGCCCTTCCTTGGACACCTCCAGGGATGGCGACTCCAAACCTCCCTGGGCAGCCCCTGCCAAGGCCTGAGCACCCTTTCCATGGAGAAATTCCTGCTGCTGTCCAACCTGAGCCTCCCCTGGCCCAGCCTGAGGCCGTTTCCCCTTGTCCTGTCCCTGTTCCCTGGGAGCAGAGCCCGACCCCCCCCGGCTGCCCCCTCCTGTCAGGGAGTTGTGCAGAGCCAGAAGGGCCCCCCTGAGCCTCCTTTTCTCCAGGCTGAGCCCCTTTCCCAGCTCCCTCAGCCGCTCCTGGGGCTCCAGCCCCTTCCCCAGCTCGTTCCCTTCCCTGGACACGCTTCAGCCCCTCCAGGGGTCTCTGGCTGGGAGGGAAGAAATAAATGAGGGAACATTCCCATTCCCCCTGGAGGATGAAGTATTTACTTTCATTTCAAAACTCTTTAAGAATCCCAAAAGAAATAGAAGTAATGGATAAGAAATGCTGAGATGCAAGAGGAAGAATCACACCAGGAGTTCCATGAGCACTACTCCAGGTCCAGATAAGACAATAGGAATGCTGGGGCACAGAAGCCATCAGTGCCTAATGCCTTTAAAGGCTGAGAACAGAAATGTTTTCAAGATGAAGGCCTGCTACTCCTATAAAAAGAGAAGAGGCTCTACAAAACCTTGGGCCCAACAGCCTGGAGTGCCTCATTTCTCCAGGAATTTTTAATGTATTGCCATCGAAAACAGTTGCACAGAACACGGAGCCACCTGCACTCCCACCTGCCCTGGGGGAGGGTTATCCTGCAGTTCTCCCGACACAAAACATCAACAGCTGCAATAATAAAACCTTTGGGAGCACAGGAAAGCCTTGGAGAGCAGCAAGTTGGATTCACAGCAGGGGAAGAGCGGTGAAACTCTCCTGGGGCCAGCACTTACCCCAGACCTACCCTTTAAACAACAACAGGAGCCCCTGGCCCTTCCCTCTCTCCCCAAAACCCATCAGTACCTTGGGAATAATCCATGCAGCAAGAATGAAGAGTACTCATCACAGAAGTAACTCCATTCCAAGGTACAGAAGACATAATATTAAATCAAGAATATTAAATATACTCATAACTTGTATTAATGTAAAACATTTCAGAAAAAAAGCTCTGCGTCCCTACTCGAGAGTGAGTTCTGAAATACTGCAACTATTCCTGCAATAAACGCTCAGGTTCTGTTCTTAAATTTAGTTGGCCTCTCCAAAACTTGCCAAAGCTCCAGCTTTTCTCCGTTGATTTTATAAAATATTGGTCACTGAATATGATGAATTAACTGCAAGCCAGAAATTTATGACAAGTGTGTGGCATGTAAGAGTAAACTGCAGTTTTATTGGCTTTTCCTTTCCCTTAAGGTCATCCTCATTCTTATATATTCTCAAACTCTCAATATCACTAAAAATCATTGGGTTGTATTTCAAGGAATTTATTTAAATGATACTTCATTGTTAGTAATTGAGCAGAAGGGGAATAATTTTTTAAAGAAATGGCAGTAGTTTTTCCAAAATCCTTTTCTGGAGTGCAACAGATGTTATGGTGCTTCCTATAATACACATTTTTCAAGAAATACAGTTTTCCATGAATTTTATAGGACTGATTAGTTTCAAAATGCAGAATTCCATCCTCCTTTTTCCCAGACTCCTGCGAGAACATATGAAGCCCGATTTCTTGGGGTTTGCAGCTGGGGCATGAAATCAGTATTGGTAATAAAGTTCTCCTTCCACCAAACACAAAGAACTCTCCAGTTCCCAAATTATTTTTGAGAAAGGCATAAGGTCTGAGCACCACATGAAGAAGCTGCTCAAAGTAAGAAGCAGCAATCACATGGCAATAAAGATTATATATATATAATTATCATATTTTACAAAACATTTGCTATTTCTGAAAGGTTTTGGATCTGGTATTTTAACTCTAATACTTAAAAACCACTTGAGGACTCCAACTCAGCTGATTTGGGTCAATAGCACAGATGGATTTCAAAGCATTAAATAAACCTTCTTTCAGTTCCCCTCAGACAACAGTATATACTCCAGCATTTATTACATATATTGGACACTAAACACTGAATTTCCTTTTGGACACTAAACACTGAATTTCCTTTTCACTTCTTATCTCAACACAGTCAATACATTCCAAAACATGGCATTAACAGGATAATGGATTGCTATAAACATGGGGTGAACTCCATGGCTTTCCTGTCATTTCCAAAACAGATTATGAAGCAAAATCATTCAAATTCCAGGCAATTCCCATCTAGCTTCCAGCAGCCACATGCTGTGCACCTCACAACATTCCTGTGGAGGAATAAAATGCATCCATCCAGCCCAGCCTGCTTTTATGCTTATTCACAGGTTTAACTTCTCTTTCTCATCCTCCTCCTCATCCTCCATGATTTACCTGTCTTCCCATTCCTTTCTATTGCCCTTCCCTTCATGTCTTCCTGCTTTTGTTCAATCCAAACACTTGCACATCTCTCTTAGAGAAAATCTGGAGGACCAGATTCTCTCCATGGAATCACAGATTGGGAAACACCTCTGAGATTATCGAGTCCAACCTTTCCTGAAGCTGCAGCTTCCCAACAAAAAGGACTGGAGGTCATAAGTAACCCAAACTAAGGAGCTTTTGAGGAGCAGGCACAGCGAGTCTGTGGGACATGCAGGATCCGTGTCCAGGCCTGGCAATGTCACCTCCACACCAAAGTGACCTTCATTGGTCCGCTGCTTCTTACCCAATCTGATCCGAGTTATGGAAACCCACTGGAGTGCATTAAAATGTCATGTTCCTAATGAAGCTGGGCTGGGAGACTGAGGAGCTGAGCTGGACGCAGCACAGAGCTGTTCCAGGAGCTCTGACTTATGAGACAGGCACAGATAAGATTCCTGCACTCACACTGCTGGAGACCTCATCATTTTCTGACACCTTATATTTCAAAGTGCTCTTAATTTCCTCCAGTTATTCCGGGAGAAATGGTGCTCCACTGCAGTGATTCCAGCCAGCTTTCCCTAAAGTATGCACTGAATGGGAACACTGATCCCCTCAAGTTTGCTTTCCCAGGGATGAATCTGCCACCTTTGAGCTCCCTTTGTCACTGTGGAAGAGCAGAGGGAGAAATCACAGGCGGTGAGGGCACCTCCCCATACACCAGTGCTGTACATCCAACACAAAAATATCGGAGCTTTCCCTGCTCCTGGGGGTAAAGCAGCTCTCTAAAGACCCACACAGACAAAGCCATGCTGGCAAAACAGGGGGAAAATGCTTTTCAAGAGAATTTGAAGTGCCATCCCCTCCTCCTGTTGGAAACGTACTGGATCCTGTTCAGGGAACATATGCGGTGTCTCAGATGATCTCACTCTTCACAAAGCTTGTGTGAAGTAGATGGATGGAAAAAATTCTTCCCTGTGAGGTGGGGAGGCCCTGACACAGAAACTGGGGCTGTCCCTGGATCCCTGGGAGTGTCCAAGACCAGGTCGGATGGGGCTTGGAGTAACCTGGAGTAGTGGAAGGTGTCCTGCCCATGGCAGGGGGTGGAACGGGATGGGCTTTGACGTCCTTACCAAACGAAACCATTCCATGATTCCAAGAATAACTAGCCCCACTCATGATAACCTCCTTGCTTCCAGCAGCAGGAAGAACGCTTGGCCATGCTCTCACCTCAAGACTGGAAAAGCAGAATCCTGAAGAACAACAGGACAGCTCTAAAGGTTCATCTCTTAAAAGATGCAGCTTGCATTTGAATCGAGGCAATCAACTCTGGTCTTTCCTACTGCCAGTAGGTTCTCAGCTCCAGTCATGGGAAAAACAATAACTCACTTCTCACACAATCCAACTGAATGTGCAACTCCTAACTGGTTACAACTCAGAGTTCAGCAACTCCTCCTTCTACAGAAACAAATACTTTTAATGAAACATTACTGGAGGGAAGTGATTGTCCCCCTGTATTGGGCACTGATGAGGTCACATCCGTGTCCTGTGTCCAGCTGTCCCAGCCAGAGAGCCCTGGAGGGGCTGGAGCGTGTCCAGGGCAGGGAACGGAGCTGGGGAAGGGGCGGGAGCCCCAGGAGCGGCTGAGGGAGCTGGGAAAGGGGCTCAGCCTGGAGAAAAGGAGGCTCAGGGGGGCCCTTCTGGCTCTGCACAACTCCCTGACAGGAGGGGGCAGCGGGGGGGGGTCGGGCTCTGCTCCCAGGGAACAGGGACAGGACAAGGGGAAACGGCCTCAGGCTGGGCCAGGGGAGGCTCAGGGTGGACAGCAGCAGGAATTTCTCCATGGAAAGGGTGCTCAGGCCTTGGCAAGGGCTGCCCAGGGAGGTTTGGAGTCGCCATCCCTGGAGGTGTCCAAGGAAGGGCTGGAGGTGGCACTCAGTGCTCTGGGCTGGGGACAAGGTGGGCATCGGGCACAGCCTGGACTCCATGGGCTGGGAGGGCTTTTCCAACCTAACAGATTCTGGGATTCCAGTGCTATGAAAAGTTGTTCACTGGATTTCTCCAGAGTAATTACAAGAAATGTTTGTAAAGACTCTTCCTTCAACTGTTAACACATAAGAGAACAGTAGGATATTTCTGAATAGCTCAGAAATACAACTCTAAAGCACAAGGTATTTAAAACAAAATATTAAAATAAAAGGAAGCCTTTCTGAGACGGATAATCCATACGGATTCAGCAAGCCTAAATCAGAAAAAAATGTCACTCGGCCATCTCTCTAAATAACAGGGACAGCATTCATTAGCTGGACTCACTGTCACCCTGTGCAGTTCATTAAGGATGCTGCTTTCTCTGTTCACACAGGAAACTGTTTAGAATTCCGCTGGACCTGCTCAGGCTTCCCTTTCACTCAAGCTGGGAAGGAAAAAAACCTCCAGATAATGAAAGCCAAACATCTGGCACATTCAGCAAACACTTGCATCCTAATGATGGGGGGAGAAGTCATCCCTCTCATCAGTTCATTTCATCCCAGTTGTGTGGGTGGGGTGCGGAGATGGGGAGCACAGAAGCCTCTCTTCACCCCCCCAGCAGGAACTTGGGTTGGGATCTAAAGGAGAGATCTGCACTGCCACTGCTCACTGGGTTGACATTCCCACAAGGAAAAGCACATTTTTCAGGGATTATATGTAATATTTATATGTAATATTTATATGGTTTAAGAGAAAGAACAAGGCCAGGAGCAAGGGACATTGAAGGCAGTCCTGAGCAGGGACACTGAAAGCAACCTGTAAAAAAAATCCTGCAAACTTTGCACCCACACAGAGCAGTTCAGGTGCCTGGAGTTGATGCTTAAAGGGTTGGAACCCCTCTGCTCTGGAGACAGACTGAGTTGGGATTGTTCTGCCTGGAACAGAGAAGGCTCCAGGGAGACTTTAGAACTCCTTCCAGGGCCTAAAGGGGCTCCAGGTGAGCTGGTGAGGGACTTGGGGCAAGGGCCTGGAGTGACAGGGTAAGGGGGAATGGCTTCCCACTGCCAGAGGGCAGGGATAGATGGAATATCAGGAAGGAATTGTTTCCTGGGAGGGTGGGAGGCCCTGCCAGAGGGTGCCCAGAGGAGCTGTGGCTGCCCCTGGATCCCTGGAAGTGTCCAAGGCCAGGTTGGACATTGGGGCTTGGAGCAGCCTGGGAATAGTGGAAGGTGTCCCTGCCCATGGCAGGGGTGGCACTGGATGGGCTCTAAGGTCCCTTCCCACCCAAACCGTTCTGGGATCCAACGAAGTTCCCTTTGGGTCTGCTACAGGCAGTAGGGCCAAGCCAGGGCTCACAACTCCAGATGTTGCCACATGGGTATCAAGGAGCTCGTGCACCCAACCCAGAGAGGAAAAGCCAGTTTCCCTCAGAAAAGCTGTGAAGACCTGGAGCAGAGTCTAAAAGAGACAGCGTTGGGCTGAAGAGGGTGCAGGCAGAGCTGGCAACACACTGGGATGAGGAGCAATCCCAGTCCAGAGAGGGTGAGCATCCCTGCCAGGGAGAATGGCTCTTGGGAAGGCAGGGAGAGGCCTTGGTGGGAAGAACAAGCAGCTCCATGTGTCCCTCAGCACAAGGAGGAGCAGCAGACACTGCTGATACCCACGGTCTGTTGTTCGAAGCTGTTGAGAGGGACCATGGGACCATCTCCAAAAGCTTTCCAAGAAAAGGCCATGGGGAAAAGAACGTGAGGCCTTTCTCTCACTTTTAGGAGAGGAAGAAGAGCAATAAAGACAGGAACTGGGAGGGTTCACCTATCTCTGTTCACAGAGACATCTCCAAGCTATCCCTCATGGAATTCTTTGGCACTGAGCTAAGTCCTTGTGAGTACGGAAAAAGAAAGACATTCTCCCAAGAGACAAGCAACAGGTGCCACCCACACAATGGTTTGTGCTGCATTCTCAGTTCCCTGATGTTGATCCAAGGCCAAGATTGTGCTAAGCCTTGGATCAATCCATCATCTTTCCCCTGGAAAGCTCTGCAAGCAGTGGTAGCAGCCTTGAGCTCTGACTGGTGTGCGGCTCATCAGCTGAGACAATTGTAGCAATAACTGGGCTCTCCCACGCCTCATAAATCGTGATGTGGGTTCCACTCTCCAGCTGAGGCCGGGAAATCGGGGTAATTCCAAGCTATTAAACTGGAAGTTACAGGGCTGTAACTTCTTATCCTGCTCCCTGCATTAAAGGAGAGCGTTGCCTGTGGTGCGTTCCACATGCAAGTAAATCAGATCCACCCAGGAGCAGAAGACAGGAGTCAAGGTTAAGGGACAAGCACGTCCTCTCTGCTTGTTTGCCGGCACACCTGGGACAAGCACAGTCTGCTCAAGACTTTTGGCTGCATTTCAAGCAGTTCATGGAGCACAAAGACTGCAAAAGCAACACCGAGGCCCATCTTAGCTCTTTAGAAAACAAACTGGATGCTTCATGGAACTGAAGGGTCACAACAGCACAAATTAAACCAGGCTTTAATGGTGCAGCAGAAGCAGACAGGGCCATCCACATCCTGCTTCCACCAGGCACAGGACTGGGTGTCCAGCCAGCATAAACTCCTCTAGATGTGCCAAAGAGAGGGTTGTCTATCATAGAATCATGGAATGGTTTGGGTTGGGAGGAACGTTAAAGATTATCCAGTACCAAACCCTCCTCCATAGGCAGAGACACCTCACACCAGACCAGGTTGCTCCGAGCCCCACCTATCCTTGATGCAAACCCCACACCATTCCATGGCACCCCTCCGGCCTCTCTCACCCCTTCACGTGTCAGGTTGCTGGGAAGTCCATCACACAGAGCATCTCCCCTGCCAGGGCCTCACAGTATCCATCATCTGGGCAAGCAGAAGCTCTGGAGAAGACAACTCTTTTACATCCACGCTCAGATGCACTGTCAAGGATGAATCCAGTCAACACTGTTGATGTCCAGTAGCTTTTCTCCAGGCCCACTTTGGGAAGAGTCAGCCCCACCACCACCAACAGCTTCACTGCACGTTCAGGCCAGAAGCAGGGAAACAGAGAGAGGATTTTGTGTAGCTTGTTTTGTACAACATTCCTGGCCTCAGAGGTAGGTCAGGTACGCTGTAATCCACCTCTTTTTGGGACTGCAGAGTCTAGTACTGAATAGTGCTAAGTCTTATAGAGCAGAATGATCATGGGGAATTTTTGTTGTAACTGTGATGAAAGGTTGAGGGGTGGATTTTGTGTAAACTGTTCATTTTTGTTCTGTGTTGTGTTGGTTTTGGTGTTGGGAATTTATTTGTTTATTTAGTTTGGTTGTTTCTGTTGTTTAAAGTGAAGGTTGTGTGATGAATGTGGATTTTAATGATAATTCTTAAACACCTTAAATAAGGTTTCCAACACAGTGTCCACTCAGCAAGAACAGCCCTGACCAGTTCATTAACTGGTTTCCAAAGAATGCTGTGATGGCCTTACCTGGTTCACAGTGATTTCATCCCTGCCCAGGATGCACCAAAGCAAGGAGAAACAGAACCTGAGCCCCACAAGTGGTGCTGAACACAGAATTATTGGCAATACACAGCATTTCTAAAGCAAATGCTCAGGGAACTTCTGAACCAGAGCCCTCAAAGCACCAAGTGCGGGGAAAACTCATTAAAAAGCTGTTAAAGGAAGGACACAGTGTGAGAGTACCTCGCCAAATTAAAATTCGGTGAGGGTTATTTATGAATCAGGGATGAAAATTTATGGACCAAGAACAGCTCCGTATCCCATGGCCAGCTCCCAGCCTTTGTGTCAGACAGCAGCTGTTTGATTTGGCTGCTCGTGGGGCTGGGAGAACTGTGCTGGTGACTGCGCCCAAGGTGGGAATGCAGGGATTTCTCCAGTTTTTGACAAGGATTCAGAGCTGTTTTCCTGGGACCAGCAGTGCAGCAGATCCAGCACTGACTTCCACAGCTCAAAACTTTACATTGATACCAGGAGGGGACTAAAACCAGCCAACTCCCCTCCCTAAACCTTTCCCCCGCCAAGCACTTGTACCAGAGTACAGAAATCCCACGGGTGGGATTCAGGGAATGCGCAGGACCTGCAGATCGTGGCAGGAACCTAAATTTCTCCACATCCCAAAAGCATCCTGGCCTCGGCACACTCAGTCTGTAACAAACCATTTTTGTCCCAGTGAATCACCGAAAATCAAAGCTCCAGTTGCTCATGGATTATCACCATCCTGCTTTACTCCACCCTCCTTTTGAGCTAAGATAGTGGAAGTGCTTAACAATGGTAACATTTGTTTAACTCAGAACCTAACGTGTGCTTGGATGCTGGGAGGGAAAAGAGCACTCCCAAGCAAGAGTAATTTTTGCAAGAGGTGTTGCAGCATCTCGGGTGTCACAGAAGAAGCAGATTCAGCTGCCATGGCTTCAAAGCCAAAGCTCTGGTGATATCCCAGAGATGGAAGAGTTCTAGGAGGAAAAGTCACCGCAGAATTCCAAATCCAAAGCTCTGATGATATCCCTGAGATTGAACAGTTCCAGTAGGAAAAGTCACTGCAGAATTTCACTTTACCAAAGGTGGGTGTGATATAAAAAACCCTTATAAAACTTCAAGAGACATTTTGTGCTTTAATAGAGTTCACAATTATTTCTGGATACTGTGATACAGAGGTTTTCTTCTTAAAAGCTTGGATTTCAGCCGAGATGTTTGCACTGGAACCTTGCTGCTCTCTCTCTCACCACCAAACCAACAGTTTGGATCTATGTGTGCATGAACTTGGGACCACTTCACGCCAGAGGAAATAAAATCCAAAATATCTTCTCTACAGAGAGACTGGAGAAGCAGCAGCATTTAAAGGAATGTGTTCTAAGGAATGCCTGTGCTCCATCAGGACAGAGCAAACAAATCCCACATCCCTTGTGCTCCCCAGATGAAATAAACTCTGATTATTCAGCTTTGTGGGAGCCATAGTTAATGGGGCGGAAACATCGATGCTGTTCCCACGTCTGGCCTAATCTGGGGCAAAATTTTTCCATTTTGGTTCTCTCAAAGAGCTGCCAGAAAAGCAAAACCATGGGGACAACCAGAAAACTTGATCTTATTGCTTCTCCAGACATCAGCAGAGGAGATTCTCTAAAGGATTGTCCCTTGGAGACAGACAGGGAGGCAGAAAAGAGCCATATGTTAAATTTCAATACTGGCTGGGATCAAAATCACTCTGGGAAGCCTGATCCCGGCAAATTGCATTGGGGGGCTGTAATGCCATAAACCTGGAAGCAACACATGGGCAGCTGTGGTGTCCTTAAGGGAATTAAGAACTCTTTAGAAATTGGGCCAATATTGGAGAATTTCATTTTCCAGATACGAAGAACAAAAAATACAAATAGCAGCTTAATTTGTGTGCTCTCATAGAGGATTGATCCAGTGGGAAACTTTTGTATCTGGGAGAAATAAGGTTAATTCGTTCTCGTTTGGAGATGGTTCACTGACAGAAAATAAACTGGATTTGAATGATAATCAGCTGATTAAACAAGATGGAAAAACAAAAGAAAAAGGGGTTGTAATTAAGGGTTATCAGCATCTGTTTGGGGAAAAAAAAAAAGAAATTAAGGGAAGTAAGTAGAAAAATCAGCTGAAACAGGAGCTCAGCTATCTGAATATGAAGGAGGCCCAGAAATCTTTAAATCCCAGGTATTAAAATCTTCAGTATTCCAAGGAAAAGGGAGAGAGGGAAAGACTTTCAAGAAGAAGGACTCTGCATGGGTGCACAGCTAACAGGGAACTACCTCCAACATTAGAAGGCTTTTCATGGAAACCTATGGAGTTTTAAAAAGTCTAAAACCAGACACAATGAAGAAGTTAAAAGAAAATCTGGGGAGAATTGGTGTAACAGAATCTCAGGAAAATCTCCAAGAATTACGTATTTTCCTGGTTTTGAGAACTTTATGGAGATTTTTGGATGCTCTATGCAGGCAGGGGTCAGGAAAAGAGCTATGTGGGTTCCTCTGCAGTGAGGTGGGTATTTTGGGAAGCATAATCACCGAATCTTTAAGGTTGGAAAAGACCTCCAAGGTCATCCATTCCAGCGAGTGTAAGTACAAAGGAAATTTTTGACCTTGTTTTTAGTAAGGGTGTTAATATTTACCATGGGAGGAGAGGGAGGGGGTGAGTGGTGAAGAAATGAAAACGAAAAAAGAAATGAAATAAAAAATAAGAAACACAAGGGTACAAAAGAAGAAATCATCATAAAGGGAATAAAAGCTGTAGGGGCCATTAAAGTCAAAGCCAGAGTTTGGAAACAAACGGCACACAAAATTGAACACCACTCCAACATTTCCTTTAACTGGGATACTGCAGACAATTAAAGAGCAGGGAATAAATTATTCATGCTTAAGAGAAGAATTCTCTCCAAGCCTACACCACTTCCTTCAGCGGCACAGAGACCCAAGTGCTCTTCCCTTCAAATTTCTTTCCAAAGACATGAAAGCACTGGGAAATGTGACCAAATTTCTTATTATTCAGCACAAGGTAGCTCATGAGAGGCTCACTAAGAGATTACTTCATCAGATAACATTCCCCAAATGCTGGAGATCCCATTAATCTGGGATTTAGCTGAGTATTCAGCAGTGTCACATGGGAAACCACGAGTTAAGCTGCAACCAGCAGAGGCATTTAGGGGTAGGTGAGCATCTGGTTCACGAGGAGACAACAGCAGAAGTCCTGAAAACTTAAGTGATTATTAGAGGGTCTTAAAATTCAGGCTTGAAATCAATCTCATTAAACATTTCAGCAGTAACTGTGTCACTGATGGTGGGAACAGGTTGATCCTACGTGACACAGAGGGGACACAGGACTTGGAGAAGAGGCCACTGATAGCACCCAGAAATAACTGGAGGCTCTGAAGGACTGAAGTAACAGAAACAGGATAAATTCAGGGAGGCACAACTCAGGGTCAGGTACTCAGGGAGTGCAAGACATTTCCTGGAGTGCTGTGAAGTGCCCAGTGGAAAGTGTCAAGGAGGAGGAGAGGGGGTGTGAGTTAATTCCAGCAGGAGGATAAACCTTCCACTTTTTACAAGGGCATGGAGTGTCAAGGGGGAATGCCTTCAAACTGCCATAGGGCAGGGATGGATGGGATATTGGGAAGGAATTGTTCCCTGGGAGGGTGGGAGGCCCTGGCACAGGGTGCCCAGAGAAGCTCTGGCTGCCCCTGGATCCCTGGCAGTGTCCAAGGCCAGGTTGGATGGGGCTTGGAGCAGTCTGGGATAGTGGAAGGTGTCCCTGCCCATGGCAGGAGCGGCACTGGGTGGGCTTTAAGGTCCCTTCCCACCCAAACCATTCCGGGATTCTAAAAACCAAAAGCCCAACCCCATCCTCATTTTTGGAAGAGCTGAGTGCTGACACTGGGGAAGATCTGGAGTTCAGGCTGTGGTGCCAGCCCCACAGCTGGAGGTGCAGATGGCCTTTCCCAGTCTGAGGCTCTCAATGCACATTTCAGTTGGTGAACTCAGAACCAGTGGTGCTAACACTGGCTCCAAACACCAGCATTGCCACCTCTCAGCCTCAAAAGGTCACTGGTGCTATTAAACTGCACCAATGCCCTTCATAACTCCACTCTTCATGAAAATTTTCTTTTTTTTCTTTATTTTTTTTTAATAAAGCTGATGTTTGTGAATAAGAGACTTTCATAGGCACACCAAAAAAAATATTAATCCACAATTTAAAAAGCAAGTTAAAACTGGACATCTCAAACCACAGCCTGCAGCACAAAAGGAATTAATTCACACTTTATACCTTTAACCCTTACAACAATTTAGCTGTACAGCAAGCTAAGACCAGAATCCAGCACGGCCACTTAGTTTTATTTTTCATCTAAAGAGCTTAAATTTCATTTCATGTTATTTGAAAATAGACGTGAAGAAAAGGTTTCTTCAGCATAGAAATCCATCTCTTATTCCTAAAAGAAGATATTACCAGACAATCTCGGAAACCAGGATGTTCATAAAAAGAAAAAGGAGAGGAAAAAAAATATAATTCTAAACCCCCAGTTTTATAATAGAAGGAAAAAAAAAAAAAAGGCTCTAAAGCCTCCCCACCTTTCCAAGGAACATTAAAAATTTTGCAGCACAATTTTCCAGGCGACTGCCTTTGTGGCAGAGCCATTACACCTGAGCAAATATGACACAAGGTGACAATACAATTATTCCAAGCAGTGATTTAGCACGGGTAGAACACCATAAAGAAGATATCGAGCCCCGAAGTTCTACACAGGCTGCACATTCCCTCTCCAAGGGTAAGGTGTGAAACACAGCACCTGGGAGTAACTTCTTGCCTCAGCAGCTCCAGACAAGAGCTGGGAGAGGAGGCTTCATCCTTGAGCAGAGCTGTCCTCTCCTTAAATTCCACTCTTATTTCTTAGAGGTGCACCTGCCAAGGCACAGGGATCATGTTCCTGAAACCTGAGTGCTACCACGGACAGATAAAATGCATCAAATAACCCCTGCTGCCTCCCCCAGCAAAGAAAACCCCAAAGCAACACTGCAATTCTGATAAGAAAAACTGAGAATTTGCAGGCAAAGTCTCCAACTCCCCAAAGCAAGACTCCACCCTGTGAAAGTCCAGGCCATTAATATTATTAATTATTTACCATATCTCCTATCATATCAGCTTCCCAGCTCCACCAATCAGCTGGCTTTATGGGAACGAAGGAAACGTGGACCTGGGGTTACCCTTGCACAGGGAATGTTATCCTCGTGTGGCAACACAGCACCTCAAACACCAGCTCCCTTCGTGTGGAGAAATATAAACACACACCTTCCCTCTGCCTTCAAATGCTACATCAAGTTTACTTGTTTACAGTTTACTTGTTTGCAGTTCTCCAGATTAAATGGGATCCAGTAATCACTAAAATTCCTCTTTTTAAAAAAAATCTGAAGTAGTGGCAGCACGGCAGTGAACACCAGGCAAGGAAAATGCAGGATTCCAAGAACAGTAATTACTAAAATAATACCAAATTAACAGATAAGGAATAAGTTAAAAAAAACCCCAAAACTCAAAAAACAAACAAGCAACCAACAAAAAAAAAAAAAAAAAAAAAAAAAAAAAAAAAAAAAAAACCCCAAAAGAAAACAGAAAAAAGAGTTAAATAAGAAGGANTATGCAGTAAGAAGAGTTAAATATGAAGGAATGAAGGAATTCAAAGTACGACCAAAAAAAGTGTTGGTTTGGTTTTGGCTTTTTTTAAATTAGGGTTATTAAATTAGGTTTAACTATGGTTTGAGAAAAGAAGGGAGAAATGCTGACAGAAAGCACTAACAGATCACTTACGATTGAGCGTAGAGGCTTATCAAGGAACTAGCCAGGTACAAGCCCTTAAGTTTCCTAATCCTCAACTCTACAAACTGCAAAACCCAGCCAGAATGCTGCCGGGCATGGGAGTGCTGCAAAGGAATTCCTCTGAGGAAGAGGAGTGGAGTTGTGGGACCTCCACCGTGCCACCAACATGAATTTCCAGTCCAAACACCTGAAAAGCGAGTGTTGAGATCTTTCTTCTCTCACTACAGGGAAACCACGCTGATGGGAAAGACACAGAGCTCAATTTGACAAAGGACATCAAACCCCGGCGGTTTTTACTGTCTCGCCCCTCTCCAAATCTAACGCGATGAGGGAGTCATGGTTCTTCTGAAGAGAGGAATAAGATACTAGTTCTGGGCGTAAGTTTTACCTGAATTCCAAGGGAAATCAAACACAAGAACCCCCAGCCTGAGTTGGCAGTTCAAAGTTTGCTGCGCTGGGTGATGCAGCAAGCTCCCCCCACGTCTCCACAGGGAACGAGAACACACCGGGCACCCTCCGCTCTGCTTCCCGAATAACCCCACAGGCGGAACAGAGCAACACCGAGCCCAGCGCCACGCACCTGCCAGCAAACAACAGGAGGGAGAGCAACGACGGGGAAAAAATACCTCGGCATATCAGAGCAGGAGGCGCCCGGCCATTCCCCATCGGTGGCTCCGCATCCCGGCTGCTCCCGATGTCGCGCTGGGCAGGGATGCGCCTGCCCCTTGCCGGCGCCGGGCACTCCCCCGCTGCCAGCCCGGCTTCCCAGCTCCCCCTGGCTCTCTCCCTCTCTCCCCTTCTCCCTTTCTCGCCCCCTCCCGGCTCCCCCCGGCTCCCAGCGCGGCTCGGAGCTCTGCGGGCGGGGCCGGACAGCGCTGCCCGGCGGGCGCTGGGTCCCGGCCCCCCCGAGCCCCCCGGGCCCTCCGAGTCCCCCGGGCCCCCCGAGCCGCCCTGGGGCCCGTCCGCCTCCCCGCAGCCCGGTGCGGGCTCCCGCTGCCTTCGGGAGATCATTTGCCAGGACAGCGGCAATCCCGCCGGAGCCCGGCTCGGCACAGCGATGCTACTGGATCAGTCTCTCTCTTCCCCCGGGATACAGGTGGCAGGCGCCACCGGCTAAAGCAGGGTTTGGAAAAGAGCTCAGGCTTTTACTCACCTTCGTGGAATTTAAACGGCATTCCCTGAAACTCAGGTTTGCAATTCCCTGAAACTTCACGGTCTCGCCGTGCAACTCATGGGAGACCGCCCAGGCATCTAATGGAGCTTATTTAAATCAGAGAATCGTGGTTTGGGCTGGAAAGGACCTTAAAGTCCAGCCAGTTCCACCCCCTTCCACACCTTCCACTGTCCCAGGCTGCTCCAAGCCCCGTCCAGCCTGGCCTTAGACACTTTCCAGGAATCCAGGGACAGCCACAGCTGCTCTGGGCACCCTGTGCCAGGGCCTCCCCTCCCTCCCAGGGAAAAACTTCTTCCCAATACCAACCCTAAATTTCCCCTCTGTCAGTTTGAATTTCCTATTGTATTGTTGGCATTGTTGTCTCTATTACAAAAACAAAAAAAAATTCATTTTTTTCCAAATAAGACTTTTTTTGAGGGCACATGGTGATACCAAAAGGGAGCTCACAACACAAGGTTTATATTGTCATGTAACCACTATGAAATAACACCAGAGCACTCCAGTTCTTGAAAACCTCTATTGGGACTAAAATTGCTCCTCAGTCCTTCAGAAAATAAGTACACAAGGTTATTGCAAACTTAATGCTACTTCTTCTCACCCACAAGCCCCACTTACCAGCACGACTTCAAACCTTAATTGCCTTCCAAAACCTCATAAAATTAAAATAATCAGAATGAGCATCTTTGTATTATGAGACCTAGGAATATTATTTATACCTGAACACCAAAAACAATGAAATTAAAATAAAATTTAAAAAAATCTAATACCATAGTAAGTCCTGGTGTAATTCCTCTTTCCTGGTTAACTGTGTACTATATTTAGTTTGTTCTAACACTTACTAATAAGATTTGTGTCCTGTGAGATCCACCTGTCCCTCACACAGACTTGTACTTCTGTAACAGTGTTCACCCCTCACACGTTCCCGAAACACTAAAGCCAGCTCCCATGAAATCAACAGTACGAGACGTTCAAGGCAGGCTTTTCCCCCAGGAATGAGGAATTCCTACAGGCAGAAAGGACAGTCCAAGAGAAGCTGCCTCTGACGGAGAGAAAAGGCTTCTTGCTCCCAGACATGTGCATTAAATATTTGATATGCTCGAAGAATGTTATTGTTGGTAGCTTCACATTCCCTCACAACATCATCAAAAGGAACTAATTCACCTTGTGGGCTCCAATCTGGGAGCACTTGGCAGAAGGGAGTTGCTCTGGAAGCGTGAGGATCTGACAGGAATAACAGTGATTGACAGGAAAGGTGCTCATAAGTTCCCTTCTCTTCTGTGAGCATCCTGTGTCTCCCCAGCGAGTCCGACCCAAACACAGCCAGGGCCAGCATCTCACAGAGGATTCTCCTGGCAACCAGTGGATGAGCTGGACTCTCCTCGGGATGTATTTGCACAGAGTGCAGCATGGAGAACACTAAAACCACTTTTGCCAGACTCAGAGGTGCATTTTTCTGCACTCGGGGAGAGGATGCCTGGGAAATAAATCCTGCTTTTGTAAAAAATCCTGTTTTGTAAAAAGCAGGAGCCAAGGTCCTGTTAGAGCCTTGTGTGTTCTTCACCGACCTCATCCCCACCTGCCAATTCCAACCTGTCTGAGGAATGCAACCCAGCTGTCCCAGACAGACAGACCTGACCTACTACAGAGTTCTGATTCTCTTATATGTCAATACAACAGGTTCTTCAGTCCAGTCTTTCAAAACTTGCATAAAGTTCCTTCTCATCTTCCAACTCTTTTGAACACCTCAGATGACATTGAGATCTTTGGTAATTATGGAGCTTGTCCTGCCAAAACACATCTCTGGGCATGCAGAGGAGAAGAAGGTGACTGGGATCAGTCAGTCTGGATTTACCAAAGCTAAATCATGCCTGACCAACCTGTCTGGGGTACAGTGACAGAAATAATAAAGGGATGGAACGTGGATGAGGACACAGCAGTTATAATTTCCCTTGACTTTGCGAAGACTTAGCACTGCCTCCAGATATTTTTGTATCCAAGTGAGGACAGAGTGGTCTGAACAGGTGAACAAGTAAAAAATGGGTGAACTAAAAAACTGGTTGAATGACAGGGCTTAGATGTGACAGGAGGAGACACAACAGGAGATGTTTTCCTTTAGAAAAAAATTCTTCCTCCAGAGGGTGCTGGGCACTGCCCAGGCTCCCCAGGGAATGGGCACGGCCCCGAGGCTGCCAGAGCTCCAGGAGAGTTGGGACACCACTCTCAGGGATGCACAGGGTGGGATTATTGGGGTGTCTGTGCAGGGCCAGGATCTGCACTGGATGATCCCTGTGGGTCCCTCCCAGCTCAGGATATTCCAGGATTCATAAGCTGAAGGAATCAATAAGGATAATAAGGAATAACACTTCCTCTCAAGGACAGGTAAGAGGTGCAGCAGGGGCTTTGGAGTCTCCATCCTCATATTTTTTTCTGGACAAAGCCCTGAAGAACCTGGTCTGAACTCAAAACTGGCCCTGCTCAGCCTTGGTGGGACCAAGGATTTTAGTTCATTACATTTTACAGCAATTTCTTTCCTTACTGAGTATTGCTAAATAGATTTGAGAAGTTGTAGTTACTGCTTAGGAAACAAATATTGGATTGAGTCCAAAAGTTACCAGCATGTATTTCCAGTTGAAAGCAAGACCACGGCTGTGCAATAAAGTTAAAAATCTTAATGATTTTAAGGTTTCATGTAATTTAGTTGAGGCAAAGGACAGTATTGGCAGCTTTCTGCTGTATAGGTGTCTGGTTTGTGTGAGGAGCAACGCAAAGAGCACGGGGACGCTCTTGGAATTGCAGCAGACAAAATACAGAATCATTTCATCTCCCACCTGATGCAACATTTTTATTTTCTTCCTGAAAAGCAGAAAGTTTGCAGCTCTAGAAGGCCAAAGCTGCAGATGGCAACTCAGTGACTGTGATCAGACCGATTTCAGGGAGGACTAAAAATTATTCCTGGTTTATTTCCTGTCCTTCAGTTTGACCTTGGAGGAGAAGGGTGGGGTGTTGCGCAATTCCCTGCAAACAGGAGCTCACAGTAAAATGCTGACCACCTCTTAACTACAGCCCTACATCCCAGTGTGCCCCTGGGCATGCGAAAAAGACCTTCTAGGGCAGGAGAAGATGGTAAAAATTTAAAGACAATTTGCACAGCGGTACGTCAGAAACATCCTCACTGATCCTGTGCATCCTTTTTTGTGTGTTTTTGTCACTGAGAGGCAAGGGGGTAAGGAAAGACAATCCCGGCCCTCTGGAAGGCTGGGCAGAGCCCTGCAATCTGCCCATCTGTTCACAGGGAGGGATTACACCAAATCCCACTGAGCCTGCACACTCACAAACCCGGGAGGAGCAGTAATTGGCTTACTGGAGTTTGTTAGATTCATAATTTGATCACAAATTCCTCTCAAGGCAAGTTCATCCACAGCATTCATTTCTCTGCCTTCCCAACTGCTCATTTGTTCTGCAGCACTATAAATATTATGTGAATGAAATCACAGGAAATGGCTATTCTGTGCTCCAGCGCTTTATTAAGAGATATCCATTTCCAAGAAGGAAAAAAAAAAAAGGAAAGAAAAAAGAAAAAAAAGCTAATTATATCTGCATTTACACAGCTTCTTTCGGAAAGATTATCCAAGACTCTTTATAGAGCATCAAATGACAAGCCCAGAGCTCGGCCTATATGCAATAATCAGATATATTCCATATGCAGCTGCCATAAACATTTCTATTCGTGCCAGTTCATCTGTGCTGGGATTAACAGAGTGAGAAAAGCTGGCCAAGGACACCTATTTAAAGAACCAGGAGGTTTAAGTGGATGGAACCCGCACAGTAACTTCTCATCTAAAGCCCAGTGCAGCCAGTGATGGTGTAACCTGGAATTCTCACTGCAAACACAATGCTTTGGGTCCAATCCTGCCGTTTCCTGCCTTGGAAATGATGCTGGATGTGCTAGGAGCACTTTTGGGGCAGGTCCTGAAAATACCTGCACAAAACCAGCAGGGCAAGGACTCCAAGCATGGGGGGACTTTGCAAAGACTGGGATTTGGCCAAGGTCCTCACAGGGACAAGACTCTGTCCCAGCTGGGAGGCTTTGGGGCAGAGCAGGAGGAAAAACCCCCAGTGTAACGTGGCAGAGCATGGCCAGCCCAGCAGCCCTGAGCTGAAACAAGATTTCAGGGAAATATGTAGAATTTTCAGTGCCTAAATCAGACCCCAGACTGGAAATGCTCCTTGCTCATAGGGGAGCTCTGTGTTGCTGGCAGACCACGGGTGCTGCTGCAGTTTTACCTCCTCATTTGCCAGCTCTGGCTCTGTGCATGTGCAGAACTTGGTGCCACTGAAGCTGAGAACCACATTTTGCACCTTAAGCCAGGTGAAATCTAGAGGCTAAGATGTATAAATAGGCTTCCTCACACCTCACCTCCCGTGGCCTCACTCCCACATCCCAAGCTCTGCACAGAATTGCTACTCCAGCTTTCTACAAACACTCAGCTGGAGCAGGGATGGAGGTCCCCGTCATCCTCTACGTGGGAAATGAATCCAAGCTCCAGCCCCTCAAGACCAGAAGGAAACAAGCCCATAGCACTTCTGTTCAGCAGGAAAACACTCCAAGCATCAGGACAGCAACAATTCTGGGAGAGCCACCCCTCACCTGGCTGCTGAATCCCTGCCAGCAAAGCAGGTTTTACTGGGCTGCAAAGCCAGATTAAGAGATAACTCCTCGATAGGGTCGTCCACAAAAAATGCAGGGAAAGTCCTGGGACAGAATCCCCCTTCTGCTGCCATGTTGGATGCAGAAAATGCAGGCTCTGCTTAACCCTCGGAAGAAAGGATAAAAATCCACCCCTAAAGCCCCAGTAGGGTGGGTGGGCACAGAGCTCTCCTTTCACCAGCCCCGAGGGAGAGAATGCCACCCAGTACTCAGTGCTCCTTCTGCCCGGGGTCACCTTGTGTGGCATCTGGTGTCATGTTTACAGCGCAGGGCGTGGCACACAGAGAGGCTCTGGGGCTGAGCAGGGTGCCCAGGGAAGCGTGGTGGGAACACTGAGGCTGCCTGGTTCCTGTGGGGCCAGCGTGTCCCAGTGAGAGCCACTGGGTGAGGATCCAGGGACCCCAAAAGCTGCAGCAGGGTTGTAAAAATTCACTTCACATTTGGAAAGGGGCAGAGGAATGTAGCACATAAAGCAAATACACACACACATATAAATGCAAATATAAAAAACATGCATAGATCTATATACACATATGTATATTAAAAAGTGCCTGGTAAATGGGTACATTTTACTTGGTACTGTAAAAGTTCAGCAGCTCCCAACCCCTCTCCACCATTTTAAGCCCAACCAAGGCTGGAACCCTAAACAAGCACTTCAAGCACAAGAAACTACTCAAGTCACAGTCACACAAAACATAGGAATTGTAGCTTTCCCTGTCCCTTCTCCCTCTGGATGCAGAGGCTGTGAGAGCTGTCCTGGCTAACAGGGCAGTGCCACACCCCACTGCCACATCCAACTGCCACGGCCTGGTCCTGGAGACAGAGTTCAGGTGCCTCTGTCCTGCAGGTACTGTCTGTCCTGCAGGTACTGTCAACAAGCAGGTGGAAGAATATCAGCTTTAAAAAGAGTTTTCTTCTGTGAACAACTGCTCAGCAAGGCAGGAACCCAACAGCTCCACGGCCATGGCCTGGCTTCTCTCCCTACTACAGCAACGAGGACGTCACCAGCTGAGCTGTGGATAAAGAACTTTTTATTCCTGTCTTGCTTGAACCCAGCTCATTTGGAGTTGTATCCCGCCTCCTTCTCCCCATGTGAGCCGGCAGAGGCAGCAGGGGAAACACACAAACCCCACTTCAATTATTTGCTCATCCTTCAGCAATAAAAGGGCAGAGAAAGGCACCACACAAAATTAAAAGCTCTTTGGAGCAAAGGGGTATTTCTAATCCAAATATTCTTACGAGAGATTTGATATCTCTTCATCCAATAATTTTGAAAGAGCTGTAAACTTTTTTGGGAGATTTCCCCAACTGCTCCAGCAATAAACCAAACACTGCACCAGGGCTTTTTAGTGTATTTGTTTCTCTCTCCAGTACCTTCTCCCACACTCTGCTCACTTTCCAACAGCACATTCAAGGCATTCAGTTGTTTATCTGCTTTTCACTACCCAAAATTTTAGTCTTCAAATGGCAATTCTTTAATGGCTTATTGCTCACAATTAAATTTTTGGAAAGGTAAAAGGCTCTCTTTGGCTGTGCTGCTTTAAAGCACCAGAGCATGACACATCCAGTCCTACACAGTACACCATCCACTGAATTTCCTATTAGCAGAACTCGTATGGTTTATATTATTATGGTTTATATTATTATTCTTTTCACACCCCACAGCCCCCATCAGGAGTTACCACACACTGAAGATTTACCCCCCAAAAAGTACTTTTTGCTCTCCGACCTGCATGGATTCTCCCCCAAGACACAATGGCAGCCTCCGTTCTGGCATTGACTCTTCCGGTTGGATCCTCATAGGAATACCAGTTTGGACAAGAAGTGCTTTATTCCCGGAATTCTACAGAGCTGCAAGTTAGCTGAGGACTGTAAGTCAACTGCATGCTGGCTCCCTGTCAGTCAGGGCTAATTCCCGCAGATTAGAGAACGAAATCCGTACAGTTCCCCAGGTCCTAAACCCTACTGCTAAGAGAAGAGCATTTTCTTTCTTCCCAAATCATCTTTTTGTAGACAAAATAAAAGAATTGCCCACCAATCATTGCTATCTGCTCCCAAAGTATCAGAGGGGATGAACCAAGAGCACCAATCCCTGGCTATGTGTTGGTTCCCAGACCACCCACTCCCGACACCGGCTGTGTTCACCCTGAATAACATCACGATCCCACAGTTATTGTTGTCAATAACAACCCCACAGCCACAAATCCCTCCTCTCTGCTTTCCTCGTGTCCTCACACAACTGCTCTCCGAGGAATGCTGAGCACTGTTACTGTGAATAGGAGGGTTTGAATCACTGTAGAAGAAAAAGACAGAAAATCGAGTTCATTCTGTTGTCTTTCACCACAAAATGAAAATTCTCCCTGGATTCAGAGGAATATTTGCCCTGCTAATTACTTGGTGCCTCTAGACGAGGTCTGTGGGTAGCACTTGGCAGGGAGATCCTTTCTCTTACTTGAACTGAGCTCTTTTATACTTTCTCAACACCTTTTCTGGTTCATGGAACCACAGAATATCCTGATCTGGAAGGGACCTGCAGGGATCATTCTGTCCTGGCCCTGCACAGACACCCCAACAATCCCACCCTGTGCATCCCTGAGAGCGTTGTCCAGTTCCTCCTCCTCTTCAAGTCTCTTTCTCCCTCTGGAGACAGAGAAGTCTTAAATTATCACTGAGCCCTTCCTAGAAAAAAATGGCAAAGAAGTGCTCTGTTGTCCAAATCAAGTCCCACACATCACCTGCAAACAGCCCATCAGACACAGCTGCCAGGGAATCATGGAATCCCAGAACAGTGTGGGTTGGAGGGACCTTAAAGCCCATCCAGTGCCATCCCTGCCATGGGCAGGGACACCTTCCACTATCCCAGGCTGCTCCAAGCCCCGTCCAACCTGGCCTTGGACACTTCCAGGGATCCAGGGGCAGCCACAGCCTCACAGGAGAACCTGCAGGAGAGAAGAATTCCCCACTGTGCTCCAAACCCTCTTTCCCTCAGTTCTGGGTTAAGGTGAGTTTCAAGGCACTTTCATCAGCCTTGCAACAAAGCACCAACTGGCACAGCTCTGAGGCTGCTCTTTTGGAGCTCTTTTGGATCCAAAGGTGAAGGCGTTTGGATCACAGGAACAGACTGCCCAGGGAAGGGATGGACTCCCTATCCCTGGAAGTGTCCAAGGAACATGTGGATGTGGCACTTGAGGACATGGGTTAGTGGTGACCACAATGGTTGATGGTTGGACCTGAAGACCTTAAAAGTCTTTTCCAACCTTAACGATCCTATGATTCCATGATTTCCCTTTTACTTCTGAGTGAATGGGAATATTTAGGATGAGAGTCTTAAAATATGACCAGGAGTTTACAGCTGTGCAGTTCTGAGCTTCTCCTAAGACACTTAGGGATTAAATTCCAATGGAGACTTTGCCATCCATCCAACATTATGGAAGTACTGCTGTTTTTCCCAATGCTGAGTCTTGTACCAAGGTGAGCAGGGAGCCAATAAGTACCTTTCCAGGGCCAAGGAGCTTATTGGACACGTGGCTGGAGCGGATTGCCCAGAGCCAGGAGGAGCAGGAAGGATTCAGGAAGGATCCCAGCTTCTCCACAGTGCCCGCGGAAAATCCCAGAGTGCTGAATTTCCAGCTTCTCTGCCTCTTTCCTAAAGCTGGCAGGTTTTGCTTCTTAAAATGCTCTGCAGAGCTTGTACTTATTCACTGTTGGAAAATTCTTGATTGGATAAACATCGGGCAGCAGGGAAAACGTACAAAGTGTATTTAACGTATTTCCCTTCGCATTTCTTATCCAGCTGAGGAAGGAAGATTGGAAGCACTCGATGCCTTCACCTTCCCCTCCTGGAATCACTTCCATTTTAATGTGTCATTATGTGATAGACTTCGAGCAAGGGTCAAGCAGCTCTCAGAAGTAGGAACACTGCGCAGTATTGGGAAAGTTAAAGGAAACATATTTAAAGCACATTGAAAAGAACAAAGGTGGATTAAAAATACCTTTAAGTATTCCCTAAATTCATCTTTATGTTGATTCTGGTCTTACAGGAAATGCGATAAAATACTTCAGACAGACCTGAGGGAGTTTTAAGAATTATACAGCAAACACTAAAGTCATTAACATTCCAGTTTAAAATCTTTTGCAGATAACCCCCTTATCCCTTTTCCATCTCCACTGCTCTCTCCCACATTTCTAATTTTTATACTGGAATATTCCAGAGCTGGATGAAATGCCTCCAGAGAAAAGCACAGCAGGAAGCCCCATTGGTGTTTGACGGAACCAAGCAATAGTTAGGCCATCTCCAGGTCTCCAGGTCTCCATGTACCTGCTGGAATAAGAGGAAGGTGGGCTCTCCTCATACTTTGGCTATTTTCTACCTGAATCCTCCATACCTGCAACCCTTACATAGGTTCTGCCAACAGAGCAACTGTTCAGAATTATCCTTGCCAGGCTCTCTCGGGTGAGACAACAAAAACAAGGAAGAAACGTGCTCCCCTGACACTTTCCATCATCCCTGTGCCCCTATTTTTTCTCCCTCTCGTATCACCACACATATGAAGCCACTTCTACTTGCAGAACCACTCCAGAGCCCTCTTGAAACCTCTCCTGAACTCTCCTGTTGTAATTGCCAAATCAAAGTGGATACACGGAGAACACTTCTGCAGTACATTCTTTTTACTCTTATTTATATTTTATTGTGAAAATATAACTCAAAACATGGTCCAGATCTAAAAATGCCTTTTATCTCTCCCTGCTAAATGCTAATTATGCCCGTGTAATTTGTCTAGATCAAAATAGCTCCCTTGCTTTAAGCTTAATCACTTCTTATCCCTATTGTCCCCTTTCTTCCCAGCTGTCCTGGTACTTCCCCATGTTGTTAACTCTTCATTCTCGGTATATCTTCACCAAACCTTCAGCTAGTTCCAAAAATCAATGATGCATCTGTGTTCATCTTTCCTTGCCATCCCCCAGCTTCCCAGCTCCTGCCTTTATTCCCTTCATGCCTGCCTCAGTTCCTACCATTCCTTTTTCCTCCTCCTGCCTCAGGAGCACCTCCTTGGGACCTCTTCCTTTTCTTCTGTGGTGTTTCGTCCTCATGTACTTGGATGATGCACTTCTTCTGCTCCCACCTTCCTCTCTCTGTCACTCTTTTGGCTGTCCCCACCTCCTCTCACTGGCTGTTTTGAGGGGCTCCTGGGGAATTCTTCCATGTGCCGAGGTCGCAGTGCTCATATCCTGACTTCCATGGAATCCACTTCTACCCCGTGGCATTTCTCTCCTTACCCCTTCACCAGTACTGCCCAATATGATCTGCAATAATCAGCTTTCCCCAAACTTTTGGAATTTCCAAACTTGACCGTCAGCTGGATGTTAGCTTTCCTACTTCCATGTTTTTCCACAGGCAGATATCCACTATCCTTCAAGGCGTGCCGATCACCTATTTCACTGCTGGTGCACTTTCACCTCTTGGGATTCACATCCACTGGGCAGAAGTATCCACACAGACTGAACTCCTGCCTCAGGTGTGCCAGCATCTGTACTTGACTAAGGGAGACCAAGGATCCACATCCCTTTTTCCAGCACTGAGTCCAGGTGTTTTGGCACAGAGAGCTTTGGCTGCTGGTAGGAGACCCAGATTTACTCCTAGAGTTAACTTCACACTTCATTCCCCTCTGCTGGGGGTCAGATGGGATCCTGGAATAAAGGAAGTAATGCTCACAGCCCAGCTGATTCTGGATTCCTCCTCTCCCACCTCCTTCCTCTCCAAATGAAAAAAATTAACAGGAAGAATAAGGAGTAACACACATGTAGACCATGCCCTGAGCACAAGGTGAACCTAGGCTGAAAAGCAGAAACCAACCCTAAGGGAATACAGGGATTCCTAAGGGATAGTGGTGGGAAGGCTGACAGTCCCTACTACCTATGGAAAACCACTCCTGAGTATTTGCCCCAGATAAACCTAAGAGTAACCTTGGAGCAAAGTCAGCCTGGGTCTCAACAGTGATCGCTGTAATGTCCTCAAAATGCAGCTCAAACCAAGGGAATTTGTCTAAATAAGGGACTTGGTTGTACCTACAGTGGCCATGACATGAGCAGGCCAACATCAAACACAGAGCAGCAAAAGCAGCCCACAGCACAGGAATACTGATGATCCTGCCCATTCCTGGGCTGCTCTGTCATGTCTGGCAGCAGATTAACAATAATAACAACTGGTATTCAATAAGCTCCAAATAGGAATCACTGGAACTGTTTTGCATTCTCTATGATAATTGCAACAGATCTCAAGTATCAGGTTGGTACCAATCTTTGTGTAATGAGACAGCAGCTCATTAACGAACAAATACTGAGATTTTGTTTGTGTTGTACTGGATTATCACAGAATCCCAGGTTGGGGCAGGATGGAAGGGAGCACAGTGGGCACCTGGTGGCACCTCCCTGCTCCAGCTGGGCCATCCCAGAGCACAGGGCACAGCATTGTGTGCACACAGCTCTGGAACAGCCCCAGGGAGGAGACCCCAGAGCCTCTCTGGACAATCTGTTCAGGGCTGGGCACTGCCCAGGGCAGAAGTTCTGCCTCCTGTGCAGGGGGAATTGCTGGCACCAGGCCCTGCCCGTTGCTCTGGTGCCATTGCTGGGCCCCCGGAGCAGAGCCTGGGCCCTGCTCGGAGCCCTCCCTGCAGCCAGGGACACCCAGGGCTGAGGGCCCCTCTCAGCTGGGGCTCCTCTCCAGGCTGAGCAGCCCCAGCTCCCTCAGCCTTCCCTGGGCACGGAGATGCTCCAGGCCCTTCCTCAGCTCCGCAGCCTCCGCTGGCCCCGCTCCAGCAGCTCCCTGGCCCTGCTGTGCTGAGGAGCCCAGAGCTGGACACAGCACTCCAGAGGTGCCTCCAGGGCTGGCCAGAGGGGCAGGATCCCTCCCTGCCCTGCTGGGAATGCTCTTCCTGCTGCCCCCAGGATCCCATTGGCCTCCTTGGCCCCAGGACCCTCTGCTGGCTCAGGGACAGCTCGGTGTCCCCCAGGACTCCCAGGACCCTCTGCTGGCTCAGGGACAGCTCGGTGTCCCCCAGGTCCTTCCCCTCAGAGCTGCTCCAGCAGTTCCCCCCTAGCCTGTGCTGGTGCCTGGGGTTGTTCCTGCCCAGGTGCAGGACCTGCATTTCCCTTGTTGCGTTTCAAATATTTCTTCTCTGCCCATCTCTCCAAATTCTCGAGGCCCTATAAATAATAAATCCTCTATTGTTCCACATTTAGGAGCAAATTTAAACATCTTAATAAACATCTTAAACCCAAAATCTTCCTTCTCAACCTGTGGGCTAAAATGTCATGTCACCTTTTTGACCCCTCGAGGGAAATTTAATTGTGAAGTGGGAGCATTAGATCTATACCCTATTATTATTTTCAAGGGAGAACAGCACTTCGTTTTGTGATTCATACATTTATACTCAGTGCAACTGAACTGTATTAATTTTAAATCAGAATTATATTAGGAAGTGAACATCCTGCTGAGTACAACATGATAGAAATAAGAAATATAAAGGCAGTGTGGACATACATCCATTCCTTATAGAAACCTCTATTTCTAAATAGCCACACATTCTTGGGGAGAGGAAGGAAATACTTATGTTTATTTAAGAACAGAAAGAAACTCTTACAATGGTAAGTTATATATGAGCATTCTGTTTGCCAAGCAGCACCTGGCTTTGCTTAGGGATATTTATTTATATTGAGGAGAGAAACTATTCTGGTAATTCAGAAAACACTACAACAACATCTCCACCTAAATTCACTTTTAGGCTGAGTAATGAAAAATTTCAATCAGAAATGGAACTTTTGGGACAATAAGCCCTGAAGACACTTCACCAAAGACCTGCATCTCATTTTTACTAGAGCCAAACTCACATTACATCTTGTGTTGATTTGAGCTTTTAAACTTGGCTATGACAATCCTCATTTCTTCCCTACGTTCCCATTCTAGAATACAACATGGCAAAGGCTTATTTTCCATCCTGTCCCCTTCCCCCTGGGCATTACCTTGGTCAGAGCAGCACTTTTAACAGAGAACTTCCTTCTCCCAGACACAGCTATGAACCTCTGGGCAATTACTGTCATTACAACTTTTATCTGCATAAAAAATAGGAAAGACGTGTTTTCTTTCCTGTGCAAGAGCCATCAGCCATGCCCAGTGATGATCTGTTGCCTTCCTGACTCCACCAAAACCTTTGGCTGTTTTGAGTGCATGATTTATATTCCCTATCATCACTTAACTTGCTCACAGCTTTGCTGTTCACTGCCTGGAACCCAGCAGATTTTCCTCCACAGGGCTCTTTTGTGGAATACTCCATTTCACAAATCAAAGACAGTCAAAATAAAGGATGAAAGTTGACTTTTTTTCTCCCTACAAAACAGCAAGTTGTGTTTGGGAGGGTTCAAAACTTCTATGTTCACAACACAAAATACCAGGAGATCAAAACAGGCAGAAATGTGTGTCCAGCAAAGTCAAATGAGATCAAAACCAGGACAAAAAAACTTTGATAAGAGTAAGTTACAGTGAGATTGGGGTGGTGGGAATCCCCTGAGACCTGACCAAGACTCTCCCATTGGAGATGCTGCAGAAATGAAATCTCCTTTTTTTCCCCAGTATCTCTATGTATGAACTATTTTTTAGGTCCTAACAGGCAATAGAAATTGGATGATGAAGTCACTCTCCCTGTCTCTCACCACCATCTGCTCCAAAAGAAAAGGAAAGAAACCAAACCTCTCAGAAATCCTTTGTGTTTGCAAAGAAATTCATGCTCCCAGTGTAGGGATTTTGACCCAGTCCTCTGATTACCATGAACACCCAGCTTCCCCTTTGGTCAAAAACACCTCCTTGCAAATCGAAGGCACCGTGTAAAAATAATCACAGTGACAATAGCAACACTAATAATGAGGATAGAAATCTTTCTAAACCATGAACGAATGTTGATTTTACTCTAAAATTAACTCGTGGAGAATGGGAGCATTTTTGTCATCCTTGTTCATTGTTGACTTCCTCTGTTGAGCTTTTTGGATGCTATTTCTGAGAGGGAAGAATGAGTCACTGTCTTGTCCTTTGATGAGCCCTCGGGTGGATTTGAATGTGAGCTGGCACAGAAGGAATTTGGTGGCAGGTGCTTCTCAGGAGACCACGACAAACACCCAGCAAGGAGCGGTGGAGCCTCGATTCTGGGATCAAATACAACATGAGGAATAAAGATGCTTAAGAACAGGACAGACGAGGAGAGCTTTGATCAGATGGTGTACCCCACAAGAGCAAGGCACCCTGATAACTCTCTCGAGGATTTGAGAAAGGGCCAGGAGTGGCTCCATGGCTGCTGAGGTTTGGCAGGACAGTATGTTCACTCAGGAATTTTATTTCCCTGCAGCCACTGAATGCTCACTTTTTTGAGAAAATCCATATGGCACTGAAAATTTCCTGAAGTGTCTCCAATTCAGAGCTCGTTTAGCTTCACCTACCAGGAGGCCATGAGAGAGTTGAGTATGCCTGAGCTTTGGGGGCCACATTCAGCAGAGAATCAAGTATGCCTGAGCTTTGGGGACAACCTTCAGTAGAGAATCAGGTGTGCCTGAGCTTTTGGGGGTACCTTCAGCACCAAGCTATGGTCAGGATGGGTTAAATGGGGGTTTTGAGGGCCTAGATCATAGGGTAAATCCCCTTTGAATAAATAGCTGAGCAGTCAGTGCAGAGCCCAGACTCCAAGGTACCTTTTACCCTGAAGTATCAGCAGACAAGGAAGTTTTTGTGATTTATAATTACTCCTTCTTTCTTGAAAAGCTTGCAAAGCCTCGTGAACTAAGGAGCTGTTATGCCACCTCTTTACTTACAAAAGTCAGGAATTCCTTGGACTTGGAGCAAAGAACCAAAAAAAGCACACAGATATTTCTATGTGCAGAACTGCCAAATATGCTGCCACCTTCTTCATCTCTGGCCCAAACCCCACTCAGCAACAGGTGAGCCCAGTGATTTTTCACCCTCACATTTAGGGCAGCAGCCTCTGCCCCAGTCCTAGAATTCCACAGCTTTTACAGCCTCCAGCCCAGAGCAGATCCAACACCTGATGCAACCCCAGGGCCTCTCACTGATGCAGGGGGCTTAGGGGTTAAAGAATGATTTATTAAGAGCAGTAGGTAAACAATGTATGTTGCTTGCTTAACATTTATCGTGCTTGTCAAAGCTGGATGGGAGGATGCAAAGCTATTGATAAGAAGAAGGAACCGTGACTTGGTTCCTGCTCTCTGGACCCCCCAACTGGATAAAACCAGCCTTGGGGATTGGACTAAGACCAAGGGACCAGGGAGCATGCGTAAGGAGACAAGGTGAAAAATTCAACCCTGAGGAAGACTCCTTCACTTCATCTTGAGACCCCTACCCACGACCACCAGGAGACACTGAGCAAGCGCAAAGCACGTGGAAATTATTTTTGGACTCATTATAATATGAAGCGGGGATAGACGAGGCTAGGTAATGGATATGTATAGGTGTATTGGGAAACTTAATGCATATGTAACACTTTAGGGGATATATGTTGTAATGGTTTGAAACTGAGTTGATTGATAAGTTTTTAAGCCAATGCACTTTTGCGAATTTTGCATATTTAAACCCCGTGCAAGGGCAGGAAGTTCCTCTTGTTCCTGGTCTCCTGAGGGAGAAAGGGGAGGACCTCCAGGCCAGGCTCGGGCCCGGCCCAGGCTCCTGCCTGCCCCTCCTCACCCCTCTCCCTTCCCCCAGAGCTGCGGGCAGCTAAAC
>VZTE01006576.1:484111-509913 GCA_013397775.1 Eulacestoma nigropectus
TCCACATCCACATCCACATCCACATCCACAGCCACAGCCACGTCCACAGCCACGTCCACGTCCACGTCCACATCCACATCCACAGCCACGTCCACGTCCACAGCCACGTCCACACCCACAGCCACATCCACCTCTACACCCACATCCACATCCACATCCACATCTACCTCCACACCCACCTGCTGAGTGCCAGCCCACACCACAAAGGAGGGCATTCCTGCTTTCGGGAGGAAAGCATTGCCAGTGGTCCTTTTACTCTCCCACACAGACCAGGTCACATGGCACCCTCCACCCTGGCTGGATCGTGCTCCCATTTGGCTGGAGGTTGTTCCTCTCTTTCCATGCAGCCTTTATTCCACATTCTCAGTCACCCCGAGTGCTCTCCAACCAGATCACAGCCAAGTCCTACTGCTTGGGAAGTTCTCCCAACTATAGTGAGATGTTGGATCTTCTCATGATGAAAAATGAGTCCTCAGGTGCATCATCTCAAAGACCAAATCTCCTGCTCAGGGGTGAGCCATTGGCTATCTGGCCCAGGCAGAGAGGCTTCAGCTAAACCCAGGCAGAATTAAAGCCCGCTGTACAAGCAGCGAGCCCAGCAGCTGAGATAACCCTGATTTTCCTGTCTCTCCCACTGGAAAATGACCATGGAATTGAATACAAACAAAGAGAAGCTGGATTCTTTAAATAAACCATTTGCTTATGGTTTGCTCCTCTGGGAGTGATCCAAATGCTGTGCTGAAGTTCTCTCCAGCATTTCTGTGACAGAAGTTTCCGTTTTAACCAAAGGAGTCAATATGAAAAGACAGGTCTCACACAGAAACTCCGGTTTGTGCAAAGCCACAAATCCAGGTACAGGGATGGCTGCACAGAACGTTCTCAGTGGAGGTGCTGCAGCTGAGGGCACTGAGAGCTCCCAGGCTTTGCTTCCCCTGCCTGGTTCCTTCTGGACACGCCTGCTCTGGATGTGACCTTGTGAAAGCACTGTCTGGGGAGGAGGGAAGGTCTCTGCTAGTAAATGTGAGTATTTGCTGTGATTTATCATTTCTACTTGCTCATAAAAATAAATATCTTAAATTACGTAAGATGGGAATGTAACTGTGAAGAACAAAACCCGAAACCTCAGAGGTATTTGCTCCATTTTATGGCCTCTCACCTTCAAATTTCTTTACCATGTGGTTATGCAGAAAACATGGTAAAATCAATACTCTAACAATAAAATTGCACAGCAACAGGAAACCATTTGGCTCCTTAGGCCACTGGCAAATGAGGCAGGGTTTTGTGAATGTACTGTTAATATTCAGACAGGGAGGTAAGTCACTGAAAAAATAAACACATTTAATCCGAAGACTTCTGCAAACAATCCCAAATCTATTTTCATTCTCTCATTAGCAAGTACACTGAGAAGCTTCTGGCAAGCATTGCCGTTTGTTTTAGCTCATTATAGGAGCTCATTAAAAATAGAAATAAAAAACCTGGAATATCCAAGCTAACTTAATGCGAAGAGGGGAAAGCTTCAGTCCCCACCATCAGCACTGCCGTTCTCCAGCTTTAATTGGAATGAAATGAACTTGTGTCTTCCTACACTACAATTTACAGGTGAAAGCAAAATCCCTGTGTTTGATTGTCTGGGTACCTGGTGAAGTCCTCTGCAGGGATAAAGCATCAGGAGTACCTCAAATTATCCAAACAAGGACTGTTGGTGTCCACTCACCTCCTGCTTCAGCTGTGCTTTTGAGCAGCTTTTGATCAGCTGATTGAAATCACAGCCCCACAGCCCTGCTTTGCTCTTTGTGCTCGGTGCTGGTTTGGGTGTGTTTGTCACAGACTGGTTCAGGCTGCAGGGAGCACAGAGGGCACCTGGTGGCACCTCCCTGCTCCAGCTGGACCATCCCAGAGCACAGGACACAGCATTGTGTGCACACAGCTCTGGAACAGCCCCAGGGAGGAGACCCCAGAGCCTCTCTGGACAATCTGTTCAGGGCTGGGCACTGCCCAGGGCAGAAGTTCTGCCTCCTGTGCAGGGGGAATTGCTGGCACCAGGCCCTGCCCGTTGCTCTGGTGCCATTGCTGGGCCCCCGGAGCAGAGCCTGGGCCCTGCTCGGAGCCCTCCCTGCAGCCAGGGACACCCAGGGCTGAGGGCCCCTCTCAGCTGGGGCTCCTCTCCAGGCTGAGCAGCCCCAGCTCCCTCAGCCTTTCCTCATATAAGACAAAATCAGGGGCTCAGGGCAAGCACCAGGGTGCTTGGAACCTCAACAGGGTCGTGACATCAATTTCCTGCTCCAGGACACCATCAGACCTTTCATTCCTGATCCATGTTTGTTTAAAATCATTGGAGAGGTATTTAAGTATATGCACTATTTGGAATATTCTAGATGTTTTTTCCCTCAGAAGAAAAGCATGGGAATTTGATCATTGCCTGACTCTGGACTCACCCCAGCTGAATTTTCCCTGGTTTCAGACAGAAGTGGAATTTCCCCTCTCCTTCCAAACTGGCCCAATGTCCCTAAGAAGCTGCCTGTGCTCTGAAGTGGCTCTTAGGAGCTTTAACAGTGTTGAGGTGGCTTTAAATCAATTCTGCTCAAGGAGATTTTTTCTTTTTCAGAGTGAGTGCTCATTCTCAGTCTATTTTTCTTTAACTAGAAAACAGAGGATAATTAACAGAAAACATTGCCATAAATCAACAGGGAAAAAAAAAGAGAAAAAACCTTGTACCTAAATGAAGGCATTTCACAATTTCAAACTAAAAGAATTTCACTCAGTTACATTCAGATTTCTGTTCTTATTTTGCCATAAAACAGTAGATTTTTGCTTGAACCAGAAACCCTGTGCACACAGTTGTTGTCTTCCATGACTCCAGCACAAGTAGCTCTTCCTGCCCTTCCCAGGCATGGGAGAGAAGCAGCCCGACCACATTTTCAGGAGCAGCAGGACATTTACCTGGAACATCCTAGGAGGGGCAAGAAAGCCCAGCTCTCCTTTTGCACTCTTCTAGATAAAACAATGGCACTTAGCAAAAAAAAAAAGGAGCAAGAAGTATAAATTGCACTCACACTGAAATGAGGATTCAATAGAATAACATCATTAGGATGAAAAAGACCTCCAAGGTTATCAGTTCTAACTTTGGACTGAATACCACCATGTCCACTCGGTTTTTGAACAATGGTTGATTTAGGTGAAACTGAGAAAATGTCAGTATCCAATAGTAAATGAATTTATTTTCAACCCTATCGTGAGAGAGAGAATTTGCTTTCCTTTTCAATGTCTCTCTTTTTTACCATTGAAATTTTCTTGCTTAAGTCTCCTCAGAGGTCCTGCTGAAGCCGGTGACAGGAACAAAGGGGACAATCAGGAAGGAGGCAAAAGGCAAGAAGGGTTAAGTTGATGACAGAAGCATAGCTGACTCCAAAACAATCAACTAACAATCTATATCCCAGAGAATCTGATGGGTGAGACCACTCTCATCCCAATGAAGTTTTATCCTGTTCAGCTGAGGAGTGATCTTGCCTTCCTTTATCCCAAGTGTGCAAGGAATGAATTGAAATAGCTCCAGATCGGTTACATCTGTTCAGATAAAATGAAGATTTATCCTAAAACCAGTGCCAGTCATCACAGCAGAGTCTTCCAATAGGGCTGGCAGAAGCATGGAAAATATATTTTTCCAAAGGCTCTTTGTCACCTTCAGCAGGAATGATGTCTTTACCTACTGTATGTTTTCAAGTGGTATCTGCTCGTGTTTTGTTTTGGTCTCCTCTGCCTTTTACATTTGAAAAGCTCCTGGGAATTCTGAAAGGAAAAATGACAGAGGGACACGTTGAATGAGATGTTAAATTAAGGCCATGCATATTCAATTTCCTTTGTGTTGGAATTGTGGCTATTCTGTGTTTCTTCAGGGGAAAAAAAGGAGAGATTGCAGAGCTTTCTTCCTGTAAATTTTTTTCTTTTTAAAATGAATCATCTGGATGAATCCTGGTCCCAGTCCTAGAGGAAGGCATGTGATGGAGTTTTTACACAAGTGAGCAGTTGCCCATTTTCAACAGATTTGGTTAAATTATTTCACATCAATGTTTCCCACTGCCAATCACCATTTCGACTGTGAAATGTCCTTCCAATGATCAGGTGCAGATGGTGTAGGAGATTCCTGAAGCTGGGAATACAGAGCTTGGATAGATTGGTTGGATTCATAGCTTGAGCAGTTTTTCATCTCTCGGAAGCTGGAGGAGTGGAGTTACCCCTTGGGTTTATATTCTACAACTCGTAGAAACCCTAGGGTATTTTAAACTCATTTTACATAAGCAGTACTTGATACCTGATGGGTCTGTAACCCCATCTAACATCAAGTTCTGACTACAATTTTAACACTCAAAGTGTCAAGTTTTGAGGAATTTCCATATGGATGGAAGTTGAATAATCAGAGTTTCATTTTACCTAAAGAAATAAGTAAATAATAAACTTACAAATATGCTGTGAATTAATCCCACTTCATCCCATGACCTCTTTGTCTCTTGGGCAATCCATTAGTTTATTCTTAGAAGTTTTTCCTTAAAACAGTTTCATCATCACCTTTGGCCATTTGATTGTGTTCACTTAGTCCTTCAATGACAGAAGTGAAATTCTTTTCCTCATACTCTCAGGAGATTTTAGTGCCCTTGTAGAAATCTTGCATTGACCTAAAAAAGCAGAGTGGGAATCTTCATGGAATAAATTGCCTAACTCTTGGCACATGCCTGGACCTCAACTCTTCATCTACATGATGGTGAAATTCAATTTATAAATTTCTTGCTAGAAACAAGCTAATTTATTAAATATAGTCTTGCCCATGAACAGCACATTTGGGTGAAAAGATGCTGATGTGAAAAAAGTAATTTTGCTTGCAAATTTTCCTTAGATTGAAAGAGAAGTGTGCATGGAATTTATCCCAAGCAAATTCCTGACCAGATGTGGCACTTTGTGATATGGTTTAGTGGGCAGAGATTGGAATGGATGACCTTGGAGGGCTTTTCCAGCCCTAAAGATTCTGGGATTTTTGCTATACCCTCTGACTCCCCTCAAGGCCATGTGGTGCCACACAGAGACCAGTTCCTGTGAGTAACGTACAACACTGGGATGTAGCAGGAAAGTAAAACCATTTGTACACATAGAAGGAGGAAGCAGCAACTCCAGGGGCTTTGATGGAGTTGCCTTAGCAAAAGCACCATTAAAATGGATTTTCTTTCTGCCCACCAAAGTTTTGTGGTTACCTTCCTGTCAGCTCAAGAAAATTGAGCTCTGCTTGTGTTTAGAGAGGCTCTCTCCCTCCTCAGCACCGCTTTCTGCACCAAGGAGGTGCAACCAAATAGAACAGAACAGAATCCTCAGGGTTGGAAAAGATCTTTGAGATCATCAAATCCAACCGTCCACCAGCACCACCACTGAGTTCAAATTCCATGTCCCCGAGTGTCTCATCCACATGGATTTTGAACATTTCCAGGGATGGGCACTCCACCACTGCCCTGGGCAGCCCCTTCCAGTGCTTAACAACCCTTTCCACACCGCTGCTGACCAATTAGGTCACCCCACAGCTTCAGTCCCAACTATCTCAGCTCCACCCCTCTGATCATCTTGGTGCCTCCTCTGGATTTGCTCCAAAATGACTACTTTGAAATCAGTTTTCTCTTTACTTTCTGTTGTCATAACAACTGTAGGTCTCCTGTCTTTCAGGAGATAGACCAGCTATGGCCTCTCATTTATTACCCAGTTCCAAAGCCTCTGGAAAGTGAAATACGGTTGTGGAGGGGGTTGGTTCAGACACTGCTGATATTACCCTTAAAAACTTATCTCCGAGGAGGCACCTCTTTATTTCCAGCTGGCCTTGACTGGAGAGGTCACAGGTTTCTCTGGAGAACAGGAATGACACACTCACTGTATTACTCAGGCAGGAATTGAATTACTGCTCTCCCAAGCTTGGCATTTGACTTGGCTGTCAAGTACACAACATCTAATAAAAGGCACTGGGCTGTTTCACTGTGCTGACTCGCAGCTCTCAGAGGCTGGAGAAGATGGGGTTGGCTTTGCCTTGATGTTCAGGAAGGAGGCCTGCCAATAATTTTGAACCAGATGAATAAACATGTGTTCTGTAAGGCTCTTTTTCTACAAATTTAATAACAAGTTTCAGGGGTTGAGGTGAGAACAGGGGAAAGTTTGGATAAATGAAATGTAGGAATGTCCCAGGAGGGCCTAATGTGTATCTAGCAAATGTTCTGTGCATTACACTTCTTCTTTTCTGACTGTAACAGTAGTCTCAAGGCAAGGGCTAGGAAGTGGTGGATCAGCCCTGGTAAGAGTTCCAGGCTACCTTTGGAATTAATTTTGGATATGATCTCAATCCCTGTCTTACAGAATGACAGGCATGATGCAGAGCCTGGCATCACTCACTTGGTGAAGGGACAAAGCCCAGAACACACCAGAAATGACACAAAACCAGTCCGAGACAATGCTCCAAAAGAGTTTGAAGAGGGAGCTGAGTGTGAAGGCTTCATGCCTGAAAAGTCTGTGTCCCAGGCCAGGCCGTGACAGGTAAATCCTGCAGAGGGACAGGCAGCAAAGGCAGCGCTCTCACACTCATAGGCCATGAGCACAGCAGGGGGAAGGGTTGTCCACCACAGCAGCAAACCTGGAGCCTTGTGCAGGCACTGCCCAGAGAGGTGAAAGGCTCCCACTTCTGCATTCCCATGTGTACAATTCCAGAATATCCCGTTCAAAGTCTGCTGGGATGCCAGGAGAACAAGAACGCTCTGCCTCAGCTCCAGAGCAGTTTGGAACAGCTCCCAGTACAGAGCAGCCTGTGTGTGCTTAAGAACAAGGGAGTCCAAGGAATGTTTTTTGGGAGCCCTCTCCAAGTAAGGACTCAAAGTTTGCAGTGACCATGAAGGATTCAGAAGCAGAGTCTTATCCAGCACCATTTTATAAACAGTCATGCTTAAAGAAACACTGGATTAGCCACTGGTCCTTGAGGGTCAGAAGAACAGAAGCTGGGAAGCCTCTAAACTAAGAGTTTCATCTGCCCAGAACAGCAGTGTGGGAGTAACGTCCTGCCTGTATCTCCAAAAACAAGATCTGCTAATGGGAAGATGGAGAATTATAGAGCACAAGGTTGTTCACGTTGCCATCCTACCGCTTCTCCTGAGGGACAGCTCCCATCTCTGCTCTGGGAGCAGGGGATGGCTGGAGCTGGGCCAGGGCAGGCTCAGGCTGGAGATCAGGGAAAGGTTCTTCCCCCAGAGGGTGCTGGGCACTGCCCAGGCTCCCCAGGGAATGGGCACGGCCCCGAGGCTGCCAGAGCTCCAGGAGCGTTTGGACAGCGCTGCCAGGGATGCCCAGGGTGGGGTTGTTGGGGTGTCTGTGCAGGGCCAGGGGCTGGGCTGGATGATCCCTGTGGGTCCCTCTCAGCTCAGGATATTCCATGATAATACATCAACTTGCTTCTGCCCAGATCGAATTCCTGAATATTTTGGAAGAAGCTGTGGCTAAACCAAGAACAAGGAGTGTAGGCAGCCATTGCTGTTGTGGCCAACCACTCAGAACCATGGATGAGATACAGGGTCTTCAAAGAAAGAAATAAAGAAAAAAAAAAAAAAAACAAACCTTCATTTTTCTCACTTCTCTGTATCAGATGCTTGCACATCTTGATTAGAATTCAGGATGACTGGTATTCCACAGCCCTTCTAATCCCTAAAATACTACCACCACACATAGCTGCTTGCAAAGATGCTCTAAGGCATAGTGAGCAAAATCCCTGATAGGAATTTTCTTCCTCTTTATTCAAATAAATTTTAACTCTTTTCCTTTTCAGACCGCCAGACTGACACATCACAGCAGCCACTATTTAAATTAGGCAGTGATGGTGAGCTTCTGTGATGTACTGTCCATTATTTTATATTAAATCGAGAAAAAGTGGACTCTTATCACAACTATTGAAAGTGGTTTTCCTTCCCTGTCGATTTACATCCAAATAACCAACTTATCAACCTTGCAAATGTCAACCTGCACTGAGGCAAGGAGCTGTGAAGTTCTTAAGCAGACAGTCTCCTTGGGACTGAAAGGTCAGTGTGCATGTTATTTATTCTTCCCAGGGAAAGATTCTACTCTTAAGTCAGGGAAGGCTTTTACACTATCCCCAGAAATAATAATGGAAGGTTTTAACCAAGAAAAGACTGGCCCCAGCCCAAATCAAAAAAGAATCTTCAGAAGGATTCATTTTTTTAACATACAGACAGAAGTATATCCAGAGAAGAAAACCAGGAATGGAAGAGCATCATCCTCCAAGGAGTGCCCATGCACAAGCCCAGGTTTGGATTCTACTTCTCTTGGGGGAGTCAAAACTGCCAAATCCACTCTGACTTCCACACGGGAATGTCTCTTACTGGCACCTCTTTTCCACCAATTTTAAACACCCTTAAAAAACATCCTGTCCTGGTTTTGTCTGGGATGGAGTTAAACCACAACATAAACTTGTATTTCTTTGTTTCACTCCTCTTCTTGGAAACCCCAATAACTACTAATTGTATAATGAAGTGACATTATGGCAAAGGCAGTCCTGCTGCCTGGCTGGCTGCCACTGCCACAACCAACATTTTGTTCATTATGGCATTGTTTTAGTGCAGAGAATGGAGATCCTGTTGAAAATAAGGAAAATTTGTGGCTGGAGAAATCAAGCTCCTGGGGTAGCTGGGGAGATAGATGCAATAAGAAAAGAGCACTGCACTAAAACACCATTTTTAATGTGCCAGAACCACTGCTTTGAGGGGAGGAACAGCAGCAATGCAGCTCCTGCAGCAAAATTTATCAAAATAATCCTAATTTCTGAAGAATAAAGTCATTATTGTTGTAACAAAGGACAGTCTTGCCCTTAAGCTTCCTTGAACACACTGGTCTGGCTTCTAAAACAGCAGCACAAAGGAAGTCAGAGAATATCTTAGAATCACTAAGGCTGGAAAAGATCTTTAAGATCATCAGATCCAAGCATCAACCAGCATCACTACCATGTTCACCACTAACCATGTCTTCAAACACCACATGCATGTGTTTTATGAACACCTGCAGGAACTGGGGACTCCAAACCTCCCTGGGCAGCCCCTGCCAAGGCCTGAGCACCCTTTCCATGGAGAAATTCCTGCTGCTGTCCAACCTGAGCCTCCCCTGGCCCAGCCTGAGGCCGTTTCTCCTTGTCCTGTCCCTGTTCCCTGGGAGCAGAGCCCGACCCCCCCCGGCTGCCCCCTCCCGTCAGGGAGTTGTGGAGAGTGGGAACGTCTGATTCCAAGATCACCCAAATTGCCAGAAACCAGAAACCAAAAAGGCACAGCCTTTTATTAAATCAAATCACTTCAATGATGCATCATAAATTTTATAGAAGCCATTTTTTAAGAAGCCAGGTGAATTCACCAGACACAAGGTTTCACTAACAAGCTGAAGTTGTTTAAAATAATTTCTTCACACAGGTTTTTAGCATAAGGAAATGCAAAGCCTTCTCTCGTCTCTGTTAATTAATGTGAAGTGGCAGGTTCATGACACACTTTTGCCAGCAACTTCCCTCTTGCATCAAGCCCCTATCAGGATGTTTATCAGGAAGCATTTATTTAATAACATGGGGTTCTAAATTGGTTCCTTTAATGACAGTATGTTACCCGTGATGTGTGAGAGCTGGAACACAACATATAGATATTTTCTTGGCAGTGTGTAACTGCAAAGCTGGGATGCAAAAAAACAAGTGAGGTGTTAAGGGAACAGAAAATAGGGAAGAAATCACAGAATCACTCATGGCTTGGGCTGAAAGGGACCTTAAAGACCTCCCATCCCCCCCCTGCCACGGGCAGGGACACCTTCCACTAGCCCAGGCTGCTCCAAGCCCCAGTGTCCAACCTGGCCTTGGACACTTCCAGGGATCCAGGGGCAGCCACAGCTTCTCTGGGCACCCTGTGCCAGGGCCTGCCCACCCTCCCAGGGAAGGATTTCCCCAGACTGTGCTCTTATCTGGGATTGTCCAGACCCAGGGGCAGTGTCGCTGTAGAGCCAGGAACGGAGAGATGTAGCAACACAGAAATCCAGTGAAAGAATGAATTATTTATTAATTTTACAATCATTTTTATATAGTCTAGTTCCATAAAGCGATTGGACAGTGTTCACACTCCTCCTAGGGTGATTGGTTCAGGTTCTATCACATCCACAGTAAAACATTTCTCAGTGTACCATAAACAGAACTTAGCAAAACACCAGATGTGACTATTGTCTGGATAAACTATCTTACTGTTTTCATATCTTGCGTGAGAAAGGGAAGGTTCTCAAAGAATTAATGCAAGAAACTGGAAAATTCATCTGCTAGCAGCATTTCGGTATCCACAGGGCAGCACCAGCACTTGGCCTTGTTAAACCTCATGAGATTCCCATGGACCACTTCCCAAGCTTGTCCAGGCCTCAGTGGATGGCCCTGTCCTTGGGTGCTGTCACGGCACCCTCAGCTTGGTGTCTCCTGCATGGCTGCTGAGGGTGCTCTTGATTTCCCGTGGATTTCATGTGGAAGGGGCTAGAGAACTGGATTTACAGCTCATGTTGGCAACAGGCATGCCCTTGGGCTGAAAGGAAGAGATGGACAGCTCTGCAAGCAACACAGTAAGGGTTTGGGGTTTTTTAGAGAGGGGTAAAAGCTACACAAGGACTGAGAAGCTGCATTCCCATTCAAAAGAGGGGTTGCTGCATTTGCTGAGAAAGCCATGGTTTTATCTGTCCTCACCCAAGGCTTCTGGTCCTCTGTGTCCAAAGCTAAATTATTTCTCTCCTCAGAGCAGGGCAGCAGGCAACTGGGACAAGCAAAGTTTCACCACGTCCTTCTCACAGTTGTCCTCCGTTTCCCAACCAGCACAATCTCCCTGTCAGTGTGGGGAGTCCTTCCAAGGGAACACTGTCTTGGTTGTTGCTTGGACATTAAATTCTCCTGAGTCTTGTGGCTGGTTTCTTAAAATCAGCAATCCCCGAACATTTTGATGTGTGGCTTAGCAAAGCACTTGCCCTCTGCTGCCACTGAGGTCACCTGGGGCTTAGTGGGACACTGTGGGTTCCACTCTAAAAAGACTCTTCCAAAAACACTTCCTCTGTTAAGAAACAAATGAAAACAGTGGCCCAAGTGGGAGGACTCTTTTTACCCATTTTTCATCACTTCATACACTCAAACATGCAATGTCCTTCTACATCATCTCCTTTGCCTTTATTTATCTTCAAAATAGGCCAAGGAACTCCTGTGGGATGGAGCATCCCCAAACTAACTCTTGGACAGCATCAGGGAGAGAAAAATCACTGTTCAAACAACCAATTCTGCAAAGTCTTTGCTCTTTCCTGGAGTCCTGATGTTCCTTTTGACCCAGAGGGTCTGACTGCCCCTCATTGATCCCATTGCAGGCTGCTCCATCCCTCCCAACCCATTAGGAATGCAGGGACTGTCTGTCTGCTGCTCTGAACAATCCAGAACGTGTTACACATTCCCTCCATTATTTATACTGGCTACTTACAACTTGATTTTTATTTATTTAAAGTTTCCATCTGTAGGTTCTGGCTCCCTTTCAAAATCTCTCCCTTTCCATCGTGTTCTAATGGATATCTGTTCTCTGGGAACATCTGTCCTTTAGGGCCCTGTTAGATGTAACAGTGACACCATTTTCCATCTTATTACATGCATACAGATTTCTGTTTGTTTTTTAAATCCCCACAATGTTACAGCTTCCTTTCACTGTAAAACTTGCAGCTCACTCACTTCCTTAACAAAATGGATTTCTATTTTTCAGGCCCTGCAACAAAACTTCCAGAACTAAAGCTGACATGGAACAGGGTGCCCAGAGAAGCTGTGGCTGCCCCTGGATCCCTGGCAGTGTCCAAGGCCAGGTTGGACAGGGCTTGGAGCAGCCTGGGATAGCAGAAGATGTCCCAGACCATGGCAGGGGATTGGAATGGGATGGGCTTCAAAGTCCTTTCCAACCCACACCATTCTGGGATGATTCCTTGATGATGATTCTGGGAGAGGCATCTTTTGTATTTTACAGCTCTCGGCTGGTGAGTGGCGATGCTCAGCTCAGCACTCATCACCCATGGGTGGGATTTTTGTTTTCTTCTCTTTGCAACCACCTCCGGGGCGATTTCACTTGCCACAGCCTTACCCAGCAGTTAATTCTGCCTCAATCCTGCTGCAGTTTTCCACAGTCAGCACTCGGCTCCAGTGCTCTGGAGGAAGCACTGGCAGCACACCCCATGTCTTTTGCAGCTCATTTATCAGTTGAGTATCACAGGTTTGTGCAGATTCCTTGGAGACCGTGCTGCTGGCATCCTCTCACTCAGGAAACTGCTCAGTTACTCCAACCTTCTGTTTCCTATCTTTTGACCAATTTTTTCACTGATATGTAGAGCATTCCTTTTCTTTCTCATCCTTTTGTCTTTAATCCCAAATCCTCAGAGGCTCAGACACAGAGCACAGCACACTCGCGATGATCATATTCCTGTTTCACTGATGAGGACCCATTTTGGGGTTCATTTGCTCCTTTTAACCATCCTCTTGGTGTCTGGGGGTGCTACTCTGCAGGTGGGGTTGTGCTAAGATTTCCCATCCTTGGCAGGGTCCAAAGCCAGGTCAGACAGGGCTTGGAGCAGCCTGGGAGAGGGGAAGGTGGCAGGGGGGGTGGAACTAGAAGAGCTTTAAGGTCTCTTCCAACCTAAACCATCCTGGGATTCTATGATAAAATGCCCCCTCTTTTTCCTCTTTCTCAGTAGTTTTAGGATTCTTCACCTAAAGGGAAGATTGCTGAGGGATGCCCCTGTGTCAGTGAACCTTCCAGTGTCCCTGAATTCCTCCAGGAAGCTGCCTTTGAGGACATCAAGCTCTTGTCCTGGTCCCCACACACTGCCAGTGCCACCTAAGGCAGGTGGCAGTGTATTTTGACACGCTCTTTAGGAAGCCAGACCCCCACACCACGTGCTGGTTCTTCTGTGAGGTTGGGTGAGCACTGATCCCATCAGTTTGCCTTTGTACAAGACTGATGTGCCCCACAGTCAGATCGTGCTGAATGCCTCCCTGCTCTAGCCAGAACTGCACACTTTGATCCCCCCAGCCACCTCCTGGAGCTCCCCTTGGGAGGGCTCTGCCTCCAGCTCTGTCCCCGTGGCTGAGCCGCTGCAGGTCCCCCACCCCAGCAGAGGTTTCCTACCTCAAGGAACAGGACTGCTCACTTATAGTTTAAGATCCATCCTGGCTTGGTTCCATTTTCTGGTTTGTTTGGGGATTTTTGGAGGGGCGGAGGCAGATGGGGTGGTTCCATGAAAATCAGTTCCAAGGCTGCTACAATAACCTACTTCTTGCTAGTCTGGCACCTTCCTCCTACTCCTCAGGCAAGGTTGGCTTCACACCTGCAGCTGACTCAAACTTGATGGAATCAGGTTCAGAACTTGCTATTTTAGATCTAAAATTTTATTTATTCTGACTTTATAACATACCTAGGCTCTGAACTATTTAAAGTAAATTGCAGCTCCTGGAGGAGCAGGTATCCTGGCGAATTCTGGAGTTGTGAAAGCTTCAGCTACATGCTACAACCAAACACTTTCCCTAAAAAAATAGTTGGAACTTCCCTATGCTGAAACTCTTGTTTTGTTTACAGTGCCCCCCCTGCTCTTAGTCCCTAACACAATGGCTTATGACTATTAAATTTTCTGCTGCATTTGTTCTACTAATCCACAAAGTCAACAAAATTCTTTTGTGCAATTCTTCTGTCCTTCACAGCATTACAGGAGTTTCAAAACCTGCATCAAAGACCTTGTGCCAATGTCACTAAAGAAGTGTTAGAGAGGGCTGGTCATGAGACCTGTCCCTCAGGAATGCTTCTGATTCCTCCCCTGCACCTGGAGCTCACCTCATCCTGTCCCAGTCCCCTCTTTTCCCAGCTCCTTATCTGCCTTAGCTAGCTCCTTGTAATTCCTGTACTAATCTGCACCATCTCCGCTTTCAATAATAATTTCCTCTGGGAACTGCACTGAATAAATGCTGCCTATAAATCCAGAGAGCTTAAGCCCCCTGCATCTCTGTAGTGTGAGATGTTCACTGGCTCAGCAAAAAGAACCAGCCTGGTACTCAGATAAAATCACCTGCTGAGCAGAATTTTCCCTTTTATCCCACTTTTCACTCAGGACCTTCTGGATTACTCTTTGTTCCAAACCTGACCTAAGAAATCAGCTGATCTGCATGGACTTCCCGAGATTTCTTTTTGCCCAGTATTCTCACATCAGAATGCATTATTCCCAGATGGAAATAAACAGGGAAGGTTTTTGGTAGGGGTCGGAGATAACAATCAGAAAGGTAATCCGTTCACTTTCTCCAAAGGAAGTCACTAACAAAACCAACAGGTTTGCTATGCTTTAGTCAAATAAATCATGCCGACTCAGCAACAAAAAATCCCAACAAAAAGGAGAACTGGAATTGCAGGATGATTTTCCAGCTTCCTCCTTTGAGAGCAACATTAAACTGATATGGATATATAAGGGGAATGGAAATCCTGCCCTGACAATTGCTTTGGCAAGAATTAGTTCATGCCATTGGAGAACAACTGCTCCATAATGCTCATCAGGTTTTGAATCTTTATCTGAATTTTTCCTAGGAAAGAAATTACCTTTTTTTCATGGCAGTTTACGTTGGGACCTGAGTTCAGTGCCCAGGAAAAAGAACCTGCCACATTTCCTCCTCCTCCTCCTCCCCTCCTGCCAGTCTGTGTTCAAAATCCCAGCCAGAATTCCACAAGTGGAAACATGACTTGAAGGGATATAATCCTGGTCATGAGATGTGCATTCCCAACAAAACCAAGCCTCCTTTCCCTGTGGTCCAGCAGAGCTGCTGAGCCAATTTCCATCTTGTGATTACAATCAACAAATTCTCGGTGCCACAGAGAGTGCAGCAACCAGCATTCCAGAGGGACACGTTTTCCATCCTTTCCCTACCACGTTTTCAGAGTTAATATTTCAAAGACATGACCTTCATCATGGAAGCATGGTTCTCATTGTGGTCTGTACAGACATCCTAAAATATTCCTGAATTCGACACTAGGAAACCAAAAGGTGAGGAATACAAGGAGAAAAAAAAATAATGTTTTCAGGAAGTGCAGTGGACAAACTGGCAAATGAAAACCATCCAGAGATGAACTCAGCCTCGAGGAATACAGGTTATTACAAATTATTTGAGGGAGGACTTTGGGAATCATTTCCAGCAAAAACACGACTATATTAAAAGGGAATTATCACAGTACCTGAACTGTACTTCTCAGCCATAGCTGTGGAGATTACATGTTGATCACCTGGAAAACATAAAATAGAAGATTAATGATATTGTTAATATCTTAATTACTGATTAAAAAGAGCAACTAATCTCACACATTTTCCTTTACTTGAATAGTTTTCACTTCCCAAAGAAACAGAGAAGAGCAGAACACACGGCTTTCAATATCTCCTATTTTATTCCTGATAAAGGCAGCTTCAAATAAGAAAAATAACAAGAAAACACTGCCTGAGGTTTTCATTAAAGTGCTTTACATATTTTCATGAAGGCTGTCAACTCGGAAACCGGGGAGAAATTCATAACAAGTTTTATCATTTTAAAATACCCACCCTAAAACACATCAGGCACTTATCTGTAATTTATTTTGACTCAAATGTATTCTCTGCCCTTCCCCAAGATGAAATATTGAACAGGAAAACCTCTGACTGGCTCTTTCCAGCTCTTTTTTGCCGTGTGCCTGTGAGTTATCCCAGGGATGGAGAACACAACTGGAGGGTGAGGGGCTATTTGAGGGCTGCTTGTCCAGTGTTTATCCAACTGAGACTGTGCCATGGAGGAATTCAGGAAAACACAAGAGGCATTTGGGCCTCCAGGCATGGAGTGGGTTGGAGGTTTCCCCTTTCTCCCAGCACCAAAGGGAAACACAGGGCGGAGACCCCAGGGCTCCAAACAGGGAGGGAGAGACCTAGGATGGTGGGAGGCACACTGAAACTTGTTATTGAGGGCTTGAAAATCAAATTGCTCAGGTGCTGAGCTCATTTCACCTCTTGCTTTTGGGAAAATCCAGATCCTTATAAACACACCCAAATCCTTCCCAATATCCCATCTGCCCTCTGGCAGTGGGAAGCCATTCCCCCTTGTCCTGGTACTCCCTTGTCCCAAGTCCCTCTCCAGCTCTCCTGGAGCCCCTTTAGATGCTGGAAGGGGCTCTGAGGTCTCTCTGGAGCCTTCTCCTCTCCAGGCTGGACAGCACAGCATCCATATTCCATTGGAATTAGCCAGCTTGCCATGCTCTCCAAGCAGAAACAGGGATCTTTAGGCACACATGGTTTGCTTTGCAATAACCCAAACTGCTGCCTTGTTCTGAGGTGGGATAAATCCACAGCACATTGGGCAGTCAGATTTAGGAGATAACTCCCAGCTTTGAAGGCTGATGGTAATTTGGGGAAATATATGGATGTTGTGTTGACTTCCAACAAAATATTCCCTAAGGGGAAACAAGAAGATATGTTATTAGCCTTCAGAATTTAACTGAGTAAAAATGGGTAAAGCTTCATTAACAAGACACCAGATGTGTGTGGGAGTGCATCGCTTTTCCCAGGTCTGCTTGACCAAATCATTTACCTCTTCTATATATAAATATATATATATGCAAAAAGGAAAACAAAGTACGACTGGACAAAAATAAGGAATAGACAACACGCAGTTCATTACAGCAGACATTTGTTTGCATTTCTGAAGACATCCGATGGTTCTAATATATTTTAAAAAAGAAAAATAAATGTTTCCAGCTTAGAAACATATTGCTGAACCTTCCCCCTGAAAGAAATCCTATTCTCTGCTTTAAACAGAGCTGGAGAAGAGAAGGCTCCAGAGAGACCTCCAAGTCCATTCCAGGGCCTAAAGGGGCTCCAGGAGAGCTGGAGAGGGACTTGGGACAAGGGATGGAGGGACAGGACACAGGGAATGGCTTCCTACTGCCAGAGGGCAGGGATGGATGGGATATTGGGCAGGAATTGTTCCCTGGGAGGGTGGGCAGGCCCTGGCACAGGGTGCCCAGAGGAGCTGTGGCTGCCCCTGGATCCCTGGCAGTGTCCCAGGCCAGGCTGGATGGGGCTTGGAGCAGCCTGGGAATAGTGGAAGGTGTCCCTGCCCGTGGCAGGGGTGGGATGGGAGGTCTTTAAGGTCTCTTCCAAAACTGACGATGGGAGGAAAACTGCTGTGGGCTGTGTGAAACACAGGCACATTCTGCCAGCAGCGTGGTCACCTCTGGATTCCACATCCCACCAAAAGAATTCCGTATTCTGCACCCAAAAATCCACACCATTAAAGCTGCAATTGCTTTGCCCAGAGAATTCCCAGTCCCTCAGGCGTGGAGGAGAGGGAGAGGGACGGAATGAACTGCACTGCCACGAGAACAGAGTTTCCTCCTTGCTTTACTCAGAGATTAATGCCCATTGCCAGCAGCTTTTATGATCAATGATCATCATAGTGAATTTTGGTAATGAAAATGCATCATGCTGTGTGTTGTTCACACACCGCAGAACACTTCTCCTCTAATCAGCAAGGGCTTGGAGATCCAGAGACTGTTTTGGAGGAAAAAACAATAGGCTGTTTGGATGGGAATTGGTTTGGATTTTAATGTTGTAAATAGAGACAGGGACTTGAATTCTGAGTTTCACTGGAAGGTGACGACAGAATCACGGGCTGTGGCTGTTCCGTCAGCCTGGGCTTTGGTGTGACAGGAGCAGGCAAAAGCAAGAGCTGCTGGATCCGTTTTATCCACACTGTCTACAATTTTGGGGGTTACTTTAGACCTTTACATTGTTCTTTACATTGTCCCTGGGAAGGATCAGTCACCCTGTTGGACTCTCACACCCCTGTTAGTGGGAGCAGAGCATTTGGTGCCCACTGGACACCAAATCTGCTTTAGTTTCCTCATTCACATGCACAAAATCACATGGGATCGACCCAAAATTCAATGAACAAGAATAAGCATCAATGGCATTAGAACCATCGTAAGATATTGTGCTCACTACCTGCATATTCCAGGCTGAAATGAAAGAATAACTTCATTTCTACAATTAGCGACTGCCTGAAAAAACAACTCCCATTGTTAAATCTGTAGCATTATTTTGGTGCATTCCTAAGTTTCTCGTTTTTGAGGGCAGCCTTCTCCTTCTTAAGGGCCTTGGAAATGATTAAAGCAATGGAAAGGCTGGGAGAGCTGGGATTGTTCAGCCTGGAGAAGAGAAGGCTCCAGGGAGACCTCCAAGTCCATTCCAGGGCCTAAAGGGGCTCCAGGAGAGCTGGAGAGGGACTTGGGACAAGGGGTGGAGGGACAGGACACAGGGAATGGCTTCCCACTGCCAGAGGGCAGGGATAGATGGGATATTGGGAAGGAATTGTTCCCGGGAAGGGAGGGGAGGCCCTGGCACAGGGTGCCCAGAGAAGCTGTGGCTGCCCCTGGATCCCTGGCAGTGTCCAAGGCCAGGCTGGATGGGGCTTGGAGCAGCCTGGGGTAGTGGAAGGTGTCCCTGCCCATGGAACTGGAAGAGCTTTGATGTCCTTTCCAACCTAAACCATTTCATGATTCTATGATTAAAATAGTGGGGTTAGGAATTGGATTGTGGGAGTGGGGTGAGAGGTGAGGATGAGGTTTAGGTTTAAAGTCAGGGCTCCAGGTTTTTGGTGGTTACACCTCTCAAAAGAGGCCCTGCAAGCCCCTTCCCAGTCTGACCCCACCTGAACCCTCCTGACCTCCACAGGTACCATTAGTTGGGAATTTAGAAAAAGATCACCTAATTTCTTGGCCCTGTCCTGTTTATTTCTACCCAAAGTTTACCTTTTTCTCCCCAGCATGAGATTTTCACTCGGCCTCTTCTCCACCCAGAGAAGTAACTCATGTAAGAGCTCAGAAATGTTAAGAACCAGCATGAAGAGCAGTATTATCTCAGCTAAGGAAAGCAAATTCATACTTCTCATGAAGCAAGACTCCTAAATCTCTCATGCAGCTTTGAAAATTACCCTCTTTATTTTAATTAATCCAGTGTTACCTGTAATAATGTTTATGATGTGTACGTTTTCCTATATCGCCCCCTAGCAAACTCCATCTCTGTGCTTCTCTCAGGGGCTGATCTGGCATTTCGATGCAGAATTTTAGAAATTTTTATCCCTAACTCAAGAAATTAAGGAATACTGATCAGCTCTTGAAATACTCAAGAGTTCTGCAAAGACCAATCATTCCTTTTTCTTGCTGCTTGCAAGGCACATTCATGAACCAGAACTGATTGGGGTGGGGGCAGCAGAATTCCTTCGCTTTCAATATTTTTTCTCCTCGTCTGCAGCAAAAAACAGGGTTTGATTTTGCCTGAACAGTGTGTTAAAAGTTTTCAGCAGAAAAAATACAAGGGCAGCTATATCCTGTAGAACTAATGCAACTCATCTGCTCCAGGTTTGAGTTACAAATATACACTCATTTATTGGTAAAAAAATGTCCAGGTTTTGTTCCTAGAATCTCTTGGAAACCAACCATCTTCCAAAAAGTCTCCATCAAATACTACAAATATGTAAAGGGCACTATCCTGGCATTTTTATTAAAAGTTTTCTTGTCAAATTGGAGCCATGAAAATCTGATTTACTGCCAACTTTTTCATGGAAAATCAACCCAGTCATGTTTTTCTTGGCAAGGGGAAGTAAGCTTGAGTCAAAGTAAGATTTGTTTTAGCATTATTTCATGTTTTCTGAATACATTTCATATATATTTATGTCCGCCTCTGTTTCTACTGCATGGAAATGCTGCTCTCACCCAGCTGGTGGAACTTGCTTGGCTGCACACGAGAGCAGCGATCGAATTCCAAAATGAAAATCCGACTTCTCCTTTTTTTTTTTCTGTGCTCTATGCCACACAAACTCACAACTGCATCCAAAGTGTATTTAAGCAATTTACGGGTTATGATAAAATTAAACCTCCAAAATAGTTTAAAAAAGACTTAGGGATCTTTTCCTGAGGGCAGGTTGCTCAAAATTCCACAATGCCTTGGAAAATGTTTGGTTTTAGGGATTTCAAGCTGCTCAAGGTAGAATCTCAGAGTCCAGTGCAGCATTCTGATAAATCAGAGCAGAAAATGGAATTCAATAAGGCACTGAACTTTCCAGATTTCTGAAAACTCGACGTGTGGGAGGTTCATAACCCACGCAACAGATGACAGGGATCCTCTGCCGCAAGATGTCAAGTGTTATAGCCTGGCCAGGAGATGAGAATTACAACAAGTGAGGATTGTACTGGTTGGTAGAACCCCAGAATGGTTTCGGTTGGAAGAGACCTAAAAGACCATCCAGTCCCACTCCCACCTGGCCTTGGACACTTCTAGAGATCCAGGGGCAGCCACAGCTTCTCTGGGCACCCTGTGCCAGGGCCTCCCCACCCTCCCAGGGAACAATTCCTTCCCAATATCCCATCTATCCCTGCCCTCTGGCAGTGGGAAGCCATTCCCTGTGTCCTGTCCCTCCATCCCTTGTCCCAAGTCCCTCTCCAGCTCTCCTGGAGCCCCCGTGGGCACTGGAAGAGGCTCTGAGTTGTCCCTAGAGCCTTCTTTTCTCCAGATGAATGCTCCCATCCCTGGAATGTGGTGTGCAGGTAGCACAGGGGCACTGCCTTGCTCCTCTCCATCATATTCCTTTTGGAAGATGTCTTAAAGCGCAAAAGAAATGGGTCCTCCAACAAGGAGCAACCCTATAGTTTGACATGAGGAGAAATGTAAAAAATACCTTTTCTCTGGCTAATTTGGGCTGCAATGGCTTTAGCTCTTTAATCCTGACTTCTTTCTAAACGCAGAAAACACGGTCCCAGCCCTTTGCTCTGAAATACTCTTATTCATCAGGAAGCTGGAGAGAAACCCAGGGAGAGGCAGAACTCATGGATCTGTCCTCAGCAGCTCCAGCTCCACCAAGTGCCCAGCTGGCAGTGCCCACGCGTGTCCCTGCCCACGGCCAGCTGCTCCTCACTCTGTTCTGGCTGGGCTCCCACTCCCCCAGCCCTGCTGGGAGCATGGATCACAGAGTGCTCCAGAGTCTGTTTCCATCACAGTCAAATGAGTGGAAGGGACGAGTTCATTCAGCAAGGAACCCCTGGAAGCTCCGCAGCTGTGGGGTTTGGGGAGGTGTGAAGGCAGGGACAGTAGTGGGGAACAGCACGTTGTCCTTCTTGGCACAGACAGGGAGAAACTGGGAACAGCCTTTCCACTCTGGAAAGATGGGGTACCTACCCCACAATGTGCATTTCCAATCTCAGTCCTCAAGGGAGTTTAGGTCTGCACCAGATGCAGGGTTCAATCAGATCCACGTTCCTGCAGTTACAAACTGCCAGGAAGAGGCACCAAACGCAAAAGCCGCACAGGACAGGAAAGGATTCGGGATTTATCTGTGCAAACATGGAGCTGCAGCTGCTCCTGGGCCATAAACACAACGTTGTGGTTTCAGCCACAAGCTGGGCTCAACCAGCACGTGGATGTTCCCAGACATAATCCCTCACTCGAACTCCAGGCATTCCCACAGCCCAGCAGGTTTTTAAAATAGGACTGACATGAACTTGCACGACATAATTACACCATGCTTCTTAAACAAAGGGATGCTCTTCCACATTTTTCATACTCATCCCTGTCCTCCTGAAATCTCCCTCCTACTCTCCAGCTTCATAAGGTTCAGGAATGTCTGAACAGCATAGTGACGTGTAAAGGCTCCCACAGTCTTTCATCTCCCTGTGTAATATTGTCTGTGTAATACTCATGTAAGCCCATTTTAGGCTGTGTCTGGCTTGGTTAATATTTTTCCCACTGACATGGGACTATCAAGTAAACCTTCAGGAATGCAGAGATGGGGGCTCCAGACACATGCATTCCCAGCTATTTTTCCTCCATCAGCCCTCTGTCCACTGATAAACAAAACTAAAGACAAAACTAAAGACAAAATCAGAAACTCATGGCCTTTAATGCTCAAGACAACACCTGTATCTGCAAGAACTTTAGCACCTGAAAGCAAGGGGGTACCTACAAGGTCATTCTTGTTAAGGATCACACACAGGCAGTGACCTTACGTGTGTGAATGCCCACAAATCTCTCCAGAGCTGAACCTTGAGTTACCTACAGGCCTGCCACTGGTGGTGTCCCCAGGGTTCAGTACTGGGCATGGGGCTGTTCAATGTATTCATCAGTGACTGGGGAGGTGTGGATACCGAAATGCTGCTAGCAGATGAATTTTCCAGTTTCTTGCATTAATTCTTTGAGAACCTTTCCTTTCTCACGCAAGATATGAAAATAGTAAGATAGTTTATCCAGACGACAGTCACATCTGGTGTTTTGCTAAGTTCTGTTTATGGTACACTGAGAAAATGTTTTACCGTGGATGTCATAGAACCTGAACCAATCACCCTAGGAGGAGTGTGAGCACTGTCCAATCGCTTTATGGAACTAGACTATATAAAAATGATTGTAAAATTAATAAATAATTCATTCTTTCACTGGATTTGAGTGTTGCTACATCTCTCCGTTCCTGGCTCAATAGCGATAGGGAGGAACAACCCCAGGCACCAGCACCAGCTGCTGGAGCAGCTCTGTGGGGAAGGACCTAGGGGTCCTGAGGGACACCGAGCTGTCCCTGAGCCAGCAGAGGGTCCTGGGGCCAAGGAGGCCAATGGGATCCTGGGGGCAGCAGGAAGAGCATTCCCAGCAGGGCAGGGAGGGATCCTGCCCCTCTGGCCAGCCCTGGAGGCACCTCTGGAGTGCTGTGTCCAGCTCTGGGCTCCTCAGCACAGCAGGGCCAGGGAGCTGCTGGAGCGGGGCCAGCGGAGGCTGCGGAGCTGAGGAAGGGCCTGGAGCATCTCCGTGCCCAGGGAAGGCTGAGGGAGCTGGGGCTGCTCAGCCTGGAGAGGAGCCCCAGCTGAGAGGGGCCCTCAGCCCTGGGTGTCCCTGGCTGCAGGGAGGGCTCCGAGCAGGGCCCAGGCTCTGCTCCGGGGGCCCAGCAATGGCACCAGAGCAACGGGCAGGGCCTGGTGCCAGCAATTCCCCCTGCACAGGAGGCAGAACTTCTGCCCTGGGCAGTGCCCAGCCCTGAACAGATTGTGCAGAGAGGCTCTGGGGTCTCCCCCCTGGGGCTGTTCCAGAGCTGTGTGCACACAATGCTGTGCCCTGTGCTCTGGGCTTGCCGGTTTAGACATTGGGGCTTCAATTTGTACCCACGCCAGGTCTCTTTTTCACAATTTCAGCTCTTGAAGCATTTATTCAGAAGCATGGTACAGGCATTATAATGGTAGTCTTCAAATTTGAATAACTTCCAGAGGAAAAACCACAGTCTATTTCTAGGACTTCTGTTTGTGAGATAATAGAAAAAGTCAATTTTAATTTTTACTAAGTTTCAAAATTCCATTAAAACTGAGAGGTATTTTGAGGAGTTTGTACATTGCCTCACATAGAACGAAATCCTAAGACCTGAGTGGTATTTTACACCTTGGCAGTCTTGCTACTGGAGGTTCTCAGACACTGCGAAAACCTGCTTCAACTTATTTGGTCTTGATCAGATTTGATCCCAAGTCTGGAAAAGTTAAGGACTATTTCTGTATCTCCGGCAGCCACAGGCCCCTGTAGGCCTGCACTTTGAGATCCTGCATTTTGTGTTTCTCTACTTAATTCACAACGACAAAGGAATACCTGTGGGATTTCCAGAGCTTGTGAACCAGCCAATCCAGCAAACCTTTTAAGTATGCAAAAAAGTTTCAGCCATTTCCTGACATTCCTGCAAATGAGATCTGAATTGGAGCTGTAGCATTAATACATAATATTCACATTAAAGCTTAGCAAGGCAGGAGTTGTTCAGATTCATATTCCAGTGAGACAAACAAGTGTCAGATCCAGAGGTGGTCTTGAAGGTGTCATTGAGGTTTAATTTTAGGTTTTTCCCAGCATACCGTAAGTTGGGGTTCAAGGCGTTAGCTTCAACATTCTTAGAGAAGATCTAGCTTAACAAACCCCCATGTTTTTCATCAAAGGAATCTTTTGAATTGAAAAATCCTAAGGAAGGCTCTTCTTGCCCTATTTCCTTTTTTGCAATTATTATATACATATTAATTGAAGCAAACTCTTTAGGAAATGGTTCACATAAGCAGCTTTTAGCTAATGAATTATCCCTGTCAGTTAAAAACATTTACATGGCTTGTTTATGTTACTTTGTTAATTTTATTGTAATTTAGCGTTAATTAACAGCCCTGTCTTTACAAGGTGTTTAATCAGTTACAATTCTTAATTACTCCTCAACATTGCTTAATAAAACAACACACTATTTGGGATTAAGTTAAATTGGTTAAATTTATCTGTTATCCTCTTTTGTGGGTAATTTATTGCACAATAAAAGCAAGTTGTGAAATTATTTTCATGGCAAGTAGCCTAAAAATGATTTTACATAGATTCTTTTTTACCTTAACTACAGAGAAAAACTATCCCTAATTTCAGTGTTTTCTACAGATCAGCACAAGGCTCAGAAGAGTCTCAAAAATTGCAGTCACAGAAATTTGGTGCTGGAGCAGCCTGGTTTGGGAAGCGATGCTGGAGCAGAGGATCAGCACCCTCAGCTCCAGGGGAACCTCCCCAACCAAGGAGCTGCTCCTGAGAGCAGCCAAAATCCTCTGCCGGAGCTTGAGGTCCTGCCTTGGCCTGCTGAGGTCACAGGAAAGCTTTTCCTGCATGGAGCTGCCAAACTGCACCTTGAACCCACCTAAGCTTTTCCCACAGAATCCCAGACTGGTTTGGGTTGGAAGGGACCTTTAAGCCCATCCAGTCCCACCCCTGCCACGGGCAGGGACACCTTCCACTATCCCAGGTTGCTCCAAGCCCTGTCCAACCTGGCCTTGGACACTGCCAGGGATGCAGGGGCAGCCACAGCTTCTCTGGGTACCCTGTGTCTCTACATTTCCCCATGCTCCGAGCCAGTGAGCCCTGAGTGCTGCCCATGCCATGCCAACCATGGCTCGGTTGAAATCTGCTCCTGGATAATTTCATTGCAAATGTGCCAATCCTACTCCCTGTGGTAGGAGAAAAAATTCACAGATTGCCCACAACACCTTCTCCTCCTGTTTGGAGCTCCTGTCCCTCCACAGAGGGAAACACATCTGTTCAAAAAATCTTAGCTTGGAACAGGAATTAACACAATATGAAAACTACTCAGCCTGAACACCCCAAATCCACGCCATGACTCCTTACACGATGCCACTCACCCAGTGACCCCTCTCGAGGCCTTTCTCAGCCCTGTTAGTTATGCACAGCTATTTCTTCTCTGTTTGGCATTGCCAAGCACTCACGGTGACTAAAATAATGTAGTGGTTTGATCACATCTATTTCACTCTGTGAGATAAGGATTAGAAGAAACACAAAGCAGGCCTAAAACTTTAAAGAATATAAAGAAGTTTATTACTAACAAGTTAAAAATAACAAGAAATAGTAAGAAGTTAAAGCAAAACCCTCCTTCCCCCCTCCGCCTTTCTCTCCAGCACTCCCCCCTCCTTTTACCACCTCGCACAAAGGGTAGCAATTTTGGTCAGTGTTGCAGTCCTTAAAAGTCTCTTTCTTATGCTTAGGGAAAAAGGTTCCCTTCTGCTATGCCGTGGAAATTTCCTCACAACTCAGTAGTCTGCCTGGAAACCATCTACTGATGTGAAATATCTCTCCCATGAAAATTCCACAGTATATTCATACTGCAATCATGG
>VZTE01006577.1:198-13571 GCA_013397775.1 Eulacestoma nigropectus
GCCGCCGCCGCCGCCGCCGCCGCTGCCGCGGTGTTTACTGAGCGCTCCTGTCCTGATATCACTCCGCTGGCATGGAGGAGGAGGAGGTGGAGGAGGAGAGCATTTGATCATTGTGATGGTGGCAGGAGGAGCAGCAGCCAGCACGACAGAGCAAAGCGCTAGGCTGTATCAGCTCGGCGTTTGGCAGAGACTTCAGAGCGCTACTTTTTTTTTTCCTTTTTTTTTTCCTCTCCAGCTCGGTCCGGATTGTTCATGTGTTTACTTCCCCCAGCCCGAGGATTTGCTATTTAGGTTCCTGTTGAAATGCAACTGAGCAGCCAAAGTACTTTGCGAACACGGTGCGGCATAAACACCAAAACTTTTTTCTAGAAGGAAAATACAATAAGCAAGCGGCTTTGCCTGTCTTTTGATGCCGGGGAGTGCGAGTGAGTGCGCGGTGTGTGCCCAGCGTGTGCCTGTGCTTGGATGTGTGTGTGTGAACGTGCGTGTGAACGGGTGTGTATGTGTGTGCATGTGGAGGGGCGCGTGTTTCTCCTTATCCATGGGGAAAGAAGGCTTTTGGCAAAATCTCCGGAAATCTCATGGAACCTGTTTTGAAATAATGGATTATAAAAAGGAAAGAGGAGGAAAGGAATTGGTCTGATATCTCCTGGAGTTTGCTAACCCGAATTGCTGCTGCTTAGTTTGTGGTGCTTTTCGCGTGTGTGTGTGTGTTGGTTGTGTTGCTGGCGATAACCTTTTAGCACCTTTTCTCTTTATTTCCCTCCCCTCTTCCTTCTCTCTTTTTAATGTTTTGGAGCTTCTCGAGAGAGACTGGCGGGAGGAAAAGAGAAACATTTGCTTGGGATCGCTGTTTCCCTGATACATGATGGTGCCCCCTTCCCCCCCCTCCCCCGTTCTCTAAAAAGTATCCCATCAGGACCCCAGAGGAGACTGCGTGTGTGTGAAGTGTAGGATTAAAAGTTCTTCCAAAATAGTGTGCAGGGGGACGAGGATGGGGGATTTTGCAGCCCCCGCTGCCACCGCGAATGGCAGCAGTATTTGCATCAACAATAACCTGAACAGCAGCCTCAGCGGGGCCGGCGGGGCCGGTATCGGGGTTAACAGCACTCCCCATGGCCCTCCTGCCGCCGCTCCCGGTAACAATAACGCTAATAGCGGCGGCATTCCCAAACACAGCACGGTGGTGGAGCGGCTGAGGCAGCGCATCGAGGGCTGCCGGCGGCACCATGTCAACTGCGAGAGCAGGTACCAGCAAGCCCAGGCGGAGCAGCTGGAGCTGGAGCGCAGGGACACGGTGAGCCTCTACCAGCGGACCCTGGAGCAGAGGGCCAAGAAAACGGGCACCGGGGGCGGCAGCAAGCAGCAGCACCAGAGCAAACAGCAGCAAGATGCTGAGCCAGCCACGGCGGAGCAGAGGAACCACACGCTGATCATGGTAAGGGGATGCGGGCCGGGGGGCGGAGGGGTCGCTGTCCACTCCGCGTCTCTCGCCGGGATGAGCTGGAGGTCGGCCCCGTAGCTCGTCAAGGGGGAACGGAGCTCGACTCAACTTGGGCGGTGGCAGGGTCTCTGGCGGGACGGGCAGGCGGGAGCTGCCGAGACGCTTCTCAGCTTCTCACGGGCTGGGGTGGATGGAGCGGACAAACTTTTTTTCCCCCCGTCCCTTTCGGAAGGGTAGAACAGCTCTGGGGTAAGGAGGAAAAGGAGGAAGGAGCGGTGCCAGGCGTGCGCCGCGGGCTGCCGAGAGCCGGGGGAGGGTTTTGTGTGTGTGCGTGCGTGCGTGCGTGCGTGTTTCGCCAGGGCTTCTCCGTGCGGGGGGCTGGCCGCCTTTAAATCCCGCCGCGGAGGAAGGTGGAAGGTGACTCCGCAGGCTGGGCTGGCGGCAGGAGGAAAAAGTTGGGCAGGTTTCTCGCCTACGCTGCCCCGGCGTGCAGCAGCCCGGCTCCCCACGCGAGCTGAATCTCTTCCCGAAGTTTCCTTGGGATTTAAGGAGCTTAGTGAGGAGTGGATGGGGAGAAGGGGGCGGGGGCTGAGCCGGTAGGAGCGTAGCGCCAAGTAGGAAGTGGAGTTTCCCACTTCCAGGCTGCACCGATGATGAAAAAGAGGAGGTGCGGAGGGAGCCGGGCCCCGCGCTCCGGCAGAGCCTTATTTATAGCAGGTCGCGGCCGCCAGTCGTTCTGGTGGGGGGGGGCTGGTGGTGTTCGTCCCGGCCGGCGGGGGCAGGCGGACGGCTCTGCCGCGGGGGACACGCGTGTGTGTCCTGACGTGTCCCCGCGCCGAGGCGGGGGTGCCCAGCGCTTGGGGGCGGGCACGGGGCAGCTGGGTCCTCGCCGTACGCGGGGCGCACAATGGGCGGTAGAGACAGGCGGAGAGGAGGGGAGGTGCGATGGCAGCGTCTGGTTTACAAGCCTCGCACGTCCCTCCCTCTCGCCTTCCCCCGCTGCGCAGGGAGGCGCGGCCGTGCGGGAGGGTCCAGCAGGGCGGCAGCTGCTGCCGGCCCCCGCCGGGGGAGGTCTCTGTGACAAAGCGGTGGATTGGCGGCCATCCCGGTGGCGGTCCTTCCTGTCGCCCCCCCCGTACGCGAGAGGAGGGAGCCTTGTGTTTCTCCGGGGCCGCGCCGAGCATGCCTAGCCCCGGCCATAGTGCCGGTTCGGTGCCGCGCAGCTCCCCTGAGAGACGCCGCGCAGCCCGGCGGGCAGCACCCTTCCCACTGCCCTGCTGGCCGCTTTGCCTGCCCCCAGCCTCGCTTCCTCACGGTGGGGTGGCTGGAGGTGGAGATCGCTTCGCCAGCGGCAAACAAAAGCTCAGCGCCGAGCGCTGCCCCCGCCTCCTGGCCTCTTCGGGAGCGCAGCCCCCGGCAGCCTGGCGCATCTCCCGGCGAGGCCAGCCGGGAGGCGGGCAGCGGGATGTGGAGGGAGCGGGGCCGGGGAGAGCGCGGGCAGGAGCCGCACAAAGCGGCGGGGGTGGTGGAATATGTGCGTGTGCACTTCGCAAACAGGAAGTAGAACGACCTCACTGACATCTTGTTGCTTTCCTGATGTTACCGGCGAGGCGTAACCACGTTTCTCTTCCTTCTGGCGCCTTTCCTTAGGCTTTTAAATGCACACTGTACCACAGTACTTGGCCTCGGCTTACACCTATTCCCGGGGCAGCAACAGAGTCACTCCCTAAACCTCACGAGCAGGGACTATCTTTTCGTCAGCCCAACTATCCTCAAAGCCCTTTTCACATCTCATTTCATTTCCACAAGATACAGGAGAGGGGCTGGAGGATTAGGAGACATTCTCAGAACGACCTGTCTCCAGGGCAGCGTTGTGGTGCGCTGTATCCCCATCCAACTCCAGGGCAGTTCCAGTGCTTTTGGGCCCAGGCTAGTGGTGGGTTGTCCTTTCTCCTTATTCCCAAACCCCAGTGCTGAAGCATTAAAGCCAGGACTTTTAGATAGCAGGTCATTGGTCTTCCCTTGAAGATGTGAGACAGAAAGCCAAAGCTATAATATGAAAGTTGTAGAAACAAAATAACAAAAGGAGGAAGAGCAATTTCAGGTCTCACTGTTACTAGATTCTTTTAGGTTGGGACATTTCAAGAGCTAAGAGTAGCCTAATTAAGGGGTAATTTGCTATGAAATTCATCATAACTCAATTCCTGTGCTATGATCTTCATGTTATTTAAATATACTCAATGTGCCCTATGCTTTTAATCTTAAAAAGATAAATTCTACTGCCTTATTACGAAAAAAAAACCCATTTCCTTTTTTTTAAAAGAAAATACACAAATGTTGCCAAAAAATTTAGAAACATCATCTGGTTTGTTTCACTTGTAAAATGTAAATTACGATTTTTGACTCATGTCTAAGAACATTGGGGAACACGAAAGCAATACTTAAAACCCGAGAAATTATTCTTCTTAAAGCAGTTGAAAAGTATTTTCTCTGAGACATCTATGCTTTTTGCACTAAAACCAAATGCAAACCCCCAAACTTCCTAATTTCTAGCAATTGTACTGGTGTGGTAAGTTTAACTGTTTATGTGCATCATAATTTTTATTTAGCAAAACAATTCTACTTAATTTAACTTGGTTTTTTTTTAATCACATGAGAAAAAAGTTAACTACATTTAGAGGTTTTCTCCCTTTCTTTATTCTCTGATAAACTCCAGTGGAGAGTTTTACAGTGGAACAGTCATAGCTCTGCTACGGCTTTACTCTTCACACAAAAATCATTATTAAATTTTTCCCTCAGATTATTAACACATGATTTGGAAAAGAAGCTGTTGGGATTAAACGACAGCAAACACAATGAGGACAGCAAGAAATGCTTTTTTTATTCTTTTATTTATCAAAGCAAATTAAAGGAAAGTATTATCTGTGTGTGTGTGTTGGGGTGTGTGTGTGTCTGTATGTGTCCTCCAAATTGAGAGATGCTGAGCAAGGAGGGGAGATGTGCTTGATCCAGGCAGCCAGTTGCCCAACAGACCCTCCCAGGAACTGGTACTGACCCATGCTGAGTGCCCTCCAGCAAGATGAGTAAAAAAACCAAAAACATCTTTAGAAGACGATTATTTAAAGACATGCACTCTGATTTTCTTCACTGGATGGAGTACAAGCAATGCGGTTAGCACAATGATTCTTGTTGCCACCCCCACAATTTGCACCTTCCCTCCTGGAGTTCATGGAAGGCACTGTGCAGTTTCCACTGTTTAGTACTCTATGTCAACTGACAAGAAGTTACCAATGGAAGCCTTTTGTCAAAATGGGGTGTAGGAGCATAGGCTTGGCTGTATTTCATGAGTTGCTGATCTACCCTGAATTTGTGTCTTGTTATAGAGAAAGTTTTCACTTGCTGAATTTTGAAATACCTGGATTTATAACTACTTCAACTTCTTCTATTAAGGAGAACAGTGGGTTACAGAACTAGTTTGCTCCCATGGAGGCATAGATTGGGGTGTGCACAGAAATTAAAATAGTTTATAAATGTCTGTGGGGACCTTTCCAATAGCCAAATGCATAATAAATACTGCAAATTATATCACCTCTGTTTCTTATCCCTGTGACTGTTGTTCTTACTGTGCATTTTTTGTCCAGTGACCTGTGTAATTATCACATTGGCCTTCTAGTGCACATTTATTTGCATTTGAGCTCTCTTGTGAAGTATAAAGAGGCTGGAGCTACTTTTTCCTATTTTAAGGCTCTTCAAACCTTTTTTTTTAAAATAATACATTATTGTGGGTTTGATAGCCATTGTCTTACTGACCATTCCTAACCCTAGACCCAGTTCTTAGGAAATTGTGTTTTAAACACAATAAACCTAAAATGTTATTTAGATCAGAGAAATTAGTGACAGAAGTCAAATGACCTATTAGATCATCTTTTCTGTTCCCCTGCCAAAGCATACTATGCCAATTCAGAATTAGTTTAAAGTCAGAGAAAACATGGCTGGAAATATACGGTATTTTCCAGTCCTGCTCTTCGCCCATTCTGGGCTAATGTATTGTCTTCCAGAAGTTAGTGATCACACTGCACTTCTACCTGAGAGAAGGAAGATGGGCAGGCCACTCCTTTCAGCTTTCTCTGTGTAGGGACAGAATGACATGTCCAGGATTATAGAAATCTGGTTATATGTCTTCCTTGTTGATAGATATTCCACTACAGAAAAGTAGTTCTTCCCTCCACCTCAGTCTCTTCTTTTTGTTGAAAAAGGTACTCAGAGTGAAAAGTGGAACATCTTCATTTGTCTTAGTGATTCTTGGATAATGCCAGTAATGAAATTGAGTGCCAAAGAATGTTGTCAGGCTTGTGAGGAATTTGTTAGAGCTTACACCTGCTGTATTTAATATGTACTTTTGTGTATGTTCATAAACCTGAGCACATTTCTTGTGTAATATTGCTATTCAGCTTACTTTACAGGTACTTAGGAGTTGATCACTTACACTACAGGAAAAGTCTATTTCTCTGGCATTGCAAAGATGAAAAAAGAAGATAATTTTTTAGGTGTTGTGTTTTGTTTTATTTTCCACAAGAGGTCAAATACTTGTAGCCCTTACTCATGCCTGATGACTAAGTAGGACTAAGCATCTCTTCAGTTAATAAGCTATGTCTGATCTTGCTCACACAGGAGTAAAGTCAGTAGTAAATACACAACAGGGTTGATACCAGAATTAAATCCCAGGCCAGCAATGCTCCTTCTCTTTCGTAAGCGTCATAGAAGGAGTCATTGTGTAACCCTTTTTATTTTCCTTTTCCTATAAGGGTGGATCTCTGTGTCTTTCTTACTCCACAGGCCTCTCCCATTTGTTTTCTCCTTTACATACCAACTCTCGCTTGATGCTCCTGTGTGATTACTGTCCTTTAGGACAAGGAGGTTTTGTGCTGACCTCCTTTTGCAGCTAGTCAGCACAATAGGTTTCAGTTTAGCAAACTGAAAGGAATGAAGAGACTCTTCACTTCAAGCACTGCTAGCCTCTGATGACCTTTAATGCTCTGATGGAAAGTGTGTCCCTTTCAGAGATAGTGGGTTGGGTTATTACAAGCCGTAGCTGGAGCAGGGCAAGTTGTATTTTGACGTAGGATATCCAGTCACAGTGAAATCTCAGCTTCAGTTTGACCAAACAGAATGTGTTGAAAGTCCTGCAGTGAAGTTCTAGGCATTGTTAAGTTCAGGAAGAACAGCTTTGTCTAGAACACATCAAAAACTCGTTCTGCTAATGCAGAGCCAAAAATATTAACATATGATTGTATTAGGACAATTGGTTGCATTTAAGTTAACCTCAATTTACAGTAGCTTGACCTAAAGCTTAAGGCTTCACAAATGGCTTCAGCTGATGTAACCTGAGCCGCCACCACTGAGGAAGTCTCCTCATTCCTGCTCGTCAGGGACTGTGTTTGCTGCCTTTGCTAAGGGCGGCTCTTGCTTGTGCAGCCCCACGGCCAGGTGGTTCACTGAGCAGGTAGGGAGGGCAGACACACTTCTTCCTTTTCTGCTAGGTTAGTTTTTAGCTGGATCAGATCCATCATTTGTTTGACTGTCCCTCCCGTGGGTAGCACAGCCTTACATCATCTTAATCCTCTTGTGAAACTTCACCCTTATCCCAGGATAAACATCTGGGACCTCTTAGTTCAAACATGCTCACCTGGTAGCATACATTGAACCTCAGTTAAGTTACACGTGGAGTCAGTGCACAATTCTGTTCCTGAGCACAGACACTGAAACAGGGGAGGCTGTATGTAGCAAAGGAGTCAGGGTTTATTTTTATTTAAACACATGCATGTATATGACATTTGGTTGCATATTACTCCAATATGTATAATTCATGTGAGACATATGCTGAGATTGGCGAAGGTTTAAGAACAGGCCTGACAACCAGTAACTGCTGACTGGAATCCTTCAAGTGTATTGTTTTGTGGATTGAAATGTGAGGTACAATGTCTGACTGAAGTTACAAACCTGTAATCAGTTTTCCAGTCTGGGATCTCACAGGCTGTTCAGATAAGCAGCATGCTTGTACATTCAGAGGGAATTTGGGAGCCTTAACAATTTGAAATATGTATTTTCCTAGTTTGTCTAAGCTGATGAATCACAAAATCATGTAACTTTGATTGTTCTTCTGCTTCCCTCTTACTTACTTTAGTTTCCCGATGTTTGTAGCTCAAAAGTCACTACAAACTGCTCCTGTTTGTTTTCTGAATGCTTGAAACTCAGTTTCATAGAGCTTAAGAAAAAATGTCTTTTTAAACTTGCAGTAGTTAATAAGATTGCAGCTGCTGAAATTCTGTGCTTAGAGGAAGGGGGCGTTGAGCTGCGTTCTTTCAAGACTTCCCTCTTTCAGATTGATTTTGTTTGCCACCACATACCATTAAAATTGGTGAGGAAATAAGAATACTTCAATCTTCAGTTGACCTGAGAGAAGTATGTCCACCCACAGGAACTTTGCATTTTCTAGAAGTTTGTGAAAGTGCTAAAGCTAATGCTGCAGTGCTGTTGGTAGCACAGATGACCTATTGATGTTTGCTTGCTGTCAGTTCTTCACAACCACAGAACACACAGAGTAGGAAAGAGGTTTGAATTTATGACTTTCAGAATAACTGAGGGAATAAACTGAAAGATCAACAGGTCAAAATTTTTTTTTTATTTTTTTTTTTTTAATCACTTTCTGTAGGGCTCTGTAGTGTCCTGTAAGTTCTCAGCTCTCATCAACTGAAGCTTGGTGGGGTTGTGCTTTCACTGATGGAAGGTGGGGCTGTGCCTCTTCCCCTCCTCCCTTCTTCAGTTTTCTGTCTCGTCCCTACATTACTTTTACTATGTGCCATACAGGAGCAGTTCAGGTTTAATAGAACAATTCAACTTAATTTTCTTCTGCTCTTCAGATTCAGAGGAACAATTATTCAGTGCTGCAGGTGTAGCTTTTCTGCATCATCTTTATGATGCTTGTGAAAATCTCGGGCCAATTCAGAAAGTCCTTGGATATTGTACACCTTGGAAAAGAGCAGAGAATTAATTTTAAACCTTACTCAGACCCCGGGCAGCATCACAATGAGAAGCCAATATGCCTATGTATGTGTGTTTGTGTAAACCAGTACCTGTACTTGTACACTGGTTTTTAAACTGTACTCCAAGGCAAAGTGAAAAGATTTATGATCAGTTTTGATGGTGAAAGGGGATGTAATAGTCCAACAAGTTTAAGAATCATTGATATGTACCCATTTTCTACATTTTCATCCTCTTTCTTTTAGCTCATATCTAGTCTTCTGTGATGTTTTGGCACTTCTGCATTGTGTTTCATCTAAAGGAGGAAGGGAGGTGGCTATGGCAAATGAGATTGTAGAAGAGTTCTGGAAAGTATGGGAGTTTTTTAATCATTTAAGATAATTCTTTACATTAAGGAGGATAGACCAGCACTTTGCCAAAAAAGAAACTGTTGCATTCCCCACCCCTTCTGTTTATGCAGAATATTGTGTTTTAGACTCTCTAGTATCTGCAAAAATTACTTTAAGTCTGACTGCCTTAGCAGGCACTAGTTGCCTTTGGACTGCTAAAGGGATTATTCCATGTCAGCTGTCAACTGTGCTGCTGTTCTTTTTTGTCTTCAGAGCTGGTGGCTGTTGTTCTGATTTCTCTGGATTGTATTCCAGTGCATAACTGAGGCAGCAGACGGAAAACTGCTATTGACATTAAATAACCTGTTTTTAATGATGTTTTTGGCAAGCAGTGTTGCTATTCATTATACATATTTTTAGTTGTCATCAAAGCAGGTAATGTAACTTTGAAGGCTTTAGTGGACTCATGCAGAAGACTGTAGATTTCTGTAACTGAACGAGGGTCACATTGTTTGAGCTCCAAATTGGCTGAAGTGTTCTGGTATGTAATCCGTGGCTGGATATGAAGCAGTGGTTCAAAATAATCTGTAGGTCCTTCTATTACTGCACATTTCTGGGCTGAGCTTGGAGTCTTTGCCTTCCAGTAAAAGTGGGGATACCATGCTGAGGTTGTAGTGCTATATATCTTTTTTTTTTTTTTGTAATTTGTGCCAAGTAGTTTGTACACTGAAAGCTTTAAAGGCTGGATTGCTGCAGTTTTGAAAATTCACCTGAGAGAATTTGACTTTACATTTTTTTCATCCTGTAGGACTTTGCTGGAGCTTATTTTTTCTAACCCATTTTAATATATATTCTACATCATGCTAAAAACAAAAAAAACCCTCATTTATTTTCTCTCCTCCATTTCATTTACAACAAAACAAAACCACTTTATGGTCACAGTAAGGTTTACTGCCCCTCTCAGTAACACCTTTGCTGTGGAAAATTTCAGCAGTGGGTAGGGGGGATGGAGAATTGTGAATGTAGAATAGAAAAACCAAAATTAATTTTTACTAGTAGCATTGAAAATTTCACCTATCACTTTGATAAAGTGTCCGTTTACTTACACCCAGACAGGGGTTCTGGGAAGCTGGGCATGGACTGTATTCTTTTTCACTTAATGGTGTCTTCACATGGTACTGCCTTGGGGTTAATTAGATGAAGCAGCTGAAACAAATTAATGTTTTGCTGCCATGAAACAGGGTGGTCTCAGGGCTGTAGTCCTACACCTGCAGTCTGTCTGTGGTACTAATGTAGGAGGAAAATAAGCTGTCTAGGAGGAAAGCAGTGGGGTTTTTTAAGTGTGAGGTGAAGGTACACGGTGCTGTACTGGAGAGGAGGGACTAGAGGAAAGAGGAGGCGGAAGGTCCAGTGTAGTTTGTTTTAAACTTAAGTAGCTCTTGTAATCAAGCTGATCAACAATTCAAAAGATCTCCTGTAATTTTGCGTCTGCTGTCCTTTACAGGTTTGCAAAGATAGCAGTTTTACTCCCAGGATTCATGCATGGAGATACAGCTATCCATTTCCATAGACAAACCAGTTCTAGATATTAGGAAAAGCTTCTTTGCTGAAAGGGTGGTCAGGGAAGTGTTGGAGTTGACACCCCTTGAGATATTTAGGAAATGTAGATGTGGCGCTTAAGGACATGGCTTAGTGACAGGCTTGGGCAATGCTGGGTTAATGGTCGGACTCGATGACCTTAACGGTCTTTTCCAACCTGCCAGTTGAAAGCCTGGTAGTTGTGGTGCATTGCTGGAGTTAATTTGGGAGTGAAATACTTACACAGTTTATGGACCATCAGACAGAACATTATTGGAAGTGTCTTCGGGAGTAGTTCTTGGCAAGGTGATGATCCAAAGTGTAAAGGATGATGATGAGAATATCTTTTCAATCCAATCCAGTCCTAAGAAGACATCAGCTGGCCACAGCATGGGCTTGTATCAGGTAGGTGATAACTGTCCTTCCTGTGAGGAAAAAAAAAGGGGGGGGGCTTGTGTTCATATTTTTTTTGTTTGCTAATTTCCTTCTGAAAATTGCTAAACTTGGTCTCTTGATAAAAGAAGGAAAAACATTGTTTTGCTTGATCTTTGCAGTATGATGATTGCATTTTTTTTTTTGGCTGTTCAATGTGTTATGCTCATTTTAATTCCACGTAGAGCAATAACTAGGTTAAATAATTATGAGAGACCCACATAAAAAGTTATCACCATTGTGATGTCTTGACTTGCATATGGGACTTGAGGTAACACTGAAGCAAGGGCCTGTGTCCAAGACAGACACTCACATGTAGTTTTATTTTCCTTCTATCTGAATCCAAGTCTGGGCAATATGATAGTAATTGTATAAGATAGCAATGAAAAAGTTCAGTGGGGTTTTTTTGTTTGGGATTTTTTGTTTATTTGTTTTTCCTTCTTTCTCAGATATTTTATTTCAGAATTACCTCACTTGCTAGAATCCAACCTGTTAGCACAACAGAGTATTAGCAATATTGGTCTTTGTAGTGCGGTGTGTTCCATATGTCAAGTTTCACTAGTGGCTACTAGTGGAGAAGACATTGTTTCTGGTTTGAAAATTATTACTTCCCAGATCTGTGACTTATCTCTTGCAGGTAGTGAACGCATGGTGAAGATATGTCATAAAGTCAAATAAAGGGTTTATGGGAGCAGGTTTGGACTGGCTAGCTTGTCCCTAAATTTAATGGCAGGAGCAAATTGTACTGCTTTTCTCAAACAACCGTAGAATATGTAACAAATTGTGACCAAAATACTTCACTTCATGTTTTTTCTCTACTTTTACAGTATGACTTTTTTTTAAGAGAAGGTTTTCTAAGCCCTTCATCTAGAAACTTAGACATTTGTAAATGTAGAAAGATAACTTATAACTGAGGCCAATAAGTGAAAAACAATGATTGAGTCATATACATAGGGGTCTGTAAGGAATGTAGCACAAACAGACTCATAAGATATTTCATAATTTCAAGATTCGGTATTTAAGCTGAGGATGAAATGTCTTTCCTATTGTTAAGGGAAGAAACTAAATGCCTACAGTTTTATAAAACTATTAATATGCTATCAGGCATATTTTTTTAAATTAGACAAGATCCTTATTTTTTAAATTTTATAATACACATTTTTTGCAATAATTCATTTTATAGGATATCTTTCTTGCCTTTTGCCCTTGGTTTGATTGGTTAGGGGTTTTGTGAGGTGAGGGGTTTTTTTTCTCTTCTTGGATGGTTTTTGGTTGGCTGGTTTTGTGGTTCGGAAGGAGAAACAAGAAGGTGGTGCATCAGAAACGTAGAGATGTGAGGAAGCAGATGGGAGGACAGGAAGAAAGTGTGGGACAGAAGATTGATGGAACCTAGACTGGGGTAGACAGAGTGGAGCTAAGCAGACATCAGTTGTAATGGAAGGACAGGAATATATAGGAGTGTATTGGACTTGTTGAACCAGACGGAGGAGTAGAACTTTGCCGCTGCCCATGTACTTGGGCTTCACAAAGTCAGTGAGGGCGCAGGTAATTGTAACAAACCCAGCTTTTGCCACCTCAAGTAGCCAGAGTTTGGTGTTGGGGCACTTTACAGGGCCATACTCATGGTCAGCTGCAAATACCAGGCCAATGAGTTGTTTTGGTTTTCTTGCTTTTCCAGGCCTTATGTCCATCAGAGCATTACAGTGTGTTATGCTAGCTGATTTTCTGCACTGCTCTTAACTGGGTGGTGACCTTTGTTTTGTTCAGATTTCAGGAATTCTAAACACTTTCCAGTGACACAGCTAATAAATATGTATGGGAATCATTCAGCAAATGTAAGCCTCTGGACAGCTGACTTGCTTTTCTTAGTTACCTGTTGCATATTCCTTGGAAGTCACCAGCAGTTCATGTGAAAACCACTGCCTAGTTAACTTCTTACACACTTGTCCCTTACTAATGTGTATTTTAAATCCTTTATGTCCAAACCCTATTTACACATTTCTAAAGTTGTTCAAGTAAGTGGTGTGGGTTTTTTTCCTCCTGATGAATTAGCTTTGTTTTGCTAAAACAAGCTACATTTCAATGCCTTTTTTCCCCCCCTCTATGCATATGTCCACTGCTAATATAAATCAGTTTAAAAAGTGATTGCTGTGGCAGGTAGGAGGCAATGTGTATTTCTCAAACCAGTGGAACAAGTGTAAAGTATTTTTGGTGGTTTAGGCACAGTGTTTTAGTGGCTGGCTGTGATCCTATTTTCTGATGGATACAGAGAGAAATGCGGAGCAGTGTACTGCAGGCACATTCAACTGCTATGAGAGATTTCCTTTCCCTTGGGTGGTACTGTCTCATCTTTTGGGAAGGGAAGGAATAAGCCCTTTGTCCCTGAGGTCAAAATGCAACACCTAACAGCCAGGATTTTTGGAAGATTTACAGTTCAATAAGTCACAGTTATAGTAATGTCCTCTTGTTGTCCAAGCAATCCTATCTGTGCCTTAGTGTGTGAAGTTGATGCTTCAGATATTTGCCACCCCCCTTTCTCCCCCCTTTCC